>OU383777.1:25210634-25518134 GCA_910950805.1 Acrocephalus scirpaceus scirpaceus
ACAACTGGGAAGGACTGATTGGATCATTTTATCAGTAGGGTTGCTGATTTCAAAAGAAAACTGCCAAAAATAGTAAGGGACTTGGGCTTCAAAAAAAGGAATTTTTTTTTTTTCTTCTCTGTCTTAGCTAGTAGGGAAAAATGTAAAGGGGGTGGGGAGAGGGAAAAGGGTCTCGCCAGGAAAGGTCCGTGATGCAGATTTATTGGCAAAAAGCCAGAGTTGCTATTGTAAATTTCTTTGCCGGTTTCAACGTCAACCCAAGCTCGTATTTGAACCCGGAATCAGGGCAAAAGCATTATCACTCTGTCACTTTGTTGCCAGAAGTGGATTTTTTTTTTTTTTTTTGCTAATATTTTACTGTTACATCTGACAGGATTTCACATTTTCTGTAGCCCGCCTTTAGTACGTTGAACTGCCAGACAGAGAAATTAATACCCTGAGTGACTGTATTTTAATTAAGCAATTTCATGCAAATTACAAATTTTAGATTGCCAAATAATATATTGCACAAAAATTGTAGGCTGGCTGATCTGATATGCATGGAGTATTACTCTTCCAGGCGCTGTGCATACATGGGAAAATGAACAAAAATGCTAATTTCCAATCTACTATGCAAACGGTAAAAGATGCCTATTTAGATACATATGCTTTCCTTAGGAAGGGTAAACAGTTCTTTAATTTAATATAGCTGACACTTGAAGACGTGTTTTTCTCTTTTACAAAGATAATTTTTGCATTGAACAAGTAAATGAGAATTCGAGTAGAAAACATCTTGTTAATGGCGACTAATAAAAACTAATATTGCATGCAATATAATGATATTAAACCTTGTAACTGGTACATAAAGCAAGATAATTCCTATTGTTGCTCTGTCAATGAACATCAAATACGCTCGCATATTAAACACATACTGTCCGAGCGGGGATGCTGTTAACCCTGTGCGTGGCCGGTTACCGAGCACCTGGAAGGGTCGAACGTGACACGCTTTAAGCAGCCCGGACGGGCAATCACCGCTCTCGGCCCTCGCAGAGAAGGACGAGAAGCGGGGTTTTTCCCCTCCGGACGGCCCGGGAGGAGCAGCGGGAGGCGCGGGGGCCGCTGGCCGGTGCCCCCGGGCCCGATGCGGGCGGGACTCCCCCAGCAGCGCCCGCCGCTCCCCGGCCGGCGGCCACCGGGCACGGAGCCTCTGCCAGCGGCCATCCCCCGCAGGCCACATCCCCCGCTCCCCACGCACGGATACCTCGGCCAATTCTGCCCGGTACCGCAAGTTTGCGGCGTGGGGTGCGGGCGTGCGCCGGGGTCGGGGACGTGGGGCCAGCAGCACAGAGGTACCACCCGCGAGCGAGGGAGCTCCTCTCGGGGCTCTGCCGCTCTCTCAGAGGGTGAGCCGAGGAATAAGCGAGTACGGTTCCGCAAAGCCTCTTAGGATAAAACTTAGTACGAGCTCTGGCATCCTCTCCTGAGCCTTTTATCACCGGGCTACTCAGGGGTTGAACCATCAGTGTTTGTCCCTGGTTTTGCTTTCTATTTTAGCGACTTGATTTCCCAGAACTGTGTATAAACATCAGCGTCTCTGCAGGAATCAGCTGAGGTTTCCCAGATGCTGTACACAATTAACCTGGTTGCAAATTTAGCAGTCCCAAGTACAGTACTTACAATCTTATCTCAAGTGGGTGGGTATACTGGAAACTCCTGAGCATCTTAGCGACACTCGGTGAGTAAGTAGGCTGAACACAACAGATCTGTGGTGTAGACGGCTGATCTGAATTTTAACCACACTGTAGTTTTTTCCCTCTTTATACCTTTTTTTTTTTTTTTCTTTTAATTTTCCCCTGAGGTAAAAGGTGGGAAACAGATTAAGTAACACACACACACACAATTACAAAATATAGATACTTTATCCATGGAACTAGTGTATGCTAAATGTCTTCTCTCTTTTTTTTTTTTTTTTTTTTTTTTTTTTACCCGCAGGATGTAAACAGTGAGTTCAGGCTTTGTGTAAGAGTCCAGTTGCTCTTTTCACTGGAAAGGGAGGATTGGTTGTTGGGGTAATGCATTATTCACTCTTGGCTGGGTATATTTTACTTTACAAGACTTTTGCTGCTGCTGTTGTTGCTAAGTCCTTCCAAATTTAAATCAGATTTGGATTTAAGTTCTCTGAAAAACTTATTCATGTTCCACAATAAGAAGAGAATTATTTATTGCCATTTTCATTTCCTGAAATTCATGAAAACAAAGCAGGCATCTGTGTATTTTTTGTACTTAAGCAATTACAGAATTTGATTACCTTTTCTTTACTTGAGATTTTAGTGAAAATGTGAGTGTGTCTTTAGTAATTTATGGCAAAGATGTATTTCAGATTGTTGGAAGTAGGCAAAAACCAGCTTTGCCCATATCAGAAAAGCATTTTTCTGCCTTACAGATCATGGGGATAGGACATGTGACTATCATTTGTAAACAGTGTCAGCAAAAGCTGAGTTGTATTTTCAGTAACACCAAGTGTTCTTCCATATTAGGCCAAGCATATTAGTTCCTGAAAGCAGTATTTGTTCCTGAATCATCACACATTCGTGTGGATTTTTTGGGTTTTATTGTCCAAATCCAGTTTCACTGCTGTGATTCATACTCTCTCTGCTTGCAAAGCAGAAGAAATTTACCAGAACTTTCTAAGCAGAATTTTCCATGAACACCACTGGAGGATCTGCTTAAAAACTGATGGTATCATGTGGCCAGTGGAAAGAAGTCTATGAATGTAGAGAAATATCTGGATAAACTATAGTATCTTTTTTTAAAAAAATCAACCATCAAGCAGTTTTGCTCTGCCAAACAGTTCCTTGCAAATAACATAATCAAAATATCTTGGCAATTTTCTTCAGAAATGTTTTTCTGTTTGTTTATTTTTACTCAATAGAAGAGTTTCATTTTGGGTCATATAATATTCTGGAAATTTCTCCAGCAGCTGTCAAGCAGTTTGTTGGAACGATTTCTGTTTCATTATTCAACCAGCTTGAAAGTTTTCACTCTTGTGGTATTTGGCAGGGCAAATATTTTCAATACCTGCAACTGACTATCTTATTAACTGTGAAAAAATTCACTTGAACAATAAATAGTGTTCTGCCAAAGAATCACAGCAAGTTATTCCAAAGTACATTACTCTATCAAAAATCTTGGGCAGCATTCACATGACCTTTGCCTGCTTTCAAAATGTTGCATTTTTTCCCCTCCAGAATTCTCTATTGAGTAATATGGGTTGTTTTTTGGAAAGACAATGCAAGTTTCAGCAAAGCAGTTATATTTGGGATAATGATATTCAAAGGGACTCACCTTGCAGCCCTTACATGCACAAGCAGTTAACTGTTACTTATATACGGACAACAGAGACTACTTGTATGTATAAGGCTTGCAGGGTCGCACTCAAAGGCCCCAGATAAGACAAAGCATGTAAGAGTAGAAATTAGTACATCTTTTGCTGAATAGAACTGGAGTTCTGATCTGGGGCAGTAACTGACATGGTAGTGGATGTTCCTAGAGTTCAAGGCTTTTGTAGGAGTCCTACTTTATGTTTTCAATGCCAAATGAACAAAGTATTTGGAAAAAGGAGATATGTGAGAAACAAGAAGATAGAAATGTATTAAAAGGTGAATACAGGAGAATGATAAGGATAGTACTTCCAGGTCTTTCAGGTAGGCTTCTCCAGGGTCAAGGAAAGCTAACAAAGATGCTAAGCTTCTTGTACAGCTCCCATACACTAAGATTTCTTACAATGAAATTTTTGCCATTGACATCAAACTTTTCCACAGAAATTAATTTGTTTGTCAAAACTTTCCCTAGGACAGCATCTCAGTTTCAGGGGAGGATTTCAGGACTGGAACAGTAAGAGCCTTTTATTAGAACACTTTGCTATAGGCAGACCAGAGCACCATCTGATCTGCAGATGCTCTAATCCCCATTGACTAATCTGTGTTTCACTGTCTCCCTCTCTCTTTTTATTTTTTTTTTCTTTATGGGAAATAATTTTATTTTATTTCCTTGAGGAGCCAAAAATTTTCAGATAATTTCAAATGTTTCTTGCAGAAGAATTCCTACTTTCCTGCCAGCCTTTCATATATTACTTGGAAATCTGAAGGAACTTCATGCTTACATAAAAGGTTCCCAAAAGGGCAAGATTTGGCCACTGGGAAGTTGACAAAATATTTTGCAAATGGCTTTCTTTTTTTAATGATTAAGTTGCTCAAAGTTTAACAAATTGGGACAGAGCTCTTTCTAAATTAATAATAAAACAAACAAGAAAACCTCAAACCAAACCAAAAAACACCAAAACAAAAGATGAGCATTAATTTGTCCTCTATTACAGAAACAGTTTGCACCATTAAGTCAATATTCCAAATCTGTTATCCAGGGATGTATGACTTAGATGTAAATATTCATTCAGAACTGCAATAAGGCATAGCAGTCCACATAGATTGACCACATCCTTGGATAATTTGTAAATGACAGAAAGGCAGTCAAAAAAGGCAATTAATTTTTGCCTCTTTCAATTCAAAAGGTAACTCACACTCTTTGAGCACATAGCCTACATTACTGAAGAGTTTACTTGTGACACCTAAGTAAGAAAACAAACAAGAACCTTTTCCTCTCTTGCAGGGACTCAGACTGATATATATTTACTGTGTTAAAAATACAAATGTTTATACAGTTGAATAGATTTTGAATAAAATTGAAATAAAATAAAATAAAGTTATGATGAAAACTATTGCATCCCCTGTGACGTCCACAGAGAGACAATCCTGCTCACCCTGCCTTTTATGCCTGCGTTTAAGAGCTAAATAAACAAAAAGTAGTGTTAGGGATTATAAACAATGAGGAGATAAGAAATACTCAGGAGCCAAGATTATGTTGCTGTTGGTGGATGGAGAAAACCCAGTGTGTGTTGTGTTAGCTCAAAGTATGTCTTTAATCACGCATTGGAACATAGATAGAAACTTCTTCCTGGAACTCTGATCTGGAAATATGGTAAGAGGCACAGGCTGTTGCCATTGTTTCCAAAACACAGGATGCCAAGTGGGAGAGTGCCTCAGCCCTAGGAAGCCCAGTAGCATCTTCTTGGCATTAGAAGCTCTCCCTTAATTATGCTAAAGGGAGAGTTTCTGAAACTAGAGATCTCCCTGGCGTGGTTCCTTCTGGGCATCCCTCCACTTTGGGGAAGGTGAAACATGATCCTCATGGATGACAGCATTCCTCCAAGCAGATTGCAAAAGCTGCCCTGCCTGCTTAGGCCATGAAATGGCTGGAAGCCTTGGAAGGGATGCAAAACAGGGAGCAATAAAAATCTGACTAAGCTTCACATCTAGGCTGCCAGGTAGGAGGGGACTCGTTGGAACTTGTGCTCAGAAGGAAGAGACAAGGGACAATTGGGTTTTTCCTCTCTTTACCGCAAGGACAGGTTGCCAATGAGTGCTGTCTTTCTTGAAGTCATCTTGCAGCCATTTGGCTGAAATACTGTAGGGTTTGGGGGTTTTTCCACATTTACTGGCTCCTAGTCATTCTGAAGCATTAACACCATTTCCTTTTGTTCAACTATTTGTTTCTTATTCAGAATAGCTAGGCCAATGTTGGAAATTACGTTCAA
Organism: Acrocephalus scirpaceus scirpaceus; assembly: GCA_910950805.1. NCBI lineage: Eukaryota > Metazoa > Chordata > Aves > Passeriformes > Sylviidae > Acrocephalus > Acrocephalus scirpaceus. The sequence continues at coordinate 25,216,264 of OU383777.1, forward strand.
GCAGATTTTGCTTCTTTTTTGATATCATTCAAAATTCCACTCTGATGAAATGCTAAAAAATGAACAGACTTTCCGCCAAACATATGCATTTGTATGCATTTTGAGACATAATTCATGGCACCATATGACATTCCCCTTTCCACAAAAATAATTCACTCCTGTAGGAAATAAAAACCAGTGTCCAAAAATATCTTTCCTGACTTGTTAAGTAACTCCAGGACCTGAAAATTCCCTCTCATCACACTGCACAAAAGGAGGCATTATGTTTGTGATATGACTATGGGTCTAGGTGAGAGGCAAAAGAGGAAAGACAGATTGTTGGAGTAAGGATCTGTCTAACATATAACACTTCCACATGTACAAGTCCCACACCTACTAACACAGCGGTAGGTGACTGAGAGAGGAGCACTTATTTGGGCTGTGAAGACACAGGTTGGGGAAAACTGATTTGTTTGCAGCAAATCCCATGGCAAAGCAAGATACCACTATTGATACTATTACTGATTAAACACTGTCAGCTCCTCTGCACATTCCAGGTAATTTCAATGGCTCTGTAGTAAGGTCATAGGTCTGACAATTTCAAAGAAATAGTGGTGCAGTAAGACCCACTGTTCTGAGTCCATTATAATATCTGTGTTTTTCACAGATACAGTTTATTTTGCTGTTTTAAACTTTTCTTTGCTTTTCCACTGCCTAAATAAATAATTTTTTTAAGTTATAAAAAGGAGAAGGAAAGAACAGAAAAATGTGGAAAAAGAAGGTGGGGTGCAAGAAGATTACCACCTGCACTTTTTATATTACCATTACTGCTGAAAACAACAGTATTTGGCATCGGACAGAACATTTCTATCATTATGTTTTTCACTGTACTTGAAGACTGTTTCAGAAAAATGTTTCAGATTAAAATGTCAATGTTTGTGCTCAACTGGGCCCAGTCTATGGGTTTAGAAGTATTTTTCCATGGATTCCTGGTCTCCACACATTCTTCATTCTGCATGGCTGCAAGTCATGCCTCATAAAGGTGAGAATGTGGCATAACTGAGCAGACTTAAAACCACAGTTCTTTCTGGTAGGCTTTTCAGTTTTATGTATGGCCAAATGTATGGCCAAATTCTAGTTACTTTAGTTAGTTCCATGGGTTGGCACAACCTGACTAAGGGAAATCAGCACAATCTGGACTTTAAATAAAAATATACACACTTTGAAGCACAATTGTATTCACAAAAGCTGAAATAATATATTTGATCTGTTCAGGTGACTTTAGCAGAAAGTTACCTTAATATTATTTTATAATTAATATATTATTTAGCATTAATTAACAGTTACTTTAGAAAATATATTATTTATATCTATAGCATTTATATTAAAATAAAAGAGTTTCAAAGTATTTAAAAATTCAATCAGAGAATAATATATTGTGATGGTGTGGTGGTTATCGAAGGCAGAGTTCATAGTAATTTTTGTATTTTAAAACCTTATGTAATCATATAACATTTGATGAAGTAAGCTACTTCTGTCTATACTGCAGAGTCCTGATGCAGCTGCTGTTGCAAGCAAAGTGGGATGTTATCAGAGCTACAGACTAAAACCTTGAGTCACTCATCAGTGTTTCTGTTGGCATATAAACTGCAGTTACTTCTGTGACTGAAGCCAATAATGGAATATTTTTAAAATGTACTAGTGAGTTTTTAAAACTTAGAAATCTGTTATAATTTTGCAATGTTACATTATTTTACAGCCTTTAAAAATGCTCATTTTATTAGTAATACCTTAAACATCATCCTTTGTGAATGAATGGAATCAATATCAAAGAAAATGAGATTTCATATGACACTTTAATTTCTCTTTTTATGTTTGAGCCTTCATTGTTTTTTTACTTTTCTTTTCTAGTTTTTAATCAATTTCCCCAATGCTTTCCTCAATTTTGGGAATGGAACGTTAAAATAATTTCATATTTAATTAAATTATTAAGCCCTGGTTAGAACTTAACACCCAATAAATAGAATCTAAATAAAGAAGTTATTGCTCAAAGGTAATTTTTATGTATCTCCCCTGAAATAGACGATGATGTATTTTTGCTGGCTTTTAGTGCAAATCTTTTGCATAATCACTAAGTAAAACAATATACCTTTAAGATTTCATTTGTGCTATAGATTGTTAAATTGTTATTTTCATTTAGTTTTAATTTCTGCCTTTTTGAACGTCTTTGCTCCAACAAGTTGCCATTGCTGTTTGTCCCAATGATGGTGTTGCAGGAGTGGCAATTGCAAAACAGATCAGGAAGTTACCTATTATATCTCACCTACACACTGTTCATGTGCACTTTCCTAATTTCCAAATTAAATTCAATCCTGTATTTTCTCTGTGGGAACTCTCCAATAATATTGAGCCCTTCTTCACTACACACACCAATGGCCCTTGGCTCAGTTCCCTTCACTGCTCCTGAGCTACCTGAGAATGAGTGTTATTCTTCTGCATTCCTCCCTGTGTCACATATGACACTTCACAGATCCCACTGATCTTTCAGGTTTTTTTGTCAAGACACAGATTTCCCCATCTTTCTTTCACAGATCACAGGATTTTGAGCTTCTCCTTCATTGAAATCACTTCACTGACATACCTTGTCACAAAGACAGGATGGCCACCCTTTTTTCTCACTCTCACTCACCTCCAGCCCCTCCTTGTGGCCTTTAACTGTGGTCTCTGAAGCAATGCCTGGGCTGGATGTGGAGATTTACATGGATGGTGAGCATTTGCTCCTATTCTTTGCTAAAAATTTAGTTTAGCCCAGTGAAATGCCATCTAAAATGCCTGTTTGGCTCCCATGAGTTTTCTGTGTAGGTGGGATCTCACTTTGAGGCTACAATGCATCTACCTTTTCCTCTGAGATGTGGAAGAACCTTTGTGTTCATTCTGCCCAGCTTTCATGCTGCCCACTTCACTGATGAAGCAAAGAGAAGAGGGAACCTGCCATGAGAAGTTTCTTCATGTTTATCTTCTCTTCATTTGTACCTGACCTTGAATGATAGAAGGTGGCTTATCCTGGCTCAGAGAGGTCACTGCAGAACTTCATGAATGCTCTCCACTGGGAAAAGGGAAGAGATTTTCTCTAAAGCTGCCTATATTACACCTATTTTATAGAACAAGAGGGCTTTACTCTATGATGCTGCGTTACCACCCCTTCAATAAAATTTGAAAATCTGCAAACTTCCTAATCCTTGCACAAGCATTTAGCCGTGAGGTTTTTACTGCTACTAATAGGAGTCTTTCAGCTAAATCTCTACATGTCTCTGTAATTACCTACACAAGAAGTAATGTTCTGTAATACCATTCAATCTCTATTTTCATGTCATGCCACAATCTAATATTCTTCAGTCCATGGCAAATATGCCTTCAGAAAGTAGCCTGAGATAGAACAAAATAAGATCCATATTCAAGTGAGAAGCACTCAGTGAAACAGAATCCTGTCTAGTCACTTGAAAAACCAGACCATAAGGATATAAAAAGTGCAGGGATGGTTTGTGCCAGATACAGTCTCTGGCTGGAGGATTTGGTTCTAAAAACCCATGAGAAAAAGAACTCATTCTATTCACTGAATGGAAAAAAGAAAAGCCATGATATCTGAAATAAAATAGAAAGTATTTGAACTGTACCCTTTACTTTATTTCAAATAAATCTTACCACTGGATGTCCATAGAAAAAACCAAAAAACACACAGAAAAGTGAAATGTTCAGCCAAAATCAGAGAAGCAGTTTATAGGAAAGACACTAACTTGAAATCTTCCTTCAGTCTCACAGACCTCTCTACATGGTAGGGGATGTTACATTGAGCTTCAAAAACCAGCCTAGAGAACAGGTTTTTAGTTCCAGGGTCTCTATAACTTTCCTTGTTTCAAATGGAATACAAGAAGCAAGATGACATTTGTTCTAGAACGATTGACTGAGGAATTCACGGAGGTCTTTTGCAATTGACCTGAGAAAAAAGCAGAGAGATTCAAAATGACAGAGCAGGAAAGCTTTTTCTACCCATCACCCACTTACACTGGACTGCCTGAGTGGGTGAAACATAGGTAAAACAAATTAATAGTTTATAAGAAAGTTATAAGTCAGAAAAGTTGCTTCAGTGGTACATTGAATGACCTTTAAGAGGCAGCCCATTCTCAGGTGACAGAGCAAGTGTCTCCACTTTGTACCAACTCATGGAACAGCAGACATGAAATTAGTGCAAAAAATTAAGCAATATTAAATTACAGTAAATGCTAATCAACAAACATCTGTGGAAAATGTATCTTTGGAAACTGATTTGACGTCAGTTTAGTTGAGAACCAGAAAAATTTCAAAAAATGCAAGCTTGAATAAGATACTTGACTTATGTTCACAATATCCTGAGACTTCCTAAAGTTGTAAGCAAAGGCAAAGATGCAAAAAGATAATATTAAGCCCTAACAAATGGGAAAAATTGCATTGATAATGTCAGTGGTACAAAATAACCAACCACAGTGCCTAGTTTTTCAGATAAATAAAAAATGTGTTTTGAAATGGCTAAATATGATGTCATACACATGAGAAAAAAGCAGACCGTACCTAGAGAATGAGAAACTTCTCCAAGAGAAAAAATTACTATGAAGCTTGGTGTGTTATTCAATCTGCATCCTGGACATTTCACATTGCTTTATTTTCTTTTACAGGGTTAATAAACCCCTCATTTACATATGTTATAACTTAAGAAGCAGAACTTGAGCTTTTTTAGCATAACACAACTATTTAAATATTTGTCCAGTTCAGCTTTCTAAAATTAAGGAAATCTGTTGATAAGTTAGAGAGGTTTTAGGGAAAAGCCTGGAAAATTAAATTGAAAAATATATCTTCCAGTGCAAGGTTCAAGAGACATTGTCAACTTAATTTATCAGGAGATAACTTAATCACAGTCTTTAAATACCTACATGGGAAACAGAAATTTCATAATAAGATGGCTCTTCAACAGAGCTAACAAAAATGTAATAATATCCAATAGATTGAAATTGAACCTTGACAAAATTAGGCTGAAAATTAGGTGCATTTTTTTAAAAGTGATGGTACTGGGCCACTATAATAATGTACCAAAGACTTCCATAGATTCTTCAAGGAACTTTTCAATATAATTAAGTTTTTAAAGGATTTGATATATTTCAAATGTTGTTTATCTCAGAAAAATCCATCAGCCTTTTTTAGCAGGTCATCCTGTGTGATCAAATCAATCCTCATGAGCTCTACACTTTGTAGAATGCATGACAAGGGCCCAAATAGTTGTATATTTAAAAAATTAGTCTTCCAGGACTAGTAATGATAGCTGCAGTTTGTACATGGACTTTAAAACTCAGGTAAGTTCAAACAAAACATTTCAAGAGGAAGCTACGAAGTAGCTGCCCAAATCACTTGATATACAACAAAATAGGAAAACAATGTAGGTTCTCATTGTCTTAATGTCATATACAGAAAGCAGACAATGTTTTTTTATTGACAGCGAAATCTAGTGTGGTAATTCAGCTGATGATTTTCCTCTGGCCTAGGGCCTACTATCAGATGTTTCTGACTAAGGAACTCTCCAAAATGATACAGGAGCTCAGGCTGTTAAAAAGATTTATTTTGAAGCATCAAGAGAATGATGGTTTTTTGCCTAATGGTAAAGCCTGGATTTCTACTGGTAAAGCCAGATGAGCTCCAAAATAGTGCGTAGATGCAAAGAACCACAACTGGATCAAATTCAGGCAATTAAGATAGTGACCACCAAAACCACCCCAACTAACTGTTATCAGATCTGAGACACTGCAGATAACTCCACTTTTATTCAAGAAAAAGTCATTAAGTTTGAGGAATTCTGTTAAGTTCAAGAATGTTGCCGCTCTCAGAGGAAGCACAGCAGCTAGGTAACTGTCCCCATCTTTAAGGCCATTTCAGTTCAAGAATCATCTCTGAGGAATTTACTGTGACTTTATAGGAGATGTGGGTTTAGTTATCTTGAAACTGAGAATTCATCTCTGGTTACCCATCTCTTACATGGCTGGTCTACTGACAGGCTATTGTACAAAAGACTATTTTTCTTAAGAATTGAAAATGTCTGCCACTTATAACTGAAGGCCTGACCCAATTACAAAATTACACTGTGTGCATCTGGCATGAGAATCCCAGCCATGCAGAAACTCCTTATTCTTGGACAAAGACACCATTTTGAGGAGCTCTTTGTTATTTCATATTAGGGAGCTAATTAACATTTTCTGTTCACTCCATCGTGTCCTCACCCAAATCAGATGTGCAGAATATCATGCATCCCAGAGTTAAGTACCCAAGTCCTCATTTGACACAAGAAACCTCTGAATATCATACAACTATGTCCCACTAGGACTCTACCATATCATTTGTGATGAGATAGATCAGGGCATATCAAGACAAGTTTGCCAGCAAGGGCTGCATTGAGACAGTGAGAAAGGAAAGAAAACACTTGTTGGAATGTATCAAAAAACTGATCTACATTTAAAAAAAAATGAAAACAAACAAAGCTCACGCAAAACCAAACTATGATAAAAAACTCACACAGCTTTTTTTTTTTCTTTTGTTAGGTAAGTTTTATTCAGGTTTATCTGTTCCCCATACAATTTACCACATCAGGAGTGAGGGGGGTTAGGGATCTATTAAACTAGCCTACTAACATAGTTACTGAAAGAAAAGATTTCTGTTTCAAAAAAAATCTCCATCAGATCAAAAAAATAATGCTAAAGCAGTTTTTCCTAATCATGCCAAATCAAGAGCAAGATTCCAGCAATAACCACACGAATCAGACCAATGTCATACTGATTTAAAAAAAAAAATGGAAAAGCTAGAGGAAATTGGGCAATAAAAGAAGAGGATATGATTTCTAGCAATCATGAGAAATTCTAGTCATTCTTATAAATCTAACCTAAGACATTATCAAAAAATAACAACTTTAAGCTTTATACAACAACAGGAGAAATTCACACCCAAGGTAAAAGGCAAGACTCAAGAACACAAGAACAAAGAAAGCCATAAGTTTTCTTCACCTCCTGATTCACCAGTTGTAATTAGGAACTGGTTGGAACAGTTGGAACAGTTCCAACTAAGAAATGAGGAAAAAAAATGGAAAAGGTAATCATTTAATCAGTATAGTAAACAGATTTTGTAAAAATTACACAGGAGGGGAGTCTGTCTTCTGGTCAGATCACTCACAATGCAAGTATACATTATCTTGTTTTGACAAAGGAGTAGTGGAAACTTGGTGCTAGACCAAGATGAGAATTATTTTATATGGTCCTTTTCCAAGGAAAACTGCAAAGTTTTTGTATCGGAATTTCTCATATGAAGCATACAGATACCTCAAAAGTATGTACATTATGTTTCAACTATGCACAATTGTTTTAAAGTTTTTGTGAACAATTTTGCCTTTTCTTCATGTCATAAATTCCTGCATCATTGTAACTGCAAATATATAAAAGATAACCATCAACTAAAACATCTTCATTTGAGCAACACAGTTTTTAACACTTTTACTTCCTAGAAAATTAAAGTACTTCTGCTCATAACAGCCCTTTTTCTTGTTATAGACTTCATTCCAGAACAGAAGACTTTTGAGAGGCTTTGGAATTTTTCATGAAATGGAAAGTTTGTGTCCCAGTCAAAAGTAAGAGTTAACAATTTGCCATGCCTAGGGAATTTTGGGTGTGTCAGTTTTCTCAGGATAAGTGATCCATTTGGGTATTTGCTATTCTAATTGCTGACTTAATGTGTGCATATAATATCTTTTTACCTTGAATAGATATGGTAAGATCAAGGGGGGAGTCACACAGAGATAATTCTAGTTGTTAAACTGCTGCAGGGGTACCACTGAGTGTGTTGGGATTGCACGAGGCAGTGGAACTGGGAGAACTCCAGTCCAGCTCTGAAGGACCTGATGCTGGAGGTTGGAGCCATGTCAGTGCTCCATGTGGGCTAATGCATGGATGCCTTGGCAGGGCTGATTAATCCAGGCAGAACTAATATGGCCACCTCATTTCTGATGTTTGAACTAGCTCTGTGGACAGCCCCGTTGCACTCAGTTCTCTTCAGATTTGTGTGAGCAGTCCAATAATGCTAAAGCAGCATTGCTAAGAACTGTCAAAACAGGTTTCTTCTGCATTTTTAAGAACAGATAAGGAGACCCCTTTATGCTTTGTAAGTCTGTTAGTGAAAGTTGAAAAACTGTTTTGCAGCTGGTATGAAAGTATTTGAAGTGGTCTTGACTACTACAAAAGAAAATTGCTCTGCACCAAAAAAACCCTCTTGTTTTTATAAGATAACACTTACTTTTACCTGAGGAGAGCAATATTTGAAAATGGTTGAGATCCTGAAACACAGATAATGTCTTTCAGGATGTACAGCCCTCAAATTAGTCCTGGCAGAGAAGCATGCAATCTTAACTGCATGCAACACTCAGTGGATGAACAGCACGGCAATCAGAAGACAAGGCTGGCACACACAGCATCCCACTTTGATGAAATGTCTATTGCTGTGCTTTGTGCTAACTGCAATTTCCTAAATACTGGAATTTTTATGCTAGATAGATCACGCTGTTAGAGTCCAGTTGGAAGGTTATAAAATCCTGGGTTGCCAAGGCCACGTCATCATTCAATTGCTTTGCCATCTGCTAATATTTCTGTGCCTATGACAAACCCAGGTGAATTCCTAAATATTGTAGTGATCTAACAGCTTGTGGCTATGTTTCTTCAGTGAGAGAAGACTGAACCAGAACATTTTGCTAAAGAACATCATAACTGTGAATAAGTAAAAAAAAAATAACAGTGATAACAATAAGCATGTGACCTTATCTATAAAATAATAAAAAAAAACCCCAAAATCTTGAAAATTTTATCATAGAATTATTTTTCCTGCTGGCCTGCAATAGAATGTGGCATTTTAATATTGTGGAATAGTGATATAGCTGTCAAAAGAGGGAATGTAGACTGATATATACACTTGAAGGACTTGAACATTCAGGAGAAAAAAACTTTGTTTCCTCTCACTAACCGAAGAGGAGAACCTGTCTGCTGCCGGTTGTGAAAAGTGCAACTGGCTCACTTAATGACACAAATTTAGTCAATCTGAAGCTGTAGAAATCAGTCTCCATTTGACAGCACAATTAACTAATTGCCTTACAGTGTTCGCTTCTGTTATGTCCAGAACCTTCCTTGGAATGGTGGGGATGCTCCCTGCATTCCTACCACTTGAGAATGGCTTCTTCAGCTCCCTGCAGAGCTCTCGTCCTTGTGGTCAGATATAGAGGGAGCCAAACATGGGAGAACTTCCCAAAGTGGGGGGATACAGTTCACTCTGGGAAGAGGGGAAATGGCATAGAGCAGCAAGACTGCCAGTTAAATCTCTTCCCCTGTCAGCAGCTCCATTAATCATTTTGTGCCCTTCCAGAAGCTTGCTGAAGCCGATGGAAACCCTCTTCATGAGTTCATTGTTGCAAAGGAAATATGGTTGTGAGCAAACTCAAAATAGCTTCTGAGGCTTGTTTCTGTTTTGTTTTTTTTTTTTTTTTTTGATACAATTTATAATATTTTAAATTTTGTTTTAAGTTTAATTCCCAAAATTACAGTTATACTTTCCTCTAAAAGTTGCCATTACTCTTTGGTTATTGTTATATTGCAAAATTGTTGACTCCTTTTCTGGTTAGAAAAGCTTTGCTGAAATGAAATGATCTTTCAGAACAGTGTACCTTTTTATGTTTCCAGTATTTACTAACCACTCAGGGTGTGATCTTTTTGAAATCAGAGGATTTTCTATTATACAGGAGTGGAAATATTTAGCTTCTCTCTCCCCTCTCAGAAAACAAACCACATCCTGGAAAAAGAAATGTTTTACACAGAATTTATACACGATAAGAAATTCATTCCACAAGTGGAGTAAGACCTTTAAAAGACCTTTATCTACCTCACAGAATAAATCTGATATGCCTTACAAACCATTATGTGATCTCTTCCTCTCATTGCATGCAGATGCAACTCTGTCTCCTAAGTGCTAACACGTAATTTCCATTCCAATGATGAAATTGGGTGTTGAAGGGGAGAAGTTTATTCTAATGCACTTGTATATGATTACATACTGGATTGTAAAAATTTAACATTTAGTTTGCTTCTTCTAATAAGCTTTTCAAAGCATAGTAAATCTGAGTATCTTAAAACATCTGTTTGCTCTGGAAGATCAGTCAGTAGGGTTGGGCATCCTGCTGGTGGGGCTGCTGAGACTGTTTAAAGAGCCTGGTTGATACTTGCAGCGCATATTACAAAAGAGCTATTCTTTAGAAAACTTTTGATTTGCACAGCTTGCAAACACAGGATCTTGAGATTGAGCTTTATCTGTGAAACTGTTTCCCTAGAAGTTCTTCTGGAAATTTTGCTAACAAAGTGTATCAGAGATGCTTGAAAGGCAGGACCCTATTAGCAATATTCGATAAAAAAATTCACACAGCCTTTCTTTTCTGCTGTGTCTGAATGGGGTTTTTGGCACTTCTGACTAAGGGGCATCTTGCCAGGTGCAGAAGGTTCAACAGGGATGGACCTCAACATATAACTGATGTGCACCCCTGATGCCTCAGGGTTTGGGGTTTCAGTATCTTATTCTAATGGGTAGACTGCTTAATAGTCAGTGGTGCTGGGCCTTGAGCACAGGGTGATAGGGGCAGGATAGTTTGGGTTTCTCCACGGGATTCACTTCTTCAAGGACACTCTCTCTGAGCTCCGAGCCCCAAAGATAAACAACGTAAGAGGATGGAACACCGTCGTTTGGAACTGTTGATTGGACGACGAATGGGGCATATGCAAATGGACTAAAACCTAGAAAAAGGGGGGGATTTTGTAACCCGCTCTCCTTTTGCTTGCATACAGGGAGCGACCCAGGCGGCCACTGCTGTGGCTGCCGGGGCTGGCCTTGAAGGCCTAAAATAAAGTTCACTTCAGCTTTACTCCGACTGGCCTCTGCCTCTGCCTCAGTTTCAGGCATCACCCCCAGGGAACTTACATTGACAAGCGCTGGTCAGGGCAGATATCAGTTTCATTTATTTCTGCATTGCAAAACCTTCTGCTCTAAAGCAACCTTAAAGTGTCACTTGTTTTTTTATTCCTATGTGGTGGTGAAATACAGTGTGATGTAGTACCCAGTAAGGTAAATTTATTTCAGCAAAGAGATTCCATAACAAAATTTTTCAGGGTCCAACCACTCACACTGTAAAGCCCCTCTGAAGTTATCTGATGATGCAAATCAGCTGAGCAGACACTGCTGACCATGGAGTTTTCTACCCCAGAGCATCTGCAGTATTTTGCCTCCCTGGTTCTGTTAAAGTAGACAATGCAATGTGGTGGAAACCAATTTTGTGAACATAAAGAGTGAAGCTTACAATTTTTTGGAGTTCATTCACACAAAGGAAAGAAATTAAATAGACAATTTCAAACTTTTTTTTTTAATTATGTGTATTGTTTGTCAGAAAACTTGACAAACAACAGCACATTGAATATCCCAGTTTATTGTTCTGTATTTCTTGGTCAAAATCAGTACTGCAAATTTTGTTAAACCAATAAGGAAGAAAAATAAAGCATTTTGTCACATACTTGTATTATAAAACATTCTTCCTATATGTTTTTAATTCATAAAGAAGATATTTTGATGATTTTACAGAGGGCTTTGGGGTCACATTTATTTCACCTTTATTTCACCTTTATTTTCATTTTTTTTGGTAGTGTTTTTAATGTTGTATCAAAAAACCCGTCATGTGACTTTTAAAAATTTGTTAGTTAAAGGTCAATGAAATATTTCTGAACCTGGACAGTAGTTACTAAGATACATAAAAAAGTTTGGGAATGGTTTAGATCACAGCACTGTGAAGGTTAAATATGCACTTGTTTATCTAAAACAAAATTATCCTATTTTGCTAAAGATACCAAGACAAAACGTGAAGTAGGAAAAAGTATGTTACCAGAGGACTGTACTGGAGGTCTGGTAGAACCTAATTCCACTAATTTCTGCTCTGTGGCAGTGGAGGGAGTTAGAGTGGGTTTGGATATGTCCTGAGTTCTACCAGGACAAATCAAAAAAAACAAAATCCTGCAACGGCCTCTGCATTTCCCTAATTTTCACTATGTTGCAGAGCAAGTGAGACATAGTGAAAGCTGGGATTCAAAAGGATAATGGGAACAACCCAAACTTTATCCTTAGGCTAACAGTGCAAACAGTGCATAGCAAAACTTGTGCAAACACCTCCCAAAACAATTACTGCAAGCTGCTTTTTATCTGGACTCTGTTGAAGCAGAGACAAGAGAAAGGCAGATAGATAAAAATAAAGCAAATCAATATTTCAAGATTTTCAAATATGAGTATCCTAAATCAGTTCCCCAATATCAGTAGTAAAAGAATACAACCCCTTATGAGAGTAGATGGGGTGTAGCAGATTGCTTTCAAAACTAGAGTGGCTCTTGGGCTGTTTTCATTAATTTAAATCCCATTATAAATGCAGATGCTATGATTTTTCTTGCTGGTTTATATTGGTGCATACCTTGAATGTATATATTTGAGAAATTTCCTTTCCTCAAGGACAGGAAACAAGTCTGTTGCTTTTCTCTTATATCAAGCAGATCAATAGATACACTGAATAAAGCTTGTGTAAAAAGAGAATCAGCCCTGATTTTCAACAATACTTATAGCTATAGACACACTAGCTGCAGGAAATCTGCCTCTTTGACTCCTCAATTCTAGTCTCTAATACACTCTCTCTGATGGCACCATGACAATTTTCTGAAGTAGATCCCTGAGACCTTGGGTCATTAGGTTTACTTTACTTTGTATGGTTTGTCTCAAATGTGAATTCAGGTTGTTTCTCAGGTGTACCACCTACTTGTCCAGTGAAGCAGTGAGCTACCATGACAGCTGAATCACTTCCCACCGCAGTGAAGTTTACTCAAAAATCTTCCCCTGACATATATCACCAATTTAAGCAGTCAGGGAACATTGTGAGGGACAAGCTTTCTTAGATAATTTCTGTTTAGGAATAAAAAGATAAAGCATTTTTTCCTTGTGCTATTTCCAATTGAAAATACTATAAGGAAGCATGTTTCTCATTATATTTCCTATTTGTCTAAGTGTATTCCCATGCCAAGGGAACAGCTGAATCAAAAGGCAGGCAATATCCCAGAATTTTGATGCAAGCAAATGACAAGTAAGAGCAAATTACTAATCTCCTTTCTTCTTTAACTTTTTTCTTCCCCCCTCAAAATTGTTGAAAAGTTTTGATGAAAAATGAAAACAGAATTATGGCTTATTATGAATTATGGAAGCCTCCACAAAACCTTATTCATCTTTTCTGACAACAATCTGCTAACTAACTTATGTAAATATGAACCCTTTATGCTTCCTAATATAGTTCATTGAAATGGAAAGCCCAGGCTCTGAGTGAGGCTGATGATAACTTGCCATGTCCTTGTGTACTTGCCGTAAGACTCAGTATGATGCTATGTTATTTCACTTTTTCTTTCTTCTTGTCTTAATAAAAACCTTTTCCTTATGTAACCAGTATGTGTAGGGCAAAGCTTTCCTATCATGCACCAAAGTATAGACTATTCCTCAAGCAACATTTTACCTCAGGGCAGGGAAAGGAGATGGAGCATTTCTTTGCTCCCTGATGTTATCCAGCATGGATACAGCCTGGACTCCTCCCTCCTCTAGACAGGATTGACAATAACAGAGGTAAACATCTCTACAGGAAAAGTGGTGCTTCTGTGTGTGGACAATGTCAATGTGTTCTTCTCAGCACTTGTGCCTCTTCACGGTTATCACATTGTCTAGCAGAAAAAATGCCAGGTGAACACACAGCCATGAATGCAGGAAGCTGACATTGCATGCACTATGGACACTCTAAAGTTTTGGGGTTTTTCCCCAAGAAATGGTTTCTAGCTAAAAATGTCAAAATTGCTATCCTTTCTGAATCTATCTCTGGTTAGAGGAGGATACACCTTTTTCACTCCAGGTAATTTCTGTATCACCTTCAAAAATCAAAGTAAAACACTTCCATTTTCACATAAAGGAGATTTCGAGTTCTGCATAATCAGGATTTGTTTTGAGGACTGGTGGTGGGCAGAGGGGGAAGAATGTTTTCCTTTATGAAAGTCATTAAATTATTTCCATGTCACAGAATTTTGATTTTATGTCTTTAATACTAAAGATGTTTTTTGCTTGTAATGCGCTATTTTCCCTTTTCTCTTTCTCACATTTCCTGGTGATGAAAAGACAAAGGTTGTTAAGCAGTATAATGAAATGTTCTTAGCCACATTTTATTTTCAATAGTTGGACAGGTTTGTTTGTGTATTTGTTTGTTTTTTTGTCTGATTGGTTTTTAACCAAGATGACTTATCTGGACAGTATTTTAAAATTTACAACATTTTCCTGCATCAAGATTGTGCTTGAAAAAGCCAGCTTTAACCAAAAAATTAGTACCTAATCAAAGGAGAAACTGAGGCAGAGAGCAGTATAGGATTTGTAATTAATTCATCTCACTGACAAAATCTTAATTCTTTCTGAATTAATCAGGGTTCAGACATGAATTTGTTACAGAGAAACCAACAGTTTCTCTGTAGTCTTCTTTGAGTAATTTTTTTAACTAAAAAGGAGTAGGAAAATACTGAATGATAAAATGCCAGGAATAATTATGATTGCAATAACAGTATCTGCAAGTTTTACAATAGTAGAGCCCTGAATACTTTGTCTCTTTTAGGTTTTCTTATGGTTAAAAATAATGTGCGTACCAATAATCCTTTTTATTACATTTTAAGATTCTGGTATGGGAAAAAAGAAAAACAAAGGAAAAAGCAAAAGTAACTTGTCACTTTGTAATTCATGTGGAAAGAGACCTAGCCTACAAGAGGACATTATTGTCAGCTGAATGAAAGAGATTAAATTGATAAGAAAGAATAGAGGTCTGCTTCCTTCATTGTCTTGGAAAATACATTTGTTAGACAGCTTTCCAACACAGAAAAGAGAATAAGACACTTCCTAGGACAGAAAGATTAGTAGTTGGAATAGCAGTCTTTCATGATAAACAAACCACATCATCTTTTTACCCTTTTAGGATTTGAGAATTGCTCTCCAATTATACTTCCCTTTTATCAAGATATGAACTGCAATGATAACTTAAAGAAGACCTAAACTTTAACATGAGGCTTTTCATTTAGTTGCTGTAATATCTGTTAACCAGACTTGTGTTTTGGTGGTAGATGCTTAGCTCTCACTCAGTGACAAATGTGCTTTCTTAGGCAGTCTCCTATTTCTGACCAATGATGAGTTATTGGTAATATTCTTTTCCATATAAGAACATGAGCAGCTACTGCTGAGGATATGCCTTTAAATTAACTGGTTAAAGGAGGTGAGCTCAATTCCTTGATCAAAGACTAAACATCGTCTACTCAATGGGATTTCAAATGCATAAGGAGTAGCAGTTTATGAAAAGCAGTTTTCCTTAATATAAAAGAAACACTTGGTTAACAAAAATTATATACAGGGAGAAAGGATCACAATAAAACAAGGTATTGTTTCTTCAAAGAAATTGTTTAATGGAAAAGGCCATTATCATTAACTTTGTGATAATCTGACAGTGGGTCATATATCATAGACTTTTCTCCAGTTTAAAAGCTTGACAAAAGCCAAATCTTTCTATTGACCGTAATGGGTTTCAAGTAAGGTCGCATATATTGAAACAATGTGTTTTATATAATCAGCCATCTCCAGATAATTCCTGAATTACAGTCAATGCATATATCTCTACCCAATTCTGACCTTACTTCCAGCAGCAATTACTCAGTTTATCTGTTATTATCTCTCCTACCTCCTGTGTGGCTGGACACCTTGATGCAGGCCTGCTAGTAAGTTATGGAATTGATAATGAGTAAAAAATAGTACAGTATCATTTACTTCAAATTCATAAAAGCAGCTAATATACCATATATTTCCTAGTAGATGCAGGAAACAGTAGTACAATTCTGCTTTCTAAGCCATTAGAATGGACAAAATGATGCTATGGAGGAACATATCTACTTATACTGGTATCCTTCCTCCACATTCTTTATGCCATTGTGGAAAAAAAAATTATTACCAAACATATTCCAAAGAATTCCTATAGACAATGAGGTTTCTACCCCACATATCTTGTACTTCTAGAATAAAACCTAGACTAGGTGGTGATGATATCAAAATAATCATAATCACTTGCTTGGTGTGTGAGACAATATTAATAGGGGTGTTGACCATTAAAAGTCTGCCAGTAGGGACAACTGAAATCTTCTCAGAAAAAGAAAAAAAAAATGGGATAGCAACATGCTGTTTCAGAGAGCTAACCAAATCTAGAGAGTATGATCTTCCTGATGGATATCTTGGTCAAAATTCCTCTCTCTTGGTAACTCAAGGATACTCTGTATAGCATAAATTAGCACAAAATTAGGCCTATTGGAATTCACTCAGTTAATGGTTGACAACTGAGTTTAAACATGATGATCAATGACTAATGCATATCTTCGTATGCTACTGTGTACCTAGGCAACTTTATCTAAGCAGTATGACTGAAACAATTCAGTATAAATTGGCCAAGAACACATTGAAGCAGGAGAACAGAACTTTCCTCTTTAACAAAAACATGAATCTTCTATGATTAGGGAACAAGAACATCTCTCTTATGGGGAAAGGCTGAGGGAGTTGAGCCTGTTCAGCATGAAGGAGAGAACACTGAGAGCAGATCTTATCAATGTACACAAGTATCTGCAAGGTAGGTTTCAAGAGAATGGGCCAGTCTCTTTTTGGTGGTACCCAGCAACAGAACAAATGGCAATAGTCACAAACTGAAACACAGGAAGTTCCATCTGAATGTCAGGAAAAACTTATCTCCTTTGAAAGAGACAGAGGAGTGGAAGAGACTGCTCAGGGTGGTTGTGAAGCTTCCTTCCCTGGAGATATTCAAAACACATCTGAAAGTGATATCCTCTGCAAGCTGTTTAGATGAACCTGCTTTGGCAGTGGGGTTTGATCTTCAAAGGCCCCTTTCAACCCCAAACATTTCATGATTCTCTGAATTTTAGAAGGAGCCACAAGGGCAGAAAAATCTTAGGGATCTCTTAGTTTCATACAATTGTTGAAGGAATTGGCTGAGTGTAACAGCAATGCATTAGATTTAGGGCTCCAGCCACTTTTCCTTGCTGGGTTAACAGTGTCAGTTGGAAGCACCAACACCCTGAGCTGTGTACTTTGCCTGTCTTCCCAGCAGTGAGAAATGTTTGCTCCACACCACCCACTGTATTTGCTTATACTACCTTGCATATACATCTCCGTTAATCCTTCAGGAAAGAACCAAGGTGCTCTAATGTGCTTTTTCTGTCATGCTGATTAGAGAGCAATCTTCAACCAGCTCCAGGTGAGCATAACTTGAGGCCCTTCAAATCCTGTGGTTCAAGGAAAAGCTCCAGGTGATGGATTGCAGTGGAGGTCCACTATTGCAGTGGTGGTGGTCTGGGCAGCTTCTCCCATATGCAAGAAAATTTTGTATTGCTGTTGTATCAAAGGTGGATCAATGAAATGTAGTATGTTAACATGCCAAAAATTATCCTGCAAACTGCAAGAGTAATGTCCAGGTGACACCAGCCACCCCAGCAGTTTTGTTCCTGGTTGCTGCTGAAATACATGCTTATCAAAGCTGACCAAGTTTCTCCCTCTGAGTTTCTCTGTGGTGCAACACCCAGAATGACCAAGGCCTACAAGGGCTGCCAGTCAACCCTCAGGCCCCCAGTAACCCCTCACATGTGCCACTAACTCTTTCACACTCAGTCTATGGCCTGAGTGCTCCAGACTTTTTGCATATGCTACAATAATTTTTTTTAAAAAAAATTGCTTGAATTTTATAGATAGTAGGAATATAAGAATTTGTAGTCCTCTGAAGCTGTAAGTGATCTTGTCCTTTGTGGTGGAGCTTCCTTGACTTAATTTTAAAGATATAAAGGGCTGATATCTGTATCTGAATAAGGGATCCCAGGATTTATTTATAGGTAATGGAGAAAAATGAGCACTTTTAGAGTACAATTTATCTGACCTATTTTACACTCTGCTGTGAAACCTATCCTGAGTGTTTCACACGCGTCAACTAAAAGGAACAGGGTTTTAAATACTGAGATTGCCACTGCCTCTTCCAGTTAGAGCACACAGGACATTGCAACAGCTATCTGAATCATGGTGCATCCTGTATTAATGACTTGTTGTATGGGATGCCAGGGAGAACATTTTGCATGCAATTATTTGTTCGTTAAGCTCAAAAAGCACAGAATCTTTTGTTTAGTTTCCACATTTTTTCCCAGCAAGTCTTTTCTTTTAAACCTCTTTGGAGAATGGAAAGAATACACAAAGTAAGTATATTGGTAGTAGACTTTGGTAGTGGACTTGAAGCATCTTTTGCAAGTTAGTTTTTGGGTAAATGGAGACACATTAAAGCTAAGGGTTAATCTTCAAAAGGCACTGCTGGAACACCAAATTCTGAATATTGAACAACAGGTAGTTCAAGATACACAGTCAAAAATGGAGACAATCTGACTTGGAAATAGCTTTTTGAAATGTTTAACTTCTAGATGACCTTTTTTTTTTTTTTTAATGTATAGAACAATACTTATCTCACATGGTGTAAATTATGTTCTTGCCAATATATAACTGTGGCAAATATGGAAATAAAATCATGGACTGAAAAAATTGTGCTTTAAACAGTATCTGCACTCCCTTTTTCTAACCTCAAGCTTGGGCTTTAACCACTGTTACTTTGGGATTTGCTGTAGTTTTTTTCTACCATTAAAGAGCAGTATTATTTCAAAAGTACCTTTTACTCAAACTAAATTGACTTGTAAAAGGAACATAAGCTTGCTCATATGATTTGTTTCCTTTTGCTTCTGTCTTTCACTCTTGTCTCAACACACTTCTAGCCATCCTGATTTAAAAGAAGCAGATACACGTCTCTTGGCTTCTGTAAAGGTACACATTTACCAATATATAAAAATACCACCTGGATAGGAGAACATCTAGCTCTGATTCAGCTGTTTACAGTTTTAGTGTGTATCTCTTTTATTGGACTTTGTAGACATACTATGGCATGATTTGCTAATGGGGATGTAAGAAAGGATTCTTTATTAAATTTCATCACCAACACTGTTACTAACATGACAGAAGACCTTGGGCAATCCCCATGATTTCTCTTGCTAGTCTTTCTGTATTTTTTCCATCTTGTATATTGTCTGTAATTCTGCAGAAACACAGACCCACAAGTAGTTTATTGATTAATTCTATTTTAAAAGTTTACCGTTTGAGCAGGTATTTTTGTAGGGTAAAGATAGGTGCTTCATAAGGGTTTATGTGGAGTATAGAGCAGTAGGAGCCTAATTTTGGCAGGAAAATTTACACACTTTCGTCATCCTCATACTAAACAATTTTCAACAGGCATAAATTGCTATAAACTGGACAGAATTACACTGGTTTTCTGTTACCTAATGTACCAAAATAGACATCTTATTCTGTAGTAAGGCATGTCATCATAAAGTTTCTATATTAGCTGCATTTATCCCTATTTGCACTCCTGAAAATGATACAAGCTCCTAAATATCCTTGCTGGGTTTTTTAAATTTCAGCATTGCCATTGAACCTTTTCATCTTCCATTTTTTAATCTGCTAAATATGCTCTTTCCTGCTTCTATGACAACAACTCATTTGTAGATGTACAGTTGTTACGTCACCTCTTATGTAGAATTATGCTGCTACTATCACTGGAGAACTTAAGCAAGAATGTTTTGTCATGATAAAAAAGGAGTATATGTTTACTGTATTTTGTGAGAAATATAAGCCCCTTCCAGTGTAAATTCTTTGCCATTATAAATTCTGACTTACATCAAGAATTTTTTTAAGGCCTGGTTTTAGGAATAAGCAAATATACAGTTAGTCATGGCAGCATGGTTGTACTATAAAAAGAGCTGAAGCTCTGTTGTTTTCTTTGCTCAACTCTGAAGCCTCTCTCTCTCTCTCTGTCACCTTCACGGAGAATGGGATCTGAGAGATGACAAATGCTCACATTGAGTAGTCTCTTCCAGGAGCAGATGTTGCTTTTCCTGCCTTTTTTTATTCCTTCTGCAGTCCTATAAGAAACATAGGGAGCTCTCTGGGATGTGTCCTGGTATTATATCTTAGCTGTGTCCTGCCATACCAAGTTCAAATTATGTCGTCCCAGCTAAGTCTGTTCCAGACATCCTAAGGACCAGCTTCAAAATTAAGATTATGTACTCAACTGAGAGGTTCTGAGATTAATGTTTGAAGGTCATTGGGATTTCATTTTACAACATAAGTTACATACTGACAATTGACTCTTTAACAAATAAAAATATCGACTCTTTAACAAATAAAATTGACAAAACTAAGAAAGAAGAGGTTCTATGAAGGTTTTTGGGGGTGTTCAAGTGAAGCTTAATATAGAGAAAATAAAAAGCTGTTTAAAAGATCAGAACTTTTAAAACCCTAGTAAAATTACATGAAATTACCATTTTTGATATATAAAAGCATTATTTTAAATCTAAATATGTATAAAACCTCACTGATGAGTTCTAACTCTAAATTCCTGAATTTTATGGCTTATTAGTTTCTTTCCAGTATTAGTATTTTGGAAGTTATCTTACTTACCCTTCCACACATTTATGCAGTGAGGACTGATGCTAATAAAAGTTGCTTATACCATGTGCAGATTAGAACTCAGTTGTCTAAAGAGTTCAATTTGAGCACGAAATACAGTGAGAGAAAATATGGGATACATTAGGGATTTTGAGACTTTGCAAAGAGTAAGAATATGGTATTGGGATTTTGTTAACTGATAGGTGAGCAAATCTAGCTATCACACAGTGATGTCAGGATGATATTGCTGTGAACTGGGAACACAGTAGGATTTTCTTACAGGTTGTCAGAGGAGAGCGGGGGAAGGGCTGCTCCCTGTGGTATACATTCATTTATTGACTACAGTCACAGTTATTTCCTTCAGCCAGCATGATCTGAAATGCATGTACAAAAGCATATAGGTATTGGAATTTTCAACTCAAATCAGAATCCTAATTAACTGTAAATCGTAAAGCCAGTAGCCTGAGGTATATTAAAATGAGAACTTTGTACATGAAAGGCTGCACATGCCCCAAAATCTAAGTATTTCCTACTTATAAACCACCAAATTCACTGCATCAGCTTCCATGACTGTAATTCTGTTCCTGAGGGATATACAAGTAGAGTTAACTGAAAACAAATATGAGTTTGCAACTCAAAGAACAAGTCATTTTATGGAGACATTAAAAATCACTGACATAAGGAAAGACAACATAAAATATTTGTACTTAAGGTAAGAATATGACATTAAAGCCAGAAGTGAACTTAGTCCATTGTACTTCATCAAATGCCTCTTTAATCTCTAAATGTGTGTGATTATAAAGACATTAATTTCAAGGGGAAAACCACATCAGTAAAGCACTGCTGAAGCACCTGTCACAATTGAATTTCACACAGCACCAAACGTGAAGGCAAAGAGATGAAGTTACGAAGCACATTGAACAGAACTGACACAGAGGACACTGTTCTATCAGATACATAAAAGGTTCTGGTTATAAAGACCCAGTCCTGCTTAGGGCAACAGGGGTTATGTTGCCTTTAATAGGAGCAGAATCAAGCTGTAAAGGGATATTTGGTCGGTCCTTTGGTGTTCAGGAGCAAACAACAAAACAGGAGTTGCAGAGCCCTTGAGCCTGAGGATCCTCTGCTCTGTATCATTATTATCATTTCATGGGGCCAAGTTATCCTGTGATCTTGATTTTAATATCAGCTGGATCCTTCCCCTTGTCACTTGCTGAGGCAAGGGTTTGAATACAAGCTAAGGTGTTCCCTCAGCTACTCCATTACTATACTCTTTCCTAAGAGGTGTAACTTTTTCAATAAACTGATCAAGCTCAGCAAGCTCTATGTCTAGATTGTAAATTATATTGAAAGCAGACTATTTCCGAAAATAATTTTGACTATTGGCTAAAACACCTATGAAATGCCAATTGTCCTTTTTGGCTTGGTATAACTGGAAGGAATTTGTTACTTTCTCTGTTTTCCTCATGGAAGACATAATTTAATTGTCACAGTAGGAAAAAGTGATGAAGACACACAGAGACAGTTCTCGGTGATGATCAGAAGGTGACTTTATTTTCCCTTGTCCCCCTTTTTATAACATGGTCCACAAAAGGGGCTGTGATTGGTCAGAGAAGGACTCACTCTCTTCATCTTTCATAAACAACAGGTGACAGAGAATGTTTTGGGAAAATTCTGTGAGAAGAGTCGAAGCTCACACAGTATTTACAAAATAACAAGGAAAGTGCTATGAGAATGGGAACTCGTTCCCATGGGAATCAGCATGCAATAGTTAGCAGCAGAATTCCAAGGCCCAAAAATACAGAGCCATATTTAATAGTAAAGAAAGTCTGCTATGAGAATTCCAAAACATAAAATCAGAATAAGAAAAATTCCTACAATATGAATTAAAGAGGTGACAGGAAGAATTCAGCAGTGTTTTAATGTTCAAACATCAATTAATTCATTAATTAATTTCCCCCACTAAACAATGTTTGTGCAATAAATAATGGCTAAAAAGAGTCAGGGAAAAGTAGAACTAGTGCAGATTAAGGGAGATATGAATGTTTGGGAGGATCTTGGGACGATCTTGGATCTTGAGATTAGATGCAGTAAATAAATTGCCAAAAACAATACTAAATCTAATACTAATCATAGAACATCTCAAGTTGGAAGGATCCATTAGAATCATGCAAGTTCAATTCCTAAATACACAGCCATTCTGAATATTCACATTGAGGAATACTGTAGGACCCACTGTTGAAGCTGCAAAACTTCACCCAATTCATAGTGACTGTAAAGCTGGTGTTGCTATTTAAGTCTGCTTCTCACTCTCAGAAAAGCTCACTGTCACCCATGAGAGGGGGAACAAATAACACTTACATATACACTAACTGAATGTGTTTATCTGAATCTGTCAACTACATCAGAAATCAAGTTGCTAAATGCTGTGTTCAAAAAATTTTTGTGGATTTGTGACATTCTTTGGGAGGCTTTAGATCCATAAAGCAATGAATAAATTATAAGAAGATATAATTATGGTATTTTCATCCCTGACAGATATAATTTTACTTCATAAGCTCTGAAAAGAAAGCTGCTGTTTTTCTCAGACCAACACTCCTAGATTTAAGGGAAAAAAAAAAAAAAAGAAGGAACACTGTCTGTGCTGAAAAATGACATATTTAGTAAATATTGTCCACAGTAATTGTTCCTGTGGGATCACAACAGAAGCATGTTTCAGATACTGTAACTACTGTATATTCAGAGTGTATGAGCACTGTATATTCAGAGTAGATGATAATCTCTGTAATGTTTCTTATGAAACTCCTTGTGGAGTCTCAAATGTAATTTTAATGGTATCCTGAAGAAAAAAAAAAAAGGTATAACACTCAAATTGGATTCCAGAGATAAGGTTAGTTACTGAGGGTACAATCTACATCAGCTGAGTTTAGCTGTCTAACATGCATGTATCTAATTTAGGCTCCCTTTGCAGTCCATCAAGGGAAGAACGTACTTCCAAAGGGAGAGCAATTCCAATCATTCTGATCACAGTTTCAGGACAGGATGAAGCCCTGGTGACCAGAGAGGAAAAACAGATAATAAGAATAGTCTGAATAAGAATAATAAGATAAATAAAAAGATAATAAGAATTGCCTGAATTCCAGGCAAGAAACACAAAGAAAGTGTACTGGATCTAGATTAATAGTGCTTATTTGCACATGAAAACAGACGAATAAAATGTGAAGTTTCCAAACATCTCTAGGGATTCCCCCCACATCTACTGGAAATCACTAGGAGATGGCTCCCCATTGAATGTTTCAGTCTGGGGCTTCAAATCATCCCTGTATCTCTGTTCAGTGAATCCTGTAGCATATATGTAAATCTTCAAGCTTAAATCCCATTAACATCAAAGGGATGTAAGCATGCTCTTAAATGTTCTGCTGAACTGGTACCCTTGGCCTCACTCCAGCAAAACATGTAAGCATATGCTTAACTTTAAGAATGGTAACCCTGTTCACTTCTATAGAGTTGATTTTCTACAGATTCCTGAAGTAAAACACAAATTTCAATGCTTTGCCAAGTCACTATCTTAATAAAGATGCAATGCCTGTATCTTATCAGCATTACAAGCCTCAGCTAAATTAGTCATACTTAAGCACAAAGAGTAGAGCTATGTATGCTGTGAGGAGAAGAAATCCATTAGAAATGCCTAACCAAATGGTAAATATTGAAAACTAAGTACTTAAAGAAGTGGATTCCAAAATAATAGAAACCAAATTAAAGCCTTGGTTCATCCAGGACTCAAGCACTTGATGTGCTTTAAGAACATTGCTGTTTATGCCTACATTTAAGCATGTGCTTAAGCACCACAGTGAACTCATCCATCAGTGTACACCTTCCCTATTATATGTTAGCTAAAGTAAAATCCTCTGGCTTTTGTACATCACATTGCTTTGCCTAAGATATCAGACAAGCTGCTCTGCTCTGATGCTTATATGTGCGCAATAAATCCAGGCATAAAAATCAATAGAAACATATAAACCTGAGAGGCTGCAGAAGTGTCCATTGGAAAAAGACAAATGTAAAAAAAAAAAAGAATTTCACATAACTAGGAGTTTGCTATAACAGGCAAAGAATTGTTCACATTCATGTGTATTCATATAGTTTTCACTGGAAAAAGCTTTGCTAAAATAAGTGGTACACAATTTTTTAATGTATATTTCTAGATTCTTCACATTTACACATTGCTATGCAAATGAAGTTTTATACGACTGCAGTATGTCACACAAGCAAGTTACTTTTTCTTTACAGACTTTGAATTTTATTGACATGGTGTGATTCACTTAAAAATTAGGCAAATATAGTATGTTCAGTACAATGATTAATGATATATATATTTACAAAATAGTCACAGGGCTATGTTTTGTTTATGCATGATGGCATCCTGTTTGCTAAATATATCATAGGTTTATGTTGCTGTAATGATGCATCCTTCCTCGGCTATTAATCTAAACTGCAGAGTACATGTATATTTAATAATCTTCAGAAAGTCTGTAAGACTTATTTACATTTTCTATCCATCCTGCAGCTTTAAAGACCTTCTAATATTGGCCAGTGATCCTATACAATCACAATGCTTTAATATATGCAAAAAAGATTAAACAACAGTGTCAGATGAGTGAAATCAGGTCTCAAAATGCCAATAAGGATGTTTTACTCTTAAATTGATATTCTAAACCAAGGTTATTTTTCATCTTTGACAGTGCAGTGAACTGAAGTCATCATATTTAAAATATTTGAAGAGGTGACTATCATATACTGATGTGTAACGGCATTTCTTCCAGTAATCTGAACATCAAACCATAAGAATAAAGAAAAAAACCCAGGAAAATGAGCAAATTGATCATAATAACGGTCCCTTATAAATAAATTTGTCATTTATTTGAAAAATTAGTTAATAGAAACTTACACTATGTAGTGTTATTTTCATCACTTGTAACATATGCTTAGAAACTGATAAATATTTATTTTTATTTCATTATAATAATTCACAGCTCAGAAGAAAAACTGCAGTTTCTTTAGTAATATTTTTTCTATCCATATGGCATGCTATAAGAAACATCATTTGTTTAAAACAATATTTTATTATTAACAGGAATCTGATAAAAATAGGGGAAAAAATGAAAATAAATTTATAAAAATATCTGAAAGAAAAAAGCACAGATGTTATAATATCATCATTTAGAATCTATGAAATGAAATGTATTTTTAAAGACAAAGTTAATGCCGCCCTTTGAAATCCTCATGTTAAAATCAAAAACACAACTCTAATGGAAGACAGACATAGGTACTGTATGAAGAATTACTGCTTAGAAAATTAATAAAAATAGTATCTAAAACAGTATTAGTAAGATATGAAGCTCATTCATTAATAGTCTCTGTGATAATATATCACTGAAAATGTTGCATGAAGGACAGTCTTTGATAGGATTATGTACAGTATAATAGCAAGATATTGAAATTAAAATTCACTGAGAAGATACATCTTGTGAACTGAAGGGTAAGAAGATAATAATGGTAACATTAATAATAATAAATAACAAGAATAAAATGATTCACATAAATAGAATTTCCATCAGCTACCATTATGGTAATTATGGGACTGATAAAGTAATAATCTACAGTAAATAGCTAATTTTTATTGATTCACTGTTTAATTTCTTTTTTTAAAGGGCTTTAGAATTGCTGTCAATAGCAATAATGTGTACATGAAGAAAAGTTATGTAGAGAATAAATGATAAAAATAGTATTGGGTAGTCTGTTTCTAAAGAATCTTTTGGAGATATTTATGTAGTTTGGTGACTGAAAAGAAAAATTCTTAAAAGAATTTCCCCACCTATTTCATGAGTGCTGTCAGATTTCTTCAGTAGATAATTATTACGGTTTAAGAGGTATATTGGAAAAATTTAGAAAGTTCAAAATCAGGCTTTTTAATTATACCTCTCTGTAAGATGCCATCAATGGCATCTAGAAGAAAAAACAGGCCATAAACTGTCAGGCTCTACAGCAGCAAACAGCAAAATTAGCACAAAAGGCAACAAAAAGGTCAAGGCAGAGGCCAAATAGGAGAAATTCTAAGGAACTAACTGTTATGCTGAGCAAATATAGTCTAGAATTTAGCATATATGTACCAAACAAACCTTCTGCATGGCAGCAAGGTGTAGTTCAAATATTAGGACAGGCAAAGGAAAGACAGGACCTTATTTGATCAATTGAAGTGATGATCATATAATGCCATAGAATGTCCAATTTCAATTGCTTTTGAATTCATAGAAGAATAGGGAATAGCTTGTGCTATGCCTAAAAAAAAAGCCGAATAATGTAGTCCCGAGAGAAAGACTACATTTTAATTCATAATGATTTTAATTTTTTAATATATTCATCATCGTAGCAGTTTCTTTTGATAATTAATAATGTAGATGGCCTTTGATCAACCACATATGTTTTCTTTCAAATTAAGAAGGGATATTGGATAATATCAACCTTCATTGTACATTATGATTTTACTTTTGTCTTGCACGTTGCTGTCTGAGTTTTGCTGGCCACTGGTTAAGAAACCAGTTCACATAGTTGAGCAAATTCATGTTATAAGAGGGTTTTTCTTGTAAGCAGCCATCTGCCTCAAACTAAATGTATTGTTATACTGAACAATATTGTTTTCACTATGTAATGCAGAACGTATTTCAAATTTTTCCCTTTTCCTTAAAGAGAAGATGTAATTGGGGGGAAAAAAAAAAAGGAGTGCCAGGTTGACTATGTGAAAACAGCAGAAACCCAGTGTGGGTCTCTCTCCTTCTAACAGTTTAATTCACGTCCTTGTCATAATGGCACATGGCCATACTGGCATAAAGAACAGAGCAAACAATGACTGTTGCACTCCAGATGTTCGATGTCCTAATGAGCTATGTTATGCCTCTGTGGTGGTGGACTCAAAGAAAAGGAGGTCTGGCTGAAAATCTGGCCATCATATTGTCATTATGTCAGTTAGATAGGAAACATATAATGGGTTCCTACTTAAGTGGGAGAAACTGGCAATAATTTGAAATGTTTGATATAGCCTTAAGTGCAGCAAAAGGACACCTCACCTTAAGGGCAGATGTCAATGCTATGATATACACGTGATAAAAGGCAAAATGTTCTTATTGGCATAAAAAAACAACACAAAATATGTAGTAGTATTTTTTTTTCCTTTTTTTTGAGGGAGAGTAGATAATTTCCCACTGTATCCATTCCCAGAAGGGGGCAGCTGACACATGATGTCAGGTCCTGGGAGAAGACAGAGGGGATTCTGTGTGCAGAGAAAAAGAAAAGATCCGTCTTTTACACAGTTAAGAAGGGAAATGGGTACATGGGATAAAAGTAGTGTGTGTCTGTATATACATATATATATATATTTCTGTATGTAAGCCAGAACATATCAGAATGTTTATTTATATGTGATATAATAGTAATAAGAGAGGAACTTTGTGAAATTAACAAGTTATATAATGAAAAGCAATAAATAAAATTTTGGTTTTCAAAAAGTGATCCATAGAAATTCTGAGGTATTTTTAGAGATGTGCAGGATCAGACTACTTAGGTGAATAACAGAAAACACCACAGTAGCATTGCAATGGATAAAACACTGCAAAGAGCAGAAAATTTCATGTATGACTTTCAGTGCACAAACCAACTGAAGGTTGAGACAGAAAATTGCTTTTAGGGATTCATGTTTATTCATCCTAACATTGTCTGTTAGGAGCTTCTCGAACGTCCTTCTGAAACACGTAGCATTAACCCCTCCTGGAAATTGGATCACCAAAACCTTTGTCTATTTTTCCTAGCCATTATCAATGGAACTAATACTATTCATAGAATGGTTTAGGTTGGAAGGGGTATTAAAGATCAGCGAGTTCCAAACCCCTTGCCAAAGACAGGGACACCTTTCTCTAGACCAGGTTGCTCAGAGCCCCATCCAACCTGGGCTTGAACACTGCACACTGCCAGGGATGGGGGAGCCTCAGCCTCCCTGAGCAACCTGTCCCAGAGCTTCACTAACCTCACAGTAAGGAACTTCTTCCCAATAGCTTATCTACCCTTTAAAGCATCCCACCTTGTCCTGTCATTATATGCCCTTGTAAGAAATTCCCTTTCCACCTCTTTTGAAGACCCCTTTAGGTGCTAGAATGCTGCTCTAAGGTCTCCATGGAGCCTTCTATTCTCCAGACTGAACAACCCCAATTCTCTCTGGCTCTCTTCATAGGAGAGGTGCTCCAGCCCTCTGAGCATCTTTGTAGCCATCCTTAGGACTGAGTCTAACAAGTTCATGTATTAATATTTGCTTTGATTTCCTACAAACTTAAAAGAGAATAATTTGACTCCAGCTCCTATTAGTTAGCTTCCTTTTAAATTTTTTTTTATAATTTTTTAATCTGCTTTGTGGACATTTTCCTGAAGTAAGGAACATGGGACTATGACCTTTGTAAATATCTCTGCCAGGTGACAGTGATTGTCCTGATAATTATTCATTATTCAGGACTATAAGAATAATTGCTGCTTTCAAATATCATGCAAATCATAAATGCCTATATGAGGGCTTTCCCTAGGTGAGCTTCCAGAATGTTATTTCCAAATGGAGAATTTTGATAAATTTGTTTCTTCTTGTCCAGAATTCAATTATCTTAAAAAGTACAAGGGTGGTGATTCTTTACTTGAGTGGATTTTACCTTATTTTCAGGTAGGGCATTCACTTATGAAGTGGGTGGGTGTCCAAGGACTGGGAGTCTATTGCATCCAAGAGCTAATGGATGGAAAAAAAATTAAGCACGAATAAGTATGTGAGATTATACACACTGTAAATGGGGCATGCAATTTTAAAATAAAAACCTAAAATTCTGCTGTTCAGGCTATTGTTAATTAGATCATTTAAATCTATTAAAAAATAACTACTGAATTCAATCTGTTCCCTTTTCCATGCTTTATTTCTGTTGATGATTTCTTGTAAAAGTACAATGATCTCAGTTATATGATTGCTCTACCCTTTAGTCTCGATGCATTGTGTAAAATATAATGCAGTACAGATGTCAACCTAAGAACTAAATAGCTTATATTTCTTAAGAACCATGAAAAAATATTAACACTATAGAA
The DNA here is from genome assembly GCA_910950805.1 of Acrocephalus scirpaceus scirpaceus. NCBI lineage: Eukaryota > Metazoa > Chordata > Aves > Passeriformes > Sylviidae > Acrocephalus > Acrocephalus scirpaceus. The sequence continues at coordinate 25,246,171 of OU383777.1, forward strand.
ACAATAGTTCAGTAATTACTTTTTGCTGTGAAGTGAGGTTAGGCATTTATCCTTATAGATCCGTAATACACTTAAAGTCAGCACTGCCCCTGTGGTCCTTTTACCTTTGTTGATAAATGTATTGTACAGGATACCTTGTATGACCACTACAGTATTTGAGGTCATGATAGGCTGTTAGCACAAATGGTGTGAACAATAGTTTATATGCCACTTAACTCCTTGGGAGAAACAGTTAACCTTGCCAGAGAGGACAGATCAGTCATGTATAGTTATTAAAGTCTAGAAGGTTTTGTTATGCTCTGAAATACTTTTATAGAACTACAATACTCTGGTGCGAGCTTTACCAAGTAGGGAAGCAACAAAGTCAAGAATTATCTTTGCCACCTTTGAAAAGAATATTCAAAGTTTTCTAAAAAATATTTTACCAGACCTACTTTTGAAGCACAAACAAATTTTGATATATTTAATCACTAGAATTTCTGAACAAGGCTAACCAGGTAGCAGTATATTAAGTCACTGTCTTAAAAAAACTAAGTTTACAAAAATTAATTGTGAATTTGATGGCCGTGAAGTAGACAGCCAACAAAAAAAACTCTTACAGCTTCTTGATTACAGTTTTCCAAATAATGATGAAACACTATAAATGACGCAGATGAGCATCATAATTGAATTTTATGTAACAAGCTATTAACTATAAAAATACCTTTCAAGAAAATATCCTTTTCCAGAATTTCTCATGAATAGAAATGAGAGTGAACAAAGAATAAAACACGGTAGGAGGTTACTGAGGAATTATCAAGTATTCTATATACAATGACACTGCTGTTAACACAGACAACCCAGTATCTTGACATTATGTGCTGTTTCTACGTTGTTGTTTATTCCAGTGGATTGATTGTCAGATCCAACCAATTTTTAGCACTTTTAGAAAAGACAAAGCTGAAGGCAGCCTCATCTATTTCCGGTTCTGTCATAGAAGCCTGTCAGCCTCTCTACCCGCATGTATGTTTGTATGCATCCAAACATCACTTACCACCATTGAATCTTTACACTTTAAGGGTTAATTCAGAATATTAATGCAGCTGTCTTAGTCTGGCCTGCATTTTCAATTCAGCACACTCATGTTAGTCACTTTCTCTCCTCCAGCTCTGGTTTAACATCCCTATATGCAAATGAACAGGTGCTACCCCAGGCAGGGTTTGAGCTTACAGTCACATGCCTCATCCATGCTGCACTGCTTCCACCCCTTCTTCCCAGGGTGGACCTCTCTCTGATTCTGCCTGGATTGTTGATACCCAACTCTACACCTGAGGCAGCAAAGACTCACTTAGCCTTGTGGGAGCTCTTTCCACTGGCATGCTGATGTCCTGTGCAAGCATGGGAACTTGCAGCATGATGTCAGCTTTCATGTCTCTGAGCAGGAAACTCTACCATGTTCCAGGGTAGATGGGAGCAAACAAATTCCATAATGAGCATTTAATGGAGAAAAAAAAGCTCCTAGGTGTGTCTTCAAATACTCATTCTCATGGATTTATTTAATAGTCCATGGACATATTTTCCCACCCAGAACTATTACCTCATTAAGTAAGAATACTTCAAGAGAACGACATGGAGAGCAGCAAGAGCAGGAAGAAATCAGATTGCTACCACTGTCTTTTAAAATCTCCTAACTAGCAAAATTAAACCATGTCTCTTTATTTATTTATTGCACTTGTAAAAAGATTAATGGGGATGTGATTCCTTCAGGCTTTTACATATAACCCCATCACACAACGAACAAAATTACACAGTGCAGCAAACGATCTAAATTAGCTACATTTATTTAAATAACTGCTATGGAGGAAACAATAAATCAACAAAAATCCTCACAAAAATGTGTTTACAAAGTGCCTTATAATTTGTTTTAGCTAGGACACAGACTTCTAGCTCTTAGCTAAGCTTACTTCTAACAGTCTATTATCATATCAACTGTTAATGAGTGTTTGCTATAGAAAAGCATTTCTTTGTAAAAAAAAGACTATGTGTAACTTCTGCCTTACTGTCCTTTAAGATATGGCTGGCAACTCTACAAGAAATAGATTTTCCTAACAAACATTTTGTTAAAGGCTTCTAATAACTTGTGAGACAATCAAAATTAACTGACAGTGCTTTGTTAAATCAGAAAAGTGATTACTTGAATGGTCATAATCGTGCAATTATCTCATCTTCACTGCTTTTGAAGACTGTATCTATACCTACTCCTATATTGGGAGTGAGTAGGGGGAGCTCTAATGCTGAACCTGTGATGTATTCATAAATCAGTACTTTCAGAGCCTGTCATGGGCTCCATAATGAGGGTCATTATTCAGGCAGAGTGTCAAAACTACTATCAAAGGACCTTCTCAGAATCACAATCATTCTGTTTCTTGTTAAATAAGCAATGTAGTACACAAAAATGGCAAACAAGAAGCAGGTCAATTTGATACAGTATGAGGGCACAGAGACCTCTAGAGTAATTTACCCTGTGGGAATTCTGATGGTTTGTGAGATAAATTATATACACCCTCAGAAATGATTAATGGTAATAAAATCCCAGGAATATTTTCAGAAAAAGAAGTCCATATGTACATATGGCAACTTCAGCAACAAAGAAGACATTTTCTAAAGCAGAACACTTAAAGAAAATTGTTATTAGAACTGCAAGTGGCTCTCGGGAAAGCCACTAAATCTTATTACAAAGTTGGCAGCATTCTGTGGAAATGCTTTTTTTCCATTTGCTGAAAGAGTTTTTTTTTAAAGAAACCCAAACTTAGAGCTTTTCTGAATTAAAAAGAAAGGAGATAAAGGTGGGGGGAAAAGGAATGACAAATTGTAAAATATTTACTGAAACAGGCTATTTTTGACTTAATTTTATTATAACCAATAAGACAAAAGGAATTATTAACAGAATATCATCTGGACATTTGACCACAATGGAAATACATGCAAATTATTGGTAATTGATTAAAGGCTGTATTCAAATCACATGGCATGGGTGCCTAAATTAGGCATTGGCATTACTTCCCTTCTTTCACTTCAGAGAACAAGAATATAATAGCCCTACATGTGAAGTAGTTTGGATTGCTCATTCTCACTGGATCTGAAACATTACATTAGTTATGGGTAAATGTCTTGGTTTAGGGCAAATTTGGGAGGAAATCTCTGAATGGGGTTCCTCTGGAAAGCAAACCCAAACGGCCCCTCCCCCACAACCAGCCTGGGAAAAACAACTTCCTCAGAGAAAAGTGAAAAAAACTATTTCTTTAAGAAACAAAGTGCCTACAAGCACAAAGAATGAATAATATGAAACAATAAAACCTTTCATTGCTCTGAAGTGAGATGGTAAACTCAGAAAATCTCTGCCATGGGCAGCTCAGCTCTCACTCTCTTATCGGGCCTCCAGAGGTCCAGGCCCTGGTGGGCCGCAGGTGCCAGAGCTCTCAGTGTTCCTCTGGGTTTTCAGTCTGGAGCAGGTTTAAACAGTGCCAAGAAAAAGGAAAAAAACCAGTCCAGGGAACTTCTCCGCCCTAGCTAGCTAAAACTCACTAAAAGCACAGGAGATCTCTGTCCGCAGTCTGTCCGAGACTCGGTCGAGCACACCCAGTCCTGAGATGAGAAGAACGCGTAGGAGTCAGGCAGTTTTCTCAAAACAAACTGTGCGCCTCTTCCTTCCCTGTTTCGCTCTCAGAATCAGTCTTAAAGGTACAGAACACAATATACAGAACAGATGATTGGGGATACAAGCATCATAAATCACCCTAAGACAGTAAATTCGGCATGAGTGAAGGCAGTCTAAATTCTATCTCAAGATGACTTGTAGATACAGTGGCCAACCATTTGGGGATTAATAGTCAACCTCTTCTGACACCAGCAAGGTGTCTCAAAAGATTAGTCTTAAGTGAAAGCTCTTTATTTTCCCTTGTCTATTAGTAACTGAGTTTTGAGTTTGATATCTTTTCATAATATACACAACTGTATATTATACAGATGCATACACATTTGTATGTGTGTAATTCCACAGGTATGATCATACACAGCATACACTCTGAAACAGTAAAATATTGTAGAGCAGAAATGTCACTACAGTCTCTTAATGTAGCTCTTATTTTACTGATCTGAGTCTTCTCCTAAGGCTTTGTCTATGAAAGAGTAAAGTAGACATGACCAGAATTTAGTGTGGTCCATGAAATTATACAGTCACAGTCTTCAGACATGAATGTCAAGAGGCCCACTTCTAACTGCAGATTCTGATCCCATTTGAATACTACTTGTGGCACAGACTTTCTCATGTGCTCACACACAGCACTGCTGACTTCAATAGGGATTTTCTGCAAGTGTGAAGTTTCAAGAGAAATGCCACAATTGCACCTAATACCAACTGCAGACTCTGAGACTTTCAAGTGCTTTTAAAGGTATCAAGAGTTTTTGAAACTATAGTTGCCCTATTACTATTTTCTAATCTCAATCTCTTTTGTTAAATATTTATAATGCAGTCTTGTAGATGTTTGTATCCACATGCACACTTATATGGCATAACTTTGTGATAAAGACTGACAACATTTTTTGTATCCTCTTCAAAGCAATAAATAAATGGTAGGTCAGATATAAGTCTGTGTCTCTACTTCTTTTCTCATATTACCTTTATTAAACAGCAAGGTGAGAAGTAGATTAAAAAACAGTCCCCTAAGTGCCTCATAAATCCCTCAGCTTCACTTTCCCCCACTGAATTTTGTCTGGCAACAGACCCTACCTTGTCTAGACTTATTGTTTAAGTAAATTTGTATCTGTGGAATAATCAAAAGCAAACCAATTATATTCAGGCATCTTTTTTATCCATCTGTTTGGATATAACTCTCTATTTAATAGTGTTTGCATATGAAGCAATGTTCTATTGTATGCATAGGTACTCAATTATTTAGATTATACGTTTGAATAAACTGTGCAGTTAAAGGAGCACCCTTGTAATGCAGGACAATTACATTTTTCTAGCACAGTTTACACGTTATTAAACTAATATCAATTTGGACAACACAGCTGGGTATAGGATTCTACCCTTCACCTATCAAAGTTCTTTTCCTTAGGGGTACATTTTACCCCTACAATTAGCAGTCATTGTTCGTCGTTTCAAATTATATCAAATTACATAAAAAGGCTAGTGTGAATAAAGACTACCAAAAAAAAAAAATCATTTCACACTGAAGACTGTGCATTTAAATGCAGGTTTTCTTAATGCAGTTATAGAAGTGCTATCTAGGTGCATAGTAGGTCAGTATAAAAGGTGTCTAGATGAAAAACACTGTCTGGCCAGCATAAGAAAATAATACTGATTTTCGTACTATGAAAGAGCAGTTCACTGCATATCTCATCTTCCTACCAATCAGGGAATGACTATCAAATTTTTCAAAGGAGAAGATAACTACCTTTATGCTGAAAAAAGGAAATACTCAAATAATATTAAACACCCAGACATAAATATGTTTTTGTCAGTCCTTGAAATAAGTTTTCAGTGACTAATAATAAATATCTATTCTGAGTGGAATAGTGGAATGGTGGAAGAGAGAGAGAGAGAGAGAGAGAGGGAGAGATGTAATACAATAATCTCACAGCTTCAGTCTTCTGGGCATCTTTGTCTGCCTTGTACCTTTGGGAAGGAATGCATGTTTTAAAGTCACTTTGCAAGTGTACAAACTGACTTTAAAACAAAGTCTGTTCTTTTGCATCTGTTACACACCTGTATGCTCAAAGGGGAAGAACAGGTATTTACAATGATAATCTATCAATGAAACCTTGCGGAGAATATGGAGTCACACAGTGTTTGTCTAGTTTGCACTTTTGCTAATGTTCTTCACTGAGTACTCTTTCTGTTCTTCCCCTTGAGCATCATTATTGTGAAACATTTTTCACCATCTTGTGATCAAAACAATTATCATGATCCTGCTACATATCATAGTACTCTTCAATGAAAGGAAATGAATGAACAACTTTGCAAATACCAATGCAGACTCTCTGTACAGGGTGAAAAGCTGGCTTAACCTCAGAATGCTACAAATTTGCATGTTGTAAATTTTCTAAGGTGACACATCTTTTTGTGTGAAAATATAACTGTTTTCTTTCACAGGTACATCTTGAGTTGTGAGTCCCATCTGAAAGATTTATGAAGCAGATCCATACCTGGAACACCTTACAATCTCAGCTTCATCACTCCTACAATTGAGTAAGATAAAAATAAATATGTACACCATCTAATGAGTTAGGTGTGTCTCTTTGGTTAATATCCACAGTGCACAATTTTTCCTTTTGATAGAGTTTTAGTTCAAAATTACCCTTGAATCATGCCAGCCATTGCACCATAACCCTTCAGACAGACACGTACTTTGCTCCCCCCAGGTCACTTGTAATTGGCCTCTTTTCCTTTGTGTTCAGTAACTTTCCAGTTTTCTGCAGGCCTGCTCACAACTGAATTGACACTGAAGAAAGAGCAGATAAAGGCAGACCTGAAGTCTGTGCAGAGGGTAGGTAGGGACTTGTGTTTCTGAATACAAGTGGGTCAAAATATAAATCCTCAGAAACTGCTGAGAGACCTGATCTAGGGTATTATACTTCACCCAAGGAGTAGCACTTTTTGAAATATATCAGAAACTCTACGACTGTGAAGAGAATCTGGAAACACTCTGTCAACCAATTGTGATAAACTTTGTTTAGTTGTTACTTCAGATATATACGGGCAAAGATCTGCAGACAGGAGCCCTGTTGTTTCTAAGACCTCTTCTGTGAGAGCTGTTGGCAACACCCCTAGCCATCACACTATGATGCCGACCTTTCTGCCAAAGGGCCTGTGTCACAGCTTGGAAATAGCTTAAAAGCTGCAGATCTTCTGAGATGAACTTCCCCATCTGTGCTCCCCCCCACCTTCCAGACACACACAGTGTGTCATTTTTTTTTACATGCAATGGGAGGATATGGACTTTAGGGATCTATTCATGAATAACTTATACAATGTTTACATGAGGATTTTTAGGTAGTTTGCTTAGAAATGTTTTGAATTGGCTGTATGAAATTGGTATTCACTGTAATGAGGTTTTCTGAGTGAAAAAGGACACTGCAATATGGTTTTTGCAGTTTGAAGGACCAGCTGAACAGCGACAATTAAGCATGGGTGTGGCACAGTTGAGCAGGCAAAATTGTTAGGAAGAATTTGAAGTAGTACGGGAAGCTTGGACAATGTGCAATATACTGACATTCACTGTTAATTGTCCAAATGCCTTGGGTGTCGCTGGCTATTTCCTTAAATTCGTCATAAATTAGTTCATCATCAATCAGCAAAGAATAAAAAAAGTGCAGACCCAAATCCTACAATAATATCAAAGCAGAAAATATACTCAAAGACACATTATTGAATCTTATCTTTCCTTTTTGTCAGTGATCTTTCTGGTACAGTGACTGTGTCCTCTCCATTTTTTCTTATCTGTGATCATCCTTATGATCTCCAGACAGCATTAAATTCAAAAATGACAAAACCATGAACTATCTTTTCCCTGTCTTTATTTTTTCTGAACTACAATAAATTTTTTTTTCTATCTTGTCTTTTTTTGTTTATTTGGTTTTTTTCTTTTTAACTTCCCACAATTTTTATTCCATCCACCACAAGAAGTGAAGTGAGCAGAGAGGTGAAGTTTTGGTAGCCAGAAGGCACAGCACAATACTTGCTGTGTCAGTAGTTTTGCCGTGGAAGGCAGTAAGGTACTTCATGAGCTCTACCTGTTCAGAGGTGAACAGGAGGGGAGCTGCAAGAGCTAAATCCATGTGCAAATAGAAATCATAAAGGTTGCAGAAAGTAACTTTTTATTTTCTTGTCTTCTTATAGGCACCTACCCTGGGGTATCAAAAAATAGACATAAACAAATCTCCCTCAAATATCCCTCCTAGCAAAAGTAGCCATAATGAGAAATGTCGCTTCTCCTTTTTCTCTGGTTTGGTTTTGTAAAGACAGCTTAGAAAATTGGTATGCACTCTGGAAATCCTGGGTAATTTTGTAAATTTTGGTAAACATGCTCTGCACTCAATTGAACTTCTTACATGTCAGTGAACACAGTGTTCTCAAACATCATCCTCATTTTGGTTGAAAAACAAAAAATTTGCAACCTGTACTCTATAAAATACAGCACTGATCAATGAGGAAAGAAAAAAAAAAGAGAAAAAGAATTTCAGTAGAATAAAAACTATGAATAATTTAAATATACTGTCTATCCATATGCTTCGCAGGAGAAGGCTAGAGAAACTCTGTTAAAAAGAGCTCAGAAAATTCCAGAAGTTGAAATTCTCAGTGACTGTGTTAGCAATTAAAGGAAAAAAGAGTTTTCAGTGAATATAGGATGCCTTACCGATTCTGTGTTCAGCTGGCTTTGAGTCCTGAACCAACCTGAAGTCCAAACAGAAAGACTATAAATTCAGACAAGAATTCAAAACAGTTCTTTGGACTCTGTAGAGAACTGAAATAAGCCCAAGATGTGCGTCTGCTATGAATACTTGTGCCCCATTGGAAGCAATCTTAACAATTGCTATTTAGCCAGGAGTTGAAAAGACTAGTCAACTATTTATTCGAAGGCTACTAACTATAAATATCTCCAGACTTTTGTTTGCCAACAAGCCTCTGCAATGGTGCCATTCACTGCAGCTCTCAAACCTCCAGTGTCACACATGAATATGTTGGAGCACTGCTAGACAAGTACAGAGCCTGCCTGAAAGAGAACCACAAGGGGAAGTCCTCACATCTGTGTTTTAAAAAACAAAGTATATTAAAACTTTTATTTATTTACATGATGAAGGGCAACAATGTGAGGAAGGCCTGCATAAAGAGCATTTATATGTTTGCTACCTAGTTTTCCTTTGGTTATTTTTTCAACAACACATTTAAAGCCCAGTTAAACACTATTTGTTAACAAATGGCATGGTATTCTACTTTGACACTGTTGCAAATACATTGCTAATATTTATCCCTTAAACAATAGCTCTGGGATTTAGCTTTTATAATGTTCTGGAAAATGTCCTAAAGACATGGCACTTTAACTAGTTTTTTGAAGAAATTTTGTGATATAGGAAAAGAAACCCACCTGTCCGTGACTGAAAAAATCTTCCTCAACATTCTCTGCTACAGCAGAAAAGTGGAGCAAAAGTTCTGAAGGGAATTGCTGTGTATCATAAATTGGAACAAATTGCTGTCATCACAGCAAAAGTTCTGTCAAGTTTAGATGCTTACCAATACATGTGAGAACAGCACTATAATAATTATGAATAATAATCATCATCAATAATAATCCAACATAAAAATACTCCCAAATCCCCAAACACAAAAAACTAGATATTTTTCACTTCCTTTGCAGAAGGGAAGGGAAGGGAAGGGAAGGGAAGGGAAGGGAAGGGAAGGGAAGGGAAGGGAAGGGAAGGGAAGGGAAGGGAAGGGAAGGGAAGGGAAGGGAAGGGAAGGGAAGGGAAGGGAAGGGAAGGGAAGGGAAGGGAAGGGAAGGGAAGGGAAGGGAAGGGAAGGGAAGGGAAGGGAAGGGAAGGGAAGGGAAGGGAAGGGAAAGATTTCTTCAAGTACATTTCAAGCATATGTGAGCACTGCCAATTTTGAATTAACACTGAAGCAGTCTGTAATGTCCAATATCTGCCTCAAAACTCATATTTTGCTTCTCTTTCTTTACTATAGGTGTGTCTAATGTAGATATTCTTGCTTATTTTCTCACAAAGGTAAATCACAAATGAAACAAAGAGGATGTCTCCCGTGAAAGGTGCAAAGACTAAGGCATCATTGAAATTCAGACCATCTCATTGTTTGCAATGTTCCAGTTCAGAATCTGATGTCAACAGCCACCTGCATGCCAAAGGAGAACTAAAATCCCCCAAATCCCCCTAAATAGCTTACCAAAGGCTATTTTTAACATGAAGGTGAAGGGTACACTCTGAGAGAAACAGTCTCTTCAACAGACACAAGGCTGCTAACAAAGCTGTCACCTCCACCCCTCCTACAACCACCAGTGTCACCACTTTCAGCTCCAGTGCCGGCACGTTCAGCGCCTCAATAGTCTCTGATACTGCCCTCCCCATCATCAGCACAGATGAATTTCTCACTATTACTGCTCCTGATACAAGCCTCTCCAGCAGTCCTTTCAAACACCTTTGAGCCTCTCCTTCTCTCTCTCTCACATTGAAACATTTCAGCTGACAGTCTATTTTTTAAACACTCAAGTGCTGGTTTTTAAAGTAGTATTTGATGTCTCTGGCATTTCAGCCCCTTCCTTCACACCTTCTGCTCATAGGGCCAAGTGAAATGTGAGGAATTTCTTTTGGTTTCAAAAAATATATCCTTTGTTTTCTTTTCACAAGAATTCACTTCATGCCCATATTTAGCTGAAGCACAATGAAAGAGAAATAAATTTTGTATGATATTATCAGAAAATATCAGCACAGTGCATTCAGTGAATTGCTAAAAGACAAAGGATTTATCAGTAAAATATCTTTAATTTGTGAAAACTGGAAATTTGCCAGAATGGCTTGCTTATTAATTTAATCATGGAAAATGGACCTTGAATTGCTGTCTGTGAGATTTCCACCAACATCAGAGATGTTTTCTTCTCTTACTGATCTGCATGTATTTTGAAGTCAGAGAATCATTATAAAAAATAATTATTAATTTTCAGCTCAAAAATATGTGCATTGCCCTTCTTGCTGAATATTAAATCTGCTGTATAGTTTTTCTCATGATCTGTGGAGCTGTCGAATAACAGAGTGAATAAACAAGGCTGAAATTAAGTGGGAAGGACTAAATATACATTCTGCTTCAGTAGCTGTTTACATAAAGTGGTCATTTCTTTCCTGTTTGTAAAAGCTGATCACAAACACAAAAGCCTCACTTCATGCACATCTTTAGAATGAATTATGTTCTTCCCTAATGGGCATAAGAAGTAGGAAAACAAGGTGCCATCATTAATTTGGAACACAATAAGTTCAGGGAAATTCATCTGTCCTAGTAAACTGAAAATCCTTGCAAACCCTGTATTAAATGTCAAAACCTACTACCCAATAAGGTGAATGTGTTTCTTGATGTTGTTCTCTGTGCCTGGCAGATTATACTTTGGTGTGAATAACAATATTTTTTAGCAATTAAAATACTTTTATTTGTTCAGCAGTTTGTTGGAGTTCATGCCACTTTGCAAGAAGACATACTGTCTTTTAGAAGTTCTCTCTGGAGTTTAAAGGTGATGCCTAGATTTCTGTGTAATTACTGGGAAGTATCAGAGCTTCTATTTCAGGCTCTCTCTAGATTCAGGAATCTACATTTACGATCTTTATTCAGATTACACTCAGAAGAATTTGAAGATGTGTTTTAAGTCTGTGGATAGGATTTTTGATTAGTTTTCAAGGAAAAAAAAGTTTCCAGAATACTTAGTGATGTAGGATACCTTTTAAATTCAGGCAATTTTAAGCTATTTCAATCTAGGCCACGAGACTAATTAATAGTTTCCAAATGCCTTTAACATGGAATTGAGTAAGTCATTCAGTCTGATAATATATGACAAAGGTCAAAAATTTGACCTTACCTATTTAGGTAGAAAGGATCTCCAAGGGAAGGAAGAGGCAAAATATCATCTGTCTTGCTCCTTCCTTCACTGGACTCAGCTGTTCTCACCAAAACTTAGAGCACAAGTTCTTATTTCTGCAAAAGCAGACTATGATCATGCATACAATCATATAATCATACAATTCTAGCCTCTTAGAAGTGTAGGGGGTTTTTAACTATGCCTTGAACTCTTTTATTTATTTATTCATTTAATACAATATGCAGTCATTTGAGTTTGTCCATCTTCTTTTTAGGATTTAGCTACACTTTCCATTTGGAGTGTTTTGATTAGAGCTGGTGACTTTAATGCTATATCCGCAGGCAATGGTAAAAATTGTACAATGAGAAAGCACCAAGTTTAAAACCTGAAGTCCCATTTGTCTTTGACTACTAGAAGTGCAGCACAGAAAAAAAGATCCCATGACTGGATAAGCATAGGAAAAAGAAACAAGGAACAGAGTAGATGTTGCTGAAGTAAAGAAAATAGTAAATTCCTGAGACAAACTAATTTGACAGTTCAAAGTAAAACTGGAAATACTAACTTAAACTCATGTACGATTTGTTACAAGCCACAATTAATGCCATCACTTTATAGAAGCAAATGTAAAGCTTTCTTGCCTAAACCATGACCTTCTGAATTATTTATAGACATTACTGATAGTCAGCAAATGCAGCCACAGAACACCTCTGTAACTCAGAAAATGGTGGTTACCATCTGTGACATTTCAAGCTAACCTGTTGCTCCTGTAAAAAGTAATGTGCAAAACAGTACTGTGGTTTGTAAGGTTCTGCTGTCTTGACACACTATGACATGATTTTGTCACAAGTTCTTAAAATAAGCTGCATTTTCAAGTTGAATGGGGGAACCAATCACTTCTGAAGTTTTGGTTATTTCCTCAATGTATGTAAATGGGTACACAGCCCTTGCACTACGCACCTGCTACACTAATGTCTCATTGGAACCTATAGCTCTTTTGTGTGATCTCACATTTTTCAAATCTCACACTCAGAAAAAAGTCATGTAGATTTCAAATGAATGTGATCTGTTTATGTGAAGAACTAATATTCCTATTCTTTATGGGGTAGGAACATGGCAAAGCAGTCCTATATTTTCAGCAATCCTTCTAGCAGAAGAAACAATAACAATAGGGCAAACTCACTTTTCTGAGTGTACCTTGAAATCCAGTTGTGTCAACTAACCTCAGTTCTGGCCTTAAATGTTATTTTTACCCAAGTCCCAGTTTCCACTCTCTGTATTTGATCTGATGCTTGAAACGAGGACAAAGAAATCCAGCTTACATTAAAGTCACTAAGATAGTGCCTTTTCAAAAAGGCTGATGCTGCAGCAGCAAAGACACAATACCACAAAAGTAGGCTACTGATGCAAATTTACCAGTCCCTTTCTTTTCTACGGCGAATGTAGTTGGACCAATCTCCCTAGTGTTGCCTAAAGGCACCTTCATGTTACCAAAGAGTACCATCTACACTCTCTCCAGGAGACTGTGACTAACTCCCTTCTTGTTCATTGCCTGTTCACTGTGCACACAGATTTTTGACAGCCTGTCTTAGATGGCCTTCTAAATTGGCCCAGTTCTGTGCTACAGCCTGCTGGCCCATGAACCTCTGCTTCACTGTCGTTCTTACAATCCTTCCGTGACCGCTTTATGGCTTGTCCCTTGTGCTCACCTCAGTCTCAAATCTTCACGTTCTTCACCATGCCTTAGAACCCAGGCTTACAAGAAATAATATCTATTCTAAATGTGGTTCCTACATATCAGCAACACTCCTCACAAGCTAAGTTACACCCAAGCAAATCACTTTACAGGATCAAGGCACTAATTTTTAACTGAATGCCTACCAAATGTAACACCCTTCCACATTTCTCTGAGGGGATTGATTCACCTTTATAACTCTTCCTGTTATGGGCTTTCATTTACCATTCTGACATAATCTAGTGCCTCACTGTATGTTGCTGATGTTTTTGTCAATGTGAAGAATGCAGTGTAATTGTTGCAGAAATTGTCTAAGAAACAGAGACCCTAATATGTTCCATCTGTTTTAAAAAAAAAAGAAGCTCAATGTGGTAATGCATTTGCAATACCAGAAGCAATATCTCTAAGACATGAAATGAACATATGCTGTCTAAGAGCCTTCAGGCTGACATTGAAAAAGAGAAAAGATAGTACTTCAAGGCAAATATTGTCCCAATAGAAAGACTGCCAGAACCAATATGGCTCAGTCTGTTGACAGGTCTCTGGTGAACAACATCTTATAAAGACATGCACATTGCTATGGGTTGTACAGCTCTATGCCCCATTTTTTTCAGCTTGGGAAAAAAAAGTAGAGAACACCTTCACTGTCACACTGGCTATTCTCCTGTTTCAGATCAACAGATGTTGTCAGATGAAGACATCCTATCCATTATTCTTTGATTAACTGTTTTTATTTTAAAGTCGAGACAATGAAACTCACACTAACTTCTTGTACTGGGTTAAGTAAGCAGCCTGTTCAAAAGGAAAGGACTGAAAGTAGACTCTGCTTTCTACTGTATTTTTTTTTTCATTCCTAAATTAATATGTTTTATGCATGAAGATATCTGTGATTTTGAAATTAAAATGGCATTGAAGCTACAATAGCTAGTAATGAATTTTATACATACCAGAAGATACAGTAATTTTATTTTTAAGTCTGTTATCCTTAAAGGAAAGGATCTCAGTTATTGTCCTGTCAGCCAGTTTATACCAATATAATCTAAAATCTGTATTCTTTTCATAGAAGACATAAACAAAAAATGCTATAATATAAAAATGGCTATCTTTGAGTGATTTTTTTTATCTTCCATTATATATTAGAAAAAGTAATTAATTGATAAATCACCTTCTCTAATTTTAGTTTAGACATATTTTCTGAAGCCACTCTTTCAAAACCATTTTGGTTTGGGGGGGGTGGGTATAAATAAGGCATTTATTAAATATTTTATACACTAAAATTTGGGTTTGCAAGCAATTTTAGCAAAATGACGGGTGAATCTCGTGGAACTGATACACTCTATATATGAATTTGATTTTTCTGTAAAAATATCAATACCTTTGATAATGTGAAGGGCTCTAGCCAGATCTTTTTACAGTTAATATGAAGGGTTTTTCAGAAGTAGTAACTGAAAAAAATAGTTTCAGGAAACATCCTGTTTCTGTTGCTTAGACTGCTCAGGGTATTTAAAGATATCACTTGGTATGTGTGTTAATCAGACAATCAAAATTTGAAGTTTTTGGTCATAAAGCTGTACCATCTTAAAAGTGAAGGAACACGATAACATGGGCTCATACTTGTAGACCTAGAACATAAGTGATGGAATTTAATGGCTTCACACCTAAAAGTGTCTGCAATCATATTAAATTCTTTCAGGCAAATGAGGATTCAGGAAATCCACAGCACTTCTGTGGATTTTATTAGATCCACAGGAGGGAGTCTTTCTGCTATAGATTGTAGATGCTACAATCATGCTAAAGGAGCTTGTAAACAGTGCTTGAGGAAGCTGCCGTTCTTTAGATCTCAGAAACTCTGCAGGAGGTAGCTCTTCCACTACAGATCTTAGAAGCACAGGCTATTCTAAGTACAGTATAATTCTAATTAACTACACCATCAATTATGTCAAACAAGGGCACAATCACTGACCTTTCACTAAAGGCAAAGCCATCAAAGCACATTTTTTAAAAATGTGTAAGGGAGGACAACCAGAGGAAGACCTCATATCACCATCTCTGGAGACTATGATAGATACAGACATCACAGGAGTGAAGGAACCTGTTAGATTCCTAGCTGCTTCTCTGTCATGTGGTAAAAATAGTGTGCTCTGTAATGGGAGGCTTCTTCCTTGCAAACCTCTCCAAAGTTCTGCATATTCAAGACATGAATAATCTCAAGACCAACATAGACAGTTTGTTCTATAAAGCTTTACTTTTCTATTATCAGAAAAATAATCTAATTTCAGATAAAAACCATTTTTGAAAATGCAACTTTCAACTAAAAGCTGGAGAAAGCAAAACAAAACCATAAAAAACATTTGTTTACAAAAGAAATAAGAGCAAAAGGCTTTGTTAATCACCTTAGTCACAGCAGGAGTAAGTAAAATTATTACTACTTGTGTCATGTATATATAAAAAATCTATGGATAAGCAAGCATAATGGTTAGCACTAAAAACTGTCCCAAGTAAAAACTGCTGTGGGACCTTTAGATACTATTTCAAGATCCATAATATTTAGCATGCTTTAAAATAATGAAACAATGATTCCAGTTTCAATCTTTAGTAAATTCACTCTGGAAGAGCCTAACTCTTTCAGTTGACTCTAGGGAAACCTAGATTGTTTGTTTAACCTGGGTGCCTGCCTTTTAAACTGCTAAAGTAAGATAAAATGAATGATTGTCTGCAATATGAGGAAGAGGCACAGGGCTTAAGCAAGCTCCGCTGATCTTCGCCTTTGTCCTCCTCTATCTCATTCCCATAAATATCTGCTTTTTCTGACTTCTTTATCTATATTTTTTAAAAAAGTGGAGAATGTCTTCAGTTTCTCAGACAATTTGATATCTTATCCTCTGCTTTGAAAAAATCTCATATTGCACAACAGAGTACAATCACTGCTCTGAAATGCTTGAGCCTTGAACTCTAAATTTCATTATCACAAATAACCACCATTTGCCTTTCATTTTCAGTAGACTGTATGAGTATGAGTTTGTTAGACTCAGAGAAAAGTAGCTTTTCTTTGGAAATATAGAACAAGAGCTAAAAAAAGCTAAAAAAAAAAAAGAGTAATAATTAAATTTTAAAAGAAAGGAAAAACTAGAATGAGAAAATAAAAAAGCACAAGTAGAGGAGGGGCAGACACTGATCCACTCTCTCTGGTACCCAGTGACAGGGCACCAAGGGAATGGCCTGAACTTTTGCCAGAGGAGGTTTAGGTTGATATTTGAAAAAAGATTCTTCACCCAGTGGGTGTTTGGGCACTGGAACAGGTTCCTCAGGGAATTGGTCACAGCACCAGCCTGCCAGAGTTCAAGCATTTGGACAGTGCTGTCAGGCACATGGTGTAACTCTTGGGAATGGTGCTGTGCAGGGCCAGGAGCTGGACTTGATGGTCTTGTGGGTTCCTTCCAATTGAGCTGACTCTGTGAAAAGTGATTTCCTTTCTTTGGAAATCTGGAACAAGAGTTAAAACAAGCCAGAAAGTATAAGTAAGTAAATAAACAAATACATGTAATTTTAAAAAGAAAGGAAAAGCTAGCATGAGGAAATAAGAAAGACGGCACAGGACAGAAGGATGCCTGTCTATCTAGACATCTCTTTAAACAAGGCAAACTAATAAGCAATTTGATGGCAAATATTCATTTGTACTAGAGGCTTATAGGTAGGATTCTTTCCAGGAGACAAAGACTAAATGTGCAGATATATTAGTATAAACCTGTAAATGCTGAGTAACAGCTTCCCTAGAAGTAGGACAGGTGCTCTTGTAATCTAAAAGGAGCATCTACACTTGCTGTTATGTGAGAAATATATTCCTGACAGACACAGTGAATGCATTGCAGTGCTGGGAGAGATTGGTTAACATAATTTAAAGGAAAAGCCCTTCCAAACACTATTCTTGATATTGACAGCTAAGACTTTCTCTAGTACAAGGTTACATAGAGAAGAGTAGAAATTAATAAATGTATTGCAGAGGAAGAACCATGTATATAATCTAGATTTACTAGAAATATTAATATAAAAATACATTTTTTTAGGTATTGCTTTGATTGAGAAGATAAAGTTCACCCTCCCATTAATATTCCACCATCTAGGATAAGAGGAAGAAAAATGACATAACTGAAGACCACAGATACTACATCAGATTTACAGTTGTGCTTTACACTGGTCTCTATTTTGTATGCTGTCGTCATTCAGTGATCTTCAATGAATTATTTAAAGCTTAGGGATATCAAAAAAAGCCTTAGATAAAAGTTGAATCTTGTACTTCCATTTTTCTTCACTACCTCTGTCTCCACTGCTGTTATGACCATAGAAAAAAACAAAAGAGGAAAGAAAAATAAAAAACAAACAAACAAAAACCCGCGTGTATGGGTTTAAGTTAATAAAGGGATTGTCCAAGAAAACACGCAGCTGAAATTTTTTTCTAATGTGAAACCTACATTTTGAAGATAATTTTCTTCAGATTTTCAGTAATGAACTGAACTCTCGTTCTACAACATCTGAATTTTATTATTTGTGTTAATGATCACTGCTGAGCCTGTAGGAAGATTTAGATCAACTGAGGCAGCAAGCAAAACCTGAACCTTGAACTTCTCCTCCAGCCTCCTTCAAGATGTGCTACTTAGAAGTTTTTATAAAATAGCTAATTTTGCAATTACATTGGTTTTTCTTTCCCTGTTCAAGAATAACTAAAGAAAAACGAATTTATGTTGTTTCTGATTTATGGCAAGGTAGTTCACACATTCTTATTTATTGTATCTGGCCAGAATACAGTAGCTGATGCTCGTTCCATCACTGAGTGCATGTGACTTGTACAATGCACCGTAGTGGGTCAAATAGTGGTGACTAATAACCCTAATAAGACTTATTCCATGTTGAAGCTAACAAATCCTTTATCAGTACTTCAACCATCCTGCTTACGTGGCCTCATTGTTCAGATTATGCTTTTCATCTATGGGAACTAATCCCTTTCATATACAATTTTAGCAAGAAGCTTATAAAATGTGTATTAAAGCATATTGACTTGTCCAACAATAAAAAGTACAATTAGGCTTCCAACACAGAGCATTACTAATTTGCATAAAAACCTCTCTAACCCATTCCTTTTACTGCATAATATAACCAAGAGGTTACATTATGTACCACGCACCAGTAATTTACTGCAAAATCAGTAGATAGCTGTACCTGTGTAATAGTGTTCACTTTCTTTGTGCAAATCTTTTAAAAGTGAATTGACATGCCGAATGTATCAATAGGAAATAATATAAAAGATCATTACACTGAATGACCAAGTACAATGGGTTCCTTTGATAATATCCCATAATGCAATAACTCAAGACTTACTTATTGAGAGTACCTATCCTGATAGAGTCATAGGTAGGGTCACACTACAGACTCAGTTTTATAATACTTTGCAGTTGCAAGAGCTCATTTTCATAATGTACTATTTAAGCAAGAAGCTTATAAGAAGCGTGGAAGAGTAATAATGACCACTCTATGCATAAAAATGTATAAATAGTTAGACTCCCCACACTAAGAATTTCCATCTAAGAAGATTACTTAATATCCCTTTTTCAAAATCTCTCATTTCCATAACCAAATAGGTGCTTTTGTCTATCCACTCTCCAAGTACTACAACTCTTCGTAGCACTACAGGAATTTCTCTTCAGTGTGTACTCTGGAACATATTAAATTAGGTTTCGAAAGTCCATGCCAACTAGTAAATAACAGTAAAACATGATTCATATGGGGTTTAGACTGCCTAGAAGTAGTTGAAAGAAACTCAAAAGAACATACTACTTGTCATTAAGTGCTTTTACCTACAGAGAGCACAGAAATTCCTCATGGCTAGAGATGATTAGCCTTCTCTTCACTTGCTTGATAAAGAACAGTATTTCCTTACCAAGGTAACACAAGCTGATGTTGCCTCAGGTCACTGCAGAGCATGTCATATCATGTAACACAACATAAACTCACATAACCTGATCCAAACAGGCCATGTGCCTGTTGCTTATTGGTAGAACGCATTACTTTTTTTGGAAGAGATGACATGACACCACAGACGAAAACCATGTTAATTCTACCTTTTAGTCCAAAAACTTCTGTGCTCACAATTAACTTGGAGTTTAAGTCCAAATCATGAAGAATAGTAACAATTTTCTCTTCAACTATTCTGTGTTGCCTATACTAAAAAAGTAATTTCTGAAGCTACTTTTTAGTCTATCTTTAATCAGCAAAGTATAAGCTTACTGAAAGTGAAAATATACCCTGTGAAATGACCCTACCCAAAACCAACAAAGATCAAAACTCACCAAGATGTTATGACCACTACTCTCTCCATTTTTCCAGCTCTCAGAAACATCAGTTTGTTTATGTCAAGATCAGAACAATCCCTCATGATGATACAAATTATTATTACTGGTACATACGATTTTCACATGATGTACTATTTTTAAAAGAATGATAGTGAGTGCACTCTAAATTTTAAATATACTTATTTATTCTTTATTAAGCCAGAGAAAAACTAATCTATAAATAAAACTTAAAATTGGCATGTCACCAAACAAATGATTACTTTTTAAAATATCTAATCTGAGCTGTCAGCATAAAGTGATCTTATTTAATAAACCAAAACCATCCATCTAAATAACTTAAGGCATTGCCTTTGAAACCTTAATGCTACTGAACTCTTAGCTGGAATAGACACCAAGAGCTAAGGAAAATATTTTTATAAATTAATTGTAAGAGAAAATAAACTAACATTGCTCCAAATTAACAAGAAGCATAATTAAATTTTAACAGTGTTTGAAAGGTTTGCTGTGTTAATTAGATAAAGTTGTATAAATTTCTCTCACATTCACACATGATAAAGCACTAAATATAATATAGAGAAATTCACCCCAACCATGAAGTATGTGCTCTTCAGCTAACTGATTTTTACTGTCATGCACAACCCAAAAAGTTTAGTCAAGAAAGAAAAAAAAAAAAAGCTAGATGCAGCCTTTTCCTAAAAGTGTTAGTTTGCCAGTATACCAAAGAAACAAGAAACAAGAAACAACCACATAATTTTCTTGTTATGGCTTTATTCTTTCAAAATTTCCTCCCCTTCTTTTACAGTCATTTCAGATATTTTTTCATTTATTACTTTCTTTTCTTTCTTTCTCTTTCTTTCTTTCTTTCTTTCTTTCTTTCTTTCTTTCTTTCTTTCTTTCTTTCTTTCTTTTCTTTCTCCTTTCTTTTCACTGTCAAACATCTATTTGGGAACTGTTATTATTACAAACAACTATGCAGGATCTTCAAGTTCAAGATCTATGATGTTTGTTCATTTATTCCATATTTTAAAAGTTCCTATTTATTACATTTTTGTTTCAGCAATTTCTTTTTATATGCACATTATATATATTTATGCAAGCACTGTAAATTAAATAAAGAACACCTATAAAATAATATTTTACAGAAACAGAGATTCCTAGGAGCAGAAAACTCTTGTTGGGTGTTTAAAATCCATTCTTTAATCTGTAATCCTTTGCCTTGGCAAGCAGGAGTGAGATAGGAAGAGGTATAAAATTAGAGGGCTGTTTTTAAAGTATGGGTCTTTTTCAGCCTCACAATGTGTTCAAAAATCATTGCTTAAAAATTATGAGAACAACTGAAAAAGCTAGATCTGAATGCTTTTTATACTTGAAGCAAATTCCAATCACTCTATCTGAACACCTAATTTGATAAATCTGTGATTTGGGTCTGAACTTTGCATCCTAGTCTTGTTCAGTTTAGAAACATTAAATAAGTCTTAATCCTCAGCAGTGAAAACCTGCCACCATTCTGTGCTGGTAGCGATATACAAAGACATGAGCAATACAATCACCTCAGAGAAAATGTTGCTTTACTATTGCCCCTCAGTTTGACCCTTGCTAGCATGCAT
Organism: Acrocephalus scirpaceus scirpaceus; assembly: GCA_910950805.1. Classification (NCBI taxonomy): domain Eukaryota; kingdom Metazoa; phylum Chordata; class Aves; order Passeriformes; family Sylviidae; genus Acrocephalus; species Acrocephalus scirpaceus. The sequence continues at coordinate 25,267,469 of OU383777.1, forward strand.
GAATCAAATCAAGAGCTTGAAGATTTTGCAGACCTGGATTAACATATTTGCAAAGCTCAGTTGGATTTTCACAAAGAAAGCAGATATGGAAAGAAAAACTCTTTGTTGTTTATGGAAAGTCTGATAAACATGTTCTCAACACCTGGATTTTAAAGGGATTCTATTCCTTGAACAATAAAAGTACAATAGACACCTTCTGAGAATACAAATAATAAAACAAGGTGACAGCAACGAAAAGATTGTGCTTTTTCTTTACCTCTTTGATTTTGTTTAATGGCAGCGAATCAGCTTTTAAAAACATAAAATTAAAATAAAAGAGTAAAAAGAAAAAGCCTTATAAATATGCATTAAAACATGGGAACATATATATAATGAAGCATATGTTTTCTTAATAAATTTTATACTGTGAAAAATCTTATTGGTGAATGCATTTCCACGTGACAATGTTTTGCATCCTGGAAATGCCAGATGAGACTGCAGTATGATAATGATATAAAATTAGTGCCCAATATCTGTACATCCCACTGACCTTTGCAGGGTTAATGAGATAAAATTCTGTCCTTTAAGCATAAAATATTGCTTTTTAATACAGACAAATATATGCAAAAGAAACTTCACTAAAATAGAATTGAATTCATGCTAGCTTTTTCTGCCAGTATACATTAAAAGAAAGGCAAAAGGCATCTCCATTCTAACACAGATCTCAGTAATCAGGAGATGCATTGGCGTAGAAGCCCTTTTTCAATCATTGGACCATCATCCCTACTCAGCTTGTAGAGTGAATTGGAATTACTCTTTTTTATTTGCTCTGAAGTATATAGTAGATATAACACTGCCACAGAAATGTATGGGCCCAAGTGAGATGACAGCATGTGGCTGATCAGATTTGTAGGTCATCTTTTTATATCATCAAATGATAAAATGGTTTAGGTTGGGAAGGACATTAAAGACCACCCAGTTCCTGTCCATAGGCAGGGACAGTTTCCAGGTCAGGTTGCTCGAAGACCCATCCAGCTTAGCTTTGAACATTTCCAGAAATGGAACATCCACAACAACTGTGGGAAACTTGTTCCAGTGTCTGACTAGCCTTGCAGCAAAAAATTTCCTAACATCTAATCTTACTTTACTCTCTTACAGTTTAAATATACCAGCCATCATGTTTTAAGACAGGTCAGACCAACTGCTTTGGGACATAAAATACTTTCCCTTAAAGAAACAAAGGAAGACTAGCTACATTTTACCTATCTATCTTTTAAAGTTCTGATGGCATGTAAGACCAATCCCATTCCAAAAGTCAGGACTGTGGGGATTTCTTTTCACCTATGCCAATGAATGCCATTTACCACTCTAGGCTTCCAACCAGCCAAATCTAGGAACATGCTGGAATACACTCTTTTCTACAGACATTTTCATGTGAGAAGTGACAAAAGGATTCTGTATTGAGGTTTGACTCTTACCTAAATAGACAAGTCTGGCAAGATTTCCAGGAATTTCAATGCTATGTCTACGGAAGGTGAGATGTCGTCTGAAGTTCTTGTAAACAGCAAGAGTTTATATCTTAACGAAATGAAAGATGTAATGACTCCAACTTCACTTGGATAAAAATAGCAGAATTTTAAATTTTAAGTAGCATAGACCTGTGAAATCAACTCTTGACAGAACACCACCATGTCAACTAGACCATGGCACTAAGTGCCACATCCATCCATCCATCCATCCATCCATCCATCCATCCATCCATCCACATTCCTTAAACACCTCCAGGGTGACTCCACCACTCCCCGGCAGCCCATTCCAATGCCCAATCACCCTCTCTGTGAAATCTTCTTCATAATGTCCAACGAGACCTTCCCTGGTGCAGTTTAAGACTGTGTCCTGTTGATCTATCACTGGTTGCCTGGAAGAAGAGGCTGACATCCAGCTGGCCACAATCTCATTTCAGGTAATTGTAGAGAGTGATAAGCTCTCCCCTGAGCCTCCTTTTCCCCAGCTAAACAACCCAAAACTCCCTTAGCATCTCCTCATAGGACATGTTCTCCAGTCCTTTCACCAGCTTTGTTGTCCTTCTTTGGACATCTCAATGTCCTTCTTGAACTGAAGGCCTCAGAACTGGACACAGTTGCACCTCAAAGTACACTTGCATCAGACTTTGAAATCTTGTGGTCTGATACTGCCACATGCCAGGGTGCTCTTTTCCCACTGACTATACAGATAAAAGAACTCAGAGAGTTAGACCTTTGGACTTTACATTGTTTACCTGACAGTTATCCATCTGAAACAATGGGTAACTTGAAAAATCTCTGTTTTGTGGAAACAAAAAGAATATTTTCCTCTCTGCTATTAACAAGTATTTTTCACTTTTACTATATACATCAAGCTGCCAATTAACTTATCTTTGTGAGGAGAATATTTGAATTAAGCCGTTTTTGACAAAGAAACTGTACGCCTGCCAAAGGAACAATGATTTTTATTTCATGCTTAAAGAGGGGTTTACAGACTGAAGCAAACTTGGAATAAGAAAAACTTTAATGGTTAAAAGATGTAGCTTGCTTTGGGAAAAGAATAAATGTAATTGTTATGGGCTTGGTTTTATTACATGTCTGTTTAAAAGAGTCAAAAAATCTTTCCTTTCAAAAACTTAGTTTCTCAGATTTTGTGGTTTGCTCCTGTTAAAGGCATATGTAAATTTATATGCAAGACATTATATGAAGGAATATAACGTATTTAAAGAAAGATAAATGAATGACATTGTCAACTCTGGGCATAAAAATGTCATGAAAGTTTTCTGAAAATTGCTATTTTTGTTAAAAAACAATTGAAGTTTTAGTTCTTTCACTTACATTCTTTATAGTTCTTTCACTTACATTCTCACTTCTGAGCCTTATATATAACTAAGCTGACAAAGTCAATCTTTTCGCACTTAGAGGATCACTTTTTAGAAAAGAAAAATGACATTCTTGTACACTGCTATTACTTCAAAATGTGGTGCCATAAGAGAAAACACTTATAAATGTTGAGGTTTACCATGATAGAAATCTGGTTAAAAGAAACAATACCTCATATATCTTCTACTACTGCTACTACTACTGCTTCTACTACTATATACATGGTAGGTTATGCCTGATAAGCCATGCTGCAGAAGCCCTTCTCTGTACTGGAGACTGTTGAAGTATATGTACCATGGTAACATGTATGGCTTTGTAAATGTTTTCTGTCTTTTTATGCTCAATTATGGTTAATCCTCCATTCCTTTCTTTCTTAGAAGAAACATGAAATGCATATCCTCTTAGCTATATTGGAAAAACTGAGTCACATATTACAGACTTAAATCAGGAACAAAATATTCTTAAAGAATCAGCTGCAGAATATTTACTTTTCTGTTTTAGAAAGTGACCACTTCTCAAGTTTGTACATGATTAGGGACTTGAAAACAATGAGATAATTTTTCATATTCAGTGTTTATGAAAACAGTCATTAAGTCTCTTGTGTGTTTATTGTCTCTGTAAAAGATAGACAAGAAATATTGTCTCTGTCTTTCAGTGGCATTGGTAATGTAACATTAGATAGACAAAGTTTGGTCCCAATTTTTATGTTCAAGATATTAATCTTTTTTTCATTAATGAAAGCAAAATAAATTTCTATCCACATTAGATGAAATTTAATAAAATGGGGAAAGTTTTGCTTGCTTAAATAAATCAATTATTTAACCAAAAGGCTTTGAATTAAAAATGAGTTAAATGTCATTTTACATATGGATCCAGGACTGGAATCTCTCAAGCCTTGGTCAGAATGAGCTACAGCTAAAATAAGGGAGGTGAGGAAAGGAAGGAACATTAGATCAGTGAGTTTCCTGCTGGGATGCCCAAAGTTTCACATAGAGGGAGAGGCCAAGGAGAAAAAGTGCAGGGATAATAGATAACTCAAATTCTTGAACAAATTCTACAGTGAAAACCTAACTTGATAAGAAAATTCATAAATATATCAGTCTAAGAGTCTAGCCACCTTTCCCAGAGTTTGTGCACAGGAAAATACTTGTGGGACTCAGTTTAGAGTGGTCCTGAGAGCCTGTGGGCCTCTGTTCAGATGGGTAAATTAATATCTCTGTGATAAGGGAAAAATGCTAAAGTATGTGATTTTAACACAACGATAAAGTGACTCCTGAGTTTTATTCTAAACCTTCTGACCAAACCTCTCTGAATGTGATAAATGTTCATGGATTCTTCTAATTACAGGTCTGGATTAAAGCTAAGACACTTAGAGAATATGTCTCCCTTTCATAAGGCTTCCAAGGTTTTCCTATAATAATTAATTACCATAATGAGTTTTTTTTAAAGCTGCCATTTGTCACTTTCTTAAAATATATAAACTACCCAGTATAAAGACAAATAGCTAGAGCCAGCCTACCCTGAGGTCCTCCACTGAAGATGTCTATTAAATCAAAATCAAGTGGGAAACCTGTTGAATTTTATTTCAAAGTCAATCCTGCTTGTGCTAAATAAAATCTACCCTAAACAAATGTAATTTTATGGCAAGAAGCATTGTTTTCTTAACAGAACCTTTAAAAAAATGTTGGTCCTAATCCTAGAAACTGAAGACAATCTGTCTTGGAAGAAGAACATGCAACTACACCTGTGTACAACAGGATTGGGGAAATTATAAACCATATAATTTTATTTCTGATGACATTTTTGGTATCTGCCAAAGTTTTGACAATGTTGACACAGAAGGTTCCTTTGCCAGACTGACTGCTGTAGATGACTTTGCTAGATGTTGAGATTTGTGCAGCTGAAACCAGGTAAAGCCACTGTATTCCATCTCCAGGAAAACATCCATCATCCTTCTCTCTCTTTAATTTATCATGCATAATCTCTTAATAGCAATATGGTGACATCTTTGGTTATAAAGACAGTTCACCTAGGATACTCCAAGCAAATAATCTACAGATATCCTTAGCATGCATACTTGAGGATTTTAAATCGTTCCTGGATCTCTGGTGAGACATGTTTTATTGCATGTGTAGTCTCTTGAATCTTGACCAAGTTATACTTTGTATAAGTGACAGTTCAACAACCCAAACAAAATGCAAAATTGGAACAACAATATTTAGCAAAACACAGTTGCTGATTTGTTGCTGGCAGTCCTGGCAGAAATGGATGGTTAGGTTAGCAGAAGAACCCCTCTAGGTTTCTGTGAGAAGTAATTTCAGAGGGGCTCGTATTTTTTCTACCAAAAAAAGATCCATTTTCTTTTTAAATATTTTTTTTTCCCATGAAGAATGTATTCAAGCAATAAGATATCTCTGACAGCATGATACTGGTTATGTTTCACATCTAAGCCAATGTCACCCAAATAAAAATGAGATAATTACAGATGAACAAACAGGTATTTTGGCTTATCTATATTTCCTGGAAATTTTTACTAAGTGAGGACCTCCAGAAAAAGACAGCTGACAGGAAAGTCTGTAGCTAATGACCATAGTTGAAATAAGACTGAATTATTTTTAGCAATCTATTTAATACATTCAATTTTAAAATCATGACAAAAGCCATTATTTAGCTAGAGAGTAATTGTATGAAAAGAGAGATGAGTAAACTTTCAGGAGAATGTGTTTCTTCTAAGCATTTTAAAGTATGCGAGTGCTGTTTTCAATCTGTGAACAACAATTTTGTGATGATACTTGAATGCTGTTAGCTCAGGAAATGCCTGCTCTCTACTTGGCTCTGGAGGTTCTTGTCCTTTTGCTTATTCAGGGGCACTTTGGATCTACTTAGCTGGACTCAAGCAACCCAAAATCCTGCAGGAGTACTGCCCACCCTCTAGTGGAGGGCATTTTCAGAGCCATGTACCTGAGTAGGCTTACAGATAAGAAAGACAATGAAAATGCCATAGCACTGTTTGCAGAATGTTGGTGTAATTTGCAGCAATCCCAGGACTTCTTCTGAAAAAAGTTATGCTGTTAGAAAAGCACATCAGATGAGTTATCCTAATCCCATTCTCCTTTCGCAACAGAAGACAAATCTATTCTTTCAAATGTACAAATGACCATGACACAGGTCAGACACTCCTAACACATAAGCTGCATTTCAGTTGGGTATGTAGTCTGTTTTGACAGATCTGAGGATTTTGTAACCCGTACTTGAATATTTTTCAATTCTACGGTGTTGTTTTTCATGTAGTTCAAGGAATTCTGTACTAAGTACACCCTTTCTGTAGATGACTGTTATGTCATACGTCTCATTATCTTGTGTACACATGTAATTCTACATAGAGAGGCTTCTGCTCTTGAACAAAAATTATCTTCGCTTTATGAATTTACTTTTCCAAGAAGTTTATTCTGCTGTAATTTGGTCCATAGACAACACTGAATTGTCTGGCATTTTTCACTTATATATAGTGCTTACACAAAAATTTTTGAAATATCTCACTGACATAAAAGCCCAAAATTTTTTTTTAAATGACAGTGACATTTTAAATGCCAAAGGACTAAATCACTTATCTTAGGCAAGAGTGAGATACTGCCTGTGCTTACTGTTAAAATTGTGCATGCATTCCACATCAAGCCCAAAGAAAAGCTTACCCTGTCCTCATCTAGCCTGTCCCAAAACCTCTGCTGAATGATTACTGTCAGCAGTCTCCTACCTGTCTTGTTCTCTACTTAAAACTTATTTGTTCTTTGCAGTTTATTAGTATCAGAAGTTATCATTCCCACCATATTTTTATTCCTGAATCGGCCTTCTACTGTTCATGATTAACACCTGTGGAGAATAAAACTGGAGCAATTCCGAGAAGAGGGCCACTGAAAAATCATCTGAACAGTAGAAATATTTACTTGAAGCTAAAGCTCATTTGTATAAGTCGATTTACAGGGTTCAAACTAACAGAATGAAACGAAAATTTTATTATAAACATGTTCTGGTATACATACTGAGAGCTTATCTAACCCCACAATTTCCTTGAATATGTGTAAAGCAATAGTTTTTAATGCCTTTGAAATGTCCTTTCATCTGCTACTTGAATGCACCCAAGGTTTGGGGTGCCATGCATCATATGCCCAACTCCTTATGGGTTTCACAAACTCTATGTTTCCCATACCATTTCCATGCCTTCATCCAATAAGGCAATACTTGCACGATTAAATTTGACATTCCTGGACACTGAAACTTGATATTCATGTTCTTAAATTGTTTTAATTGGCCTCAGCACAATTTTGCTCCTTGCCAGCTAGACCTTGGTTTTGAGAGCCTTTGCCAGGCACAGTTAAAGAGCTACTGCTATTCACAGACTATTCACAAGAGATAGTTTGAATGAAGTCTTTCATTAAAGGCTAACATTCATTAAAGGCTAACAGAGTGTCATACTGGAGCATTACAAAACTGGTTAGAAAACGAATTTATAATTTTTAAGAAAGTACATTTTAAAATACAAATAGGAATCTCAAATTAAAATGTTAGTTAATGTATTTTGATCAGTAGTGGACATGCCATATATGACAACGTGTTCAATTTGAAGTATTGAATGATAAATCTGAATTGGTGGAAAACTACTAGATTCAGAGTCTGTTGAAATGAATACCAGCTGTTGGCAGCAGTAGAATCTTTCACAATTGCAAAGGGAATATTTTCTTCATTCCTGTAAAATTGATTCAATTACTAGTTCACTGAAAGGGGAGAAATTGCCTGGGAGTTGACAAATTATAAAGATTTGGTTTTTTTCTCTATTGTTAAAAACCAGGTTCAAGAAGATGAGATCTACTAATTCTAAAACCCATTAAGAGGGCAAAAAGAGATGGCTGAGTCCCCCTCCCTAGCGAAGTCTGCAACCCTCAGTAGGGAGGTTCAACTCTCTGTGATCCAAGGCTTAGTTTGATACAGGAAAACTGTGACCTTGGCTCAGTTTTGCTGAGAAAATTGTTTTTTAAGGTATGAGAAAATCCATGAGCTAAAACCATAAAAGATAAGAAAAGTAAAAACACGGACAGAATTGGAACTCTTGAGATGGTGATATCACCTCGAGTGTTGAAAAAGAAAAATACTGACATGGAAAGGTAAAAAACCCCAAGACAAAAAGCAAATAACAGGAAGTCAGGAATGCAGCAATTCTGAGGAGCAGCCCGTTCCACAGAGCAATCAAGGTCTCTGCTTCTCCACCTGATTGATCTTTACATTCTCACAAAGTATCTTGAGGAAAGTAAGAGTGAATATACTACACCTTAGCCTAGCTACATGTAGTGACCAGTTCTCTGCTCTGTGTATTAACCAACAAATGACCTCTGCATACTCCTAAAGTGTGTATATTCTCCTGCAGGGCTTCTTCCAGCATGACATAAGATGCCAAGTCAAAAATCATCTAGTGACTGAGGGTTACAGGTGGTTTAATGTAGCAAATTAAAATGAAAAATTAGTAGATAAATTTATCCATTCCTTATTTAGATGAAAGTTAAAACTGTTCTGTTTATATTAAAAATATGAATTATTTTGTGCTTCTCTAAAAGAATAATGTTTTCTGAAGAAATCAAGTATAAAGACATGATACCCATTCAGCTGAACCAGACTAAAAAATATAGCACCATATACTAAAACAATCCATTAAAACTCACTTATTAGCAGTAAATTTAATCAAAAAATATGCAAATATTTCATATATCTAAGTATCTAGCAAAGAGAACCGTCAGATACAAAACTTGCTTTAACAATGTATTTTAATATTTGCCAAACATTAGGAACCAGTCTTTTTACAGAAAAATAAATAAGCAAATAATAATTCAAAACAATACATACCACATTGTTTAAATCAATCTTTGATTGTAAAAAACTAAAATTCGTCCTAGAGAAGGAAGAATTCTTGCAATTCTGTCTTCTTCAGGATTATGAACCTACAACCCCTAGAAAAATGTCTAGCCACCAAGAAGAGCAGGACCCACCAAATCAAAACACGACTAAAAGGCTGGTGCCATCTGTATTTGGTTTTTCCAATCATGCTGTAGTTTACATGGCACCAAGCCTGCTAGAGACAGACAGGGTTCACCTGTGCAAAGGGGGAAAAGGATTCTAGCTCATGAGTGGACATGAGCGCTGATTGAGAGGGCTTTAAACTAGGTTTGAAAGGGGAAGATTTGGAATAAGACCAGGCTCGCTAGAGATGAGCCTGGGGTGTCATTCCAGCGTTGGGAGTGAAATTGATAGCCCAGGTGAGGTGCATCTATACCAGTGCACACAGTATGGGGAAGAATCGGAAGGAGCAGGAAGCCATTGTGCAGCAGGGAAGCTATGACAGTCTCCACCAGGGGAACATGGGGGAATGACTCACATGACAGGAGTGATGAAAAAGTTGAGTGCCTGTGGGTAAGAATCAGGGGGAGGGCTAACCAGGCAGATATCTCAGTGAGAATCTGTTATAGACCACCTAACCAGGATGAAGAGGCAGGTGAAGTGTCTATAAGCTGACATTTCACTAAATGGAAACTCAGCTCAGCAGAGAGGAGACAGTCTGGAGTGTGTGAAAGAGAACTTCCTGACACAGCTGATAAGAAAACTTACCAGGGACACTTAGAGGACTTTGTTTTCTGCACCAAAAATGGAACTTAAATTCTTTAATCATTGAGATAAAAGTTAATAAATTACTACAAATTTGTGCTCAAAATCTTCAAAATGAATGTTCTGCTGCATACGGCTAAAGCAGCTAAATATCACTGCTGTCTTAGGTCTTTTTGTATTAAATTACTTTTGGTCATGTATAAAAAACCCTTCCTCAGAACAAAAAAATATTAGATTGCAGGCCTGCTGTGTATATGCAATTATGAATAGAGAATATATATGTTATTATACGTTGATAATTAAAGGATTTATGATCAGTTACTCTCTCTACCATCATCTTCCTATGTGGCCTTTCCTAAACCAATTAATGTCACTGAACCTTAGCTGAATTATAGGATGCATATTTCACAAAATAGCAGTGAAGTTAAATACATTACAGATTTGGAGGTCATTAGAAAATATTAGGCAAGTAATTTACATACAAAAAGAAGGAAAGAACCCTCTCTTTTAGTATGATGAGCTCCTATTGGCACATGTTAAGATATCTACTTGCCGCTATGATCCTCAGGTGTCCCTGGATGTTTTGGCATTAAGAATATAGATTGGTCTTTGACAGCAAAAGAATTATTACAGTTTTGATTTTAGTTGGTTGACTTTTTTCAGCTAAATATCTCATTTTCACTGAATTGTGTTTATATATTAGAGAAGCAAAAAGGAAATGTGAAATAAATAGGTTCCTCTGTAGAATTGAATGGAAATTAACCACAAGAAAAGGAATTTGTGAACCATCTGCCCTTCTCTGTAGTTGAAATTCTCTCAGGAAATAGTACCACAGATAAATGAGAGAAGGGGCTAAAAGGGAAATGAGAATTTATCAAGATCCCAAATTTGATTTCCTATGTAATAAAAGATCAGGAGAAGAAGCTATCAAAGGGAACAACAATAAAAAACAAAACAAAAGCACAAAAAAGCCCCCACAAAAACCCTCCAAAATAACAAAAACAAAAACAAAACAAAAAACCACCAAAAAACACAAACAAACAAACAAACAAACAGTTAAGGGACTTCCTTGAGGAGAACATATAGCTTGAAGAGCAGCTATGAAAACTAAAGTAGAGGATGATTTCAGATTTTAAAAAGCCATTGTTAATAATACGTCATTACTTTTATAGTTGAGTTCTGTTTCATAAACTAGCTGGTAAGAAAAATAACTACTGAACCATGCTCTTACCTCAACACGTGAAAGAGTAGATTTAATAACTTCAAAAATAATAAATATATAGAAAACAGAGAAAATCATTTAACAAAATGGGAAACATTGCCAATTACACTAAGATCAAAGTTTCTGTGAAAAACATGGTAGGCAAGTCTCTGTCACATTCTAAGTAAGGGATGACAGAGAAGTCTGTTTCAAAAGAGAAAAGCAACGTCATTAAAAAGATCAAAACCACACACTTAAAATAAAAACCAGTAAGTGGTTTTCAGAGATAGACCTTGTATTGGCTATGTAATTGCAGTAGTTGAGTTTGCAGATATTAACCTGAAAGTCTGCTTTCGAGGCTTAATGGAAACTCATTTCAAGGTTTCAGCTGTGCATGACTAGCTTGTCATAAGGAAAAGCAACCAAAGTCTGCTTTTAACATGATGTGAAACATCGCATTGGATGTGATACTGACTCCATCATTGCCTTGTATACTGATGGTTACAGGTACAGCGTACCTTATATGGCTGCTAGCTTAGTTTCCTTTAGCTTGGGAATACTCTTGATTGGAATTGGAGGGGAGAGGAAGGGCATGTGGGTAACTGTATGCCTAGAGACAGCTGCTAAATTCAGTATTTTAATACAGTCAGAAATAAGACTGTGTTTATCATAGACAATTAAATATGAGGGCATGTATCACATTCCATGTGGAAAAAGGAATTTTTATGGATATGCAAAACTGCAGGCAAAATAAGACTGCAATAGCTGTTACAGCCCTACACAGGAAAACCATACAGCTGTGGACTATCTTAGGGTTAATGACTGCAAGTTTGAAATGCATTTGAGAAGAAAATGAAGGTATTCTACAGAATAAAATATGTTCTTTGTCAATGACTTATACAGAACACTGGGCTTACAGAAAAAGCATTGGTCCAGATAAATAACTTCTTTTTTTATGTCAAGAATTTTTAAAATGCTACATTTAATTTTAATATCATGATGAGAAGTATTTCTCCTTCGTGATAGACCTCATTACACTACACTGAGTATAGTGTTTGCCTTATTTAACAATTTTTATCAATCATTTAACAATGGATAATGCAGTCAATGTCGATAGAAATACAAGCAACAAAGGCACAAGGGTACAATCGACTAGGAAAAACAATTTCTGTCTTAGAGCATGGCAGTACAATTGCAGTGAAACAAGAAAAATGTTGCTATTAAATGAAATATCTCAGGATGGTAAGAGGAATCTTATTGAATTCTAATTTTTATTTTATGAAAATTCTTAATCTTTATGACCTTTGTTTTGCACTAACCTATACTTTCCATTCCAAGGAAACACGTGTGTGACTAACACTTCTGTTCATAAACAGGCCAGTCACAGTTTATGAGAATTTGCATGCATCTCAATTGAGAAGAATTGAAAGCATAATATAGTATATATATATACATCAACAAAACTCTCTAAACCCAAAACTCCAAACTGATGAATTCAACACCACAGCTAATGATACGTCTAAAAATTCTTCAGTTTCTCCAGCATGTATATAAAAATATTAATTATTATTTCTATATATAGGCACTAAGAATGATGAGTAATTTATTCACATGCCTCTTCATTTAAAGAAATAACATGTTCATATCTCTTCTTTAGCCTAAGAGAGAACTATAATAAGCATAAAGATTTTGTATGATACCAGTCTGCTCTTGCTGCACGTTGCTGAGGCCATCAATGCATAATGGAAGTATCTGAGTTGTAATGTCTGTCAAAGTACGAAGCTGTTAATAAAATTGTTTTCCTAGAGCTTCTTTAGCCTTGCAAAGTCAAACTGTAGAGAAGATACCATCATTTCTTTAAATTGATGTGCTCTAAAAATTCTGGATTGTGTTTATCTCAACAACAAATAACCCATAATGACTCGTCTGTTAAACAGTTATGATTCCGTATGAATAATAAAAAATTATATAAATATTCAGCAGCAATCTACCCTGGCAAATGGAATATTTTTGTTTTCCATTAGCCCTTTTAAACTAATTAATGAATTAATGAGTGAAAAGAAGCAATATCAGACCTCAGCAGACTGAAGTGAGGTCACTCTGGTGCCATTTTCAATTAATGTTAGCATTTCATATGCATTACATACTATTGAATGATGATTCTTTGTGTGTTGAGACCATTTCATAGCTGGAACAAGGGACCAAGGACCTGGTGCTGGGCTGGTTCAATTCTTTGTTCATCCACTGACTCACCTTGTCTCCTCAAGTGAGCCACCAAACTTGGTGGCAACTACTTGGAGTACACCTACTTGGAGGAGTGACGTGGGGCATAATTAAATAAAAGCATTAAACGCCAGCATTTAACACCAGCATTTAACCAATGAAAGCAGGAATAGAAGTACAAATCATGTTATTATTATTTTTTTAATCTGCCTATAAAGAGACCACCATATTTGGAGGCCTGTAGATGTTTGGGGTTTTTTAATGGGATTACTGACAGCCAATACTACTAGCATGCCATGTGGAAGAACTACTAGAGAATAAAATGGTTTGTGTAGCTAAGAAATAAAAGAGAGGTTTCTCTGTGGCAATTTTTCAAAATATTGCTTAGGGTTTTAACTGTGTGACTCCTATTGACTTAAATGGGAGTCACGCAGCTAAAAAAGAATATAACACTTTGAAAATGTATGCCTAAGTGTTCTGTCAATAATCATATGTAAGTAATGAAATGGGATTAATTTTTTTCTGCTCAAGACATATAAACATTATGTTTATATCAGCATAATTACTGACTTTCTGTAGCTTGATAGCTAGTCTTTAGTCATACTATAATTGGCATCCTGATCACATAATGTCATTTTAATGTGTTCTTCAGAACACACATTACATTATTAGATTCTTGCTGTTAAAGAAGTGCGGAACAACTATATCATAAAAAACTGCAACAAAGCTAAAAAATCACTTCACATTCAAAATGCAATATAGATCAGTGTCTGAGCAATAATTTTCTATAAACATTTCCAAATTGTGAACACAGCTTATTTCTGGGGGGAAAAAAGAGATTCGCTGCATACTGCCTAAACACTGAGAAAAAGAACATATGGAAAGGCCTTGAAAGGATTGTTTCAGGTAGTCAGAAAGGAAGAAAACTGTTCCCTCACCAATTGATAGCTTAAGAAACATTTCCATACAAAAAAGACTTCTGTATTCTGATTGGATAGTAGCAGGAAACTATTTGACAAAGCCCAAGTTTTGTGGTATGTCTCATTAGCTGTAGTCTTTATTCACACCTCTGTTAACTGGCTGATGCCCTTATCCTTCAGCAATTTTGAGACGAGAGACAAGCCAAATGCTGGAACTTGTAAAATGGATTATTATTTTCATGGTTATTGTTCCTCAATGCTCAGTCTGCTATTTCTCATTGATTGCAAAGCTAATCCTGAGCTTAATCTGACTCTCAAGCTATTAATGATAATTTGTAAAAAAAAGAAAAAGAATGGAAAAAACTATTGCACTGATGAATTCATGACATATAAAGAATATTTGAGAACAGGACTAAAAGAGACTGAGAGAGGCCAGAGGTATTTTAATGTGTTTAAAGTAGACACATGGAGGAAATGCTGGTAAGATACCAGCTCAAAGAATATTTGCAGGGGCTGGCTACAACAGTTATGAGAGGAGAGTATAAACTATTTCACTGTTTAATAATACCAGGTATGGAGTGATTACAATATTTAAAGATAATATCACAAAGTAGATACAGCTTTTATTTAGCCTATTATGTAGTTATGTAAGCAGAAAATATGAATCCTGGAATAGTCATGTTAAGAGATTTTTTAGAAATGGAAAGTCAGAAGAGGAATTACAAACTTAGCCACAAAGTTCTGCAGTCTGTGTTAGCCTTGACCTGCCACTATAATCTACTTCTGCTGAACAGAAGTGGCCAACTGTGCTGTTATGTGGTGATTTTACCAGGTAGACAAATAACTCTTAGAAAATACATCATCACATGGAGTTTATTGCGTTGAAAAGGCTTGATAGTTTATGTGGCATTTCTTGGGAACTCAGAATATAATGTCTCAGCACTGTGTAAAAACAACATTCTGAGGAATAATTAGAAGAATAGGCCTGATTGTATTTGCAGTATATTGGGTAGACTATTATATTTTATGAATCTTGCAGTTGTCTGAAAGATGAGAGATGTTTGAGTATAAAAGAAGTCAGGACCTGTGTTTTTACTTCCTGGAGAGAAAAAAAAATAAAAAGCCCTCATGAAAGCCTTAACAGCTGCAGTAAGAAACATTGCATTAACAAAGATGCAATAAATATTTAGTGTGGTTTATAATATTTGATTATATTTGAATTCTCAAGTCACTGAAACTATTGGTATAGGGTCTCGCATGTGGGAAAACATAATCCAGGAGTATAGCACTGGGTGAGATTTACCTGGCTGGAGAGCAGCTCTGTGGAAAGGGACTTGAGGGACCTGAGGAGGTAGGTGGACAACAAGCTCAATAGAGTGAGCTGTGTGCTGCTGCTGTGGCAAAGAAGTCAAGAGAATGCTGGGCTGCAAAATAACAATGTAAACATATATGAAACAACATTAAATTCTAGAATCATATTATATATCATGTTCATAAAATGGAAGATGGATTTGCTAACATCAGCTAACATAGCCACATCAGCTGTGAATTTATTTGCTTTCTTCATGGAATATCTGCACTGCTATTAGTGACTGCTGCTCTTGAGGACCCACCTGGGTAAAACTGAGACCTCTTCAAGTGGAAGTATCAACAGGCTGCCATGGTCACACAGAACTTGGTTTAACCCTCTGAGTACTTAATTTGCTTCTCCAGCAGTTTCTGCAGCCCACACTCAGCTCCTTGATGCTGAAAATATCCTGCCACTGGTACTTTTGCAGTCTAGTGTGAAGCTTCTGCAGCTTATTCCAAGTAAACTTCAATCACAGAAGAACCAGTAGAGTGTTTATGAAAACAGATTAACCAGAAACATTCTGAGACTTTATTCGGATACTACAGACCAGCACAGAAGAGAGCAATTGCAGTGCAAATTACCATAAAACACCTGACTTGGAAAGGTTTCAGAGGTTTGCTACAGACTGGGCTAGTACAGAATCATTTCAGGCAACATATTTAGTACAAGTCAATGCATACACTCAGTATTAAACTCACTACAGGTGTAAGTAAGTGTGACTTCAATTGAGTTGTTTCCGCTTGTACTAAATTTGGCCTAAGTTCAGAATGACTTTCAGCAGGTGCAGTTTATGGTCCTGCAGATGATATATCTCTCACCACAGCATTAAAATAAAAATAAATACAAGGATGGACTGTGTTACAATGACCACACTATACAGTTAGTCAATCTTAGTAGAGTTACATTTCTTCATAACCTGGATTTCTAAGGGTTCTGGTAGCCTAGTCCAGATACAGGAATTTTCCACTCCTTCCTGTCCTACCCTAGTCCTCTCTTGCAGGCCATTTCCTGACTGCTGGCAGTGGCTGTATTAATAGCATATCCATGCTTCAGCCCACAGTCCAATATCATCACAGATCCACTTCCAGAAACATCTTAAATTCGGCAGATAGTGAAAACAGCTCCTGGAACATGGACAGGTTTTCCATTCCACACTTCCAATAAGGAAGAGGGAATCCCCAGCAAAGGGTTGGGGCAGACAGTGTCGTCTGCAGTACTATAATGTCTGCACTGCACTGTTTAGATAGGGAAGACTCTGGGCCATATGGGAACAGAGGCAGCAGAACTTTTGCATCCTAAAGCTTTGTGTTTCCTAGAGAAAAAAAGCTGCCTTCTGAAATCAAAAGAAGGAAAAATGATAGTGAGAACATAGTGAAAAAAAAAAAAAAAAAAGAATGAAAGCAGTATTTAACATCATCTCATTAACTCACATGAAAAAAAAAGAGGTTCCTCAAATTATCTTCCAGTTCACCATGAGCATCAGCCACTTTTTAGCCTGACAAAATGAGCACTCATTTCTGACACAGAAAATTCAGTGTGAGATTACATCAAACCTAATTGTATGTTTATGATCTATGAAAACAAATACATGAGAGGATGAGGTATAAGTCAAGAGAACCAGGAACAACTTGGATTTCACTGTCCGGCCATGCATTTAAATAAAAAGGGCAGCCCCACACAGTACACCATTTTGTAAAACAACAAATCCATGAATGATAAAGAAGCTCGTTTGTTTGGGTCAAAGCCCATTGAAACATTGCCACCAGCCTGCTACCCAAAGGGAGCCTGGGGCCACTGTGAATGGTCTGTGCCACTCTGCCTTTCAAACCTTTTTTTCCCTATGGCCTAATTTCATTCCTGAAAGCCAGAGAAGTACTAAAACTGAATGAGAGGTATGCCCAGCTGCGCCTGTCCTTCTTCCATCCATTAACACTCCCTAATCTGAAAAATTCACCAACCCTATAGGTTCCCACACCACACACCAGTTATGCTGATTACAAAATTCACGCTTCAGTATTAGTGCTGATTAAAAAGGCTTCCCTGTGCTTTATGCAGATGTTGAATATTCATCAACAGTGTCTGGTTTAAGAAATGATAAATAGCATAGGAAATAATTTTATAACTACATCAAAAACTTATTTGTAGTGTTCAGCAATGTCCCCCTACAGCCTAGTTTATAAACAAATTATCTGAATTATTAATTTATCATGCAGGGACCAAAAAAAAGGAAAAAAAATCCCAGTGGGTTATTACAGTCCTTCACAGGAAATGAATATCTCCTGGCATTAATGACATCATCAATAATAAGAAGTTTATTTCCAAAGAACTCAACTCAAAATTTAATTAACTGCATATGATATTTTCAAATTAAATATGATTTAAGAGGTTCAGTACTTGGAATATAGTAACAGTTCTAGAGTAAATTTATTTTTTAGTAGATTCAAAACAACAACAAAAGCTGTAATAAAAGCCCTTTTGAATTCCAAAATAAGTATACAATTTAATGGAAATATTCATTTTGTCTGTTGACAATATGGAAATGATTTTCTTCTGTTTTGAATTCCTGTTTGTTTAAAGGACTCAGAAAGAAGACTTGTAGATAGGAAATGTAGCACAGGTCAGTGATGCTGGAGCTGTGAGGGAAAAGGAAATCTAACCAATGAAATTACCATTTTCCTATATATCTTTCTGGATGACAACAGCACAAAAAGTAAAGACAGAGTAACCTACACTGCATGATGCCCATTTTGCAGTCATCTTTGAAATAACAAATCAGGCATCCTAGACACGTAACAGAGAACAGAACTACTTGAATCTCTCCTCAGATTCCCTGTTTGTTAGGAAAGACAGTTGGCACACAATAAAATGAAAACCTAGTCTAAAAAGTTACCTTATAAAAGGAGAAATAATGACGTTCATATTTATGGCAACATAGAAAACAATGTTCTGGGGAAAAAAAAAAACAAATAAAAAAACCCAAAACAACCATCCAACCAAAACACGTGAAAAACCTGCAAGAAAAACCCTAAAGGAATGACAAGATTGTGGGAATTCCTCAAATTTCAGAAAAAAAATGAAGGATTAGATTCTAAAAACCTGTCTGGTTTAACTATTTTGATATTCATGTATATGCACTATTCAAACAGAATCAGTGTCAAGTCCTTTTTCATTATTTCTTTTGGTAGAATTACATTTCTAAAGACAAAGGAACACTAACCAATGCATTGTTAAGGCACTGAACAAATATTGAGCAATTTTTTTTTATGCTGAAGCATCATTCATTTGCAAAAAAAGGCAATGAATATGCAGACAGATGCCAATATGAAAGGGATGAAAAGTTATGCACTGTCTTTCTTCTCAAAGGGAAAGAAAAATGCTTTTCTATTGTGAAAACTGCTTTTCCTTTCAGTTGCCTTTGACTCAATCTTCTTCCAAGGGAGACTTTATTGACAGAAGAAGCAGGAAACAGACACCAATGTTTTGGAGAGTGCGGAGCAAATTGCTTCTCCACAGACCCTTCTGCAGTTTTCCCTGAAGAATATATACCTTAAATCTACAAATGTAAAATTACAAAACTGACCAACGCATCTTGCTTTTCCATTTCCTTATGGCCAGCTTTCTGGTCATGACTTCTATGAAATGGGAAACTATGAACATAAAATCAATTTTCAAGCATTTTCTTAATAGCAGTGGTGATAAAAACAAGAAGCTAGGAAGCAGTGTTAGAAAAATAGCCAATTTCCTTTTATGACTTGTTGTGAGACCTTGAAAATGGAGTCAGTAACAAGAACTGAAATTTGACATTCAAGAGATCCTCAGGGAGGGAAGATGAGAGAGCATGCAATTATGGGGGAAGTGGAAATTTTTCCTAGAACTTAGTAAACTATTTTTTATTTTTAGAAAACCATCATAACACAATAACTTTTTCCAGAATGTTGAGTGGAAGAGAGGTTTTATGAGGCTGTTACAAGAGGTCACCACAACTATGTACTGATGTGTAAAAAGAGGACATTATATACGATCGTAAGCACAGACCAAATAGCTGATGGGAAGCCAGGTGATAATTGCTAAGTTATACAAATGCAAAGTTATTGTTGTTATTATTGGTGGTGGTGATGAGGATTAGTTGTTTTACTTTGGCACATTCCAGGAGCCACTTTGCTAGGCACACTGTACAAAGTATAAAAAATGTTGTCTGTGCTAAGAATCAAGGTCCCACTCTATTTTTCACTTTTCCAAGTCAAGAAGTTATATTTAAAAAAATCTGGGTAGCATCAGAAACTCATTAAAATCAGCTAACTGCAGAAGCATCTCTAAATTTTCATTGTATATTTTCTATTCCCATAGTCCTGTTAATTTGATTATCCTAGTTGCTTTAGCCACTGTAAATAGAAACTGTCATCAGCCTGAGATGCTGCTGTTAATTTCTGCTGCACATATAAGTGTGGGAACCTGTATTTCACATAACTTACAAGGCTAGCAAGAAAGAACAGATTGCCCAGAGAGCTTGCAGAGTCTCCCTCACTGGAGATATGCAAGAACCATCAGGACACAATCCTCTGCTGTGTGCTCTGGCATGGCCTTGCTTGAGCAGGGGGCTTAGACCAGACGATCCACTGGGGTGCCTTCTAAACAGACCCATTCTGTGAATTCTGTGATCCTGGGGAGGGATGTTCCACTTTTCCAAAAGTATTATGTCATGTTGCCAAGTGCTGTGGAAAAACACCTAGTCTTCAAGAATGACACAAGTTCTAGGATGTTTGGATGTGCTAAATGCTAAATTCTTTCAAAATTTTATTAATTTCTCTTGAATACTGTATAGCTAGAAATGTAGAAATGTGTAAGGCGTACAATAACTAGATACAGGTAGAGTATTATCTACCAGTCAGTGATATTCTGTGAACAATTTATTATTCGGCAACGCTTGCAGTGATGACACAACGCTAGGAAGAAACATTGGGATGCACACTGGAATTCAAGCAGGCAGAATCTGATTTTCTTCCCCTGTAGGCTTTGCTGGTGCTGTAAGCAATCTAAGTTGGAAATAATTCTTACCAGGTATTTGAACAGAGGCCATCAGAAGGGGGCTGATTTCAGGAGAGACCCTGGATGTGCTACTGTAATGAAACCAGTAAAATTAATATGCACTTGTGGCTTTGCCAAGCATGAGCATGACAGCTATGTCCAACTCTTACCATATGCTTCACTGGAAATAAAACTAAGGCTGTACAGAACACCTTTAAGTGCCTTAAAACATATTTAGGCAACAAAATCCATAATACAAAACTGATTTCAAGGGCAGAAAAGGGCAGTATTTCCAGAAGTTTTCCAAGGTTATATTTTTTCACAGAAAAAATCAAGTACTCTATACCATGTATATAATAAGATCTTTTGCAATATGGGTATTTCAAATACACATATATACTAAAAATGTAAATTATCATAAATATACGTCACATAAAATAAATACTCTAGGGTCTGTAAGATGTTGGCATTGTGCTAAAGCATGCTGCAAATAAAGTGAATGTGATATTTAGGATATATATATACAGGTTCAAGTTTCTGTAAAAATAACATAAAGTTTCTCATTCAAAACGTCTTTAGGGAAAAAGCAGACTATTAATTTTCAGTCTAGTATTTTCATAAGTATTATATGCCTATGTCTACATAAAAACACTGTTACATAATAGGACCAATATAGTTGAAAACGTTCCATGAATTGAACAGAAATCTTTCCATCCCCAAAGTGCCACATAACAAGTCAGCTCAAATGAATAGTAAAAAATCATAATTATGAGGGCATTCTAATACCTGCAATGAATTTATCTTTGAAAGATTTTCATTGTTTGTATGCTATATTCCACTTATAAATAAAATTTTATAGGGTGCTGTATACCTCAAAAAGGGTATTTAAACTTCAAAGAAATATATATATATGTTTATTATGTTACCATGGACACACTACACTGCAGAAGTGTGTACAATTGTGATGGCCAAATCCCCCATATTTATAGAGTGTGAAAATATGAATTATTGTTTTCTTTACTCACAGCATTAGTTTAAATGTGCTTTTACTGTACATTTACAGTAAAATTTTCACAGAGACCTATAGTCTGATACACCAAGTTAAAGACAGTGTTCAACACTAGGCCTTTTACAAAAGCTTAACAATTACCAATATATTAAAATATGCCCCAAAAGCTTTATCTATCATGGGTAACACATTTTGAAGGAACACCATCAGTATTAAAATAAGCAATGACAGTTTCATCTGTAACGCTGAAATATCAAACCAGGAAAAAAATGGCAACACTCTTCAAGGAGAGATCTACTGTTTTCTCCTGATCCTGCATTTGAAGCCACTCAGGTGCATTCCTAGGCTTGTGCAGACTATTTCTGCAACCTAGGCACACCAGGTTTTGCCTTTATATTCCAGATAAAGGGCTATGGCCTATATCTAATGTAGTATTAAACTAAATTCCTTCTTCTTAAATAATAATTTCCTTATACCAAGCACAGCACATTCATCAGCACAGATCACACCACCCTCTCTTTTTACAGCATCACTTAGATTGGTAGGGATGCCAGGAGGTCTTTAGTCTTTGTGCTCAGAGCAAGGTTAACACATAATTAAGACCTATTTAATAGGTCAGGACTTTGTCCACTCTTAAATGTCTCCGAGAAAAGAGATACTGTAACTTTGGTGATACTGCACCAGTGCTTACTTATGCTCGTAGCATCAGAAGCTCTCATGTGTCCATTTATGTTTCATGAAACAGTGTTATGCACTGTTTCTCATTCTCCCACTGTGCACTACAGTCAAGAGCCTGCCTCTGTACTCTTAGTAATCCCTAAAGTCCCCTGGAACAACAACTCTTGAACAAGTTCAACTCCCTCAGCCTTCCCTCACAGGATTTCAGCCGCCTTGATGGCTCTTTGCTGAATTTTCTCCAGCTGATCAGCATCTCTTTCCTGTACTTAGGGGCCCACAACCAGATGTAGTGTTGCAGAAACTCTCAAATAAGCAACACACTGAAGTGATTAAGCGCTTCCCTTGGTCTAGTGGCTACAATACTGTTTTTACGGCCAAGTACACTGTAAGCCGTCATCACAGCCAGGTGGAACTCATATCTAGTTTGTCCAGCAGGACCCTCAGGGGCTTTTCAGGTGAGCTGGTACCCAGGCAGTCAGTCAGTGCCTAGCCTGCACTAGTTAGTCTCTCACAAGTGCACAACTTTGCATTCATCAATTTCAATATTGTCAGGTTCCTGTCGGCACATTAGGGTAGCTTGGCAGGTCTGTCTGGACAGCATCTCTACCCTCATGAGTAGCCATGATGTCCCCACAAGCTGTCATATGCAAACTTGATGAGGGTGCCTTCTGTCTTCCTCTCTAAGTCATTGGTAAAATATTAAACACAATCAGTCTCAGGACAGACGTCTTAGAAGTTTCACTTGTGACTAGTCACCCAAGGCAGAAGGGATGGTGGACCTCTGCACTTTGACCAGTGATCCAGCTGACTTTTCCCTTACCTAATAATCTACTCATCAAGACTAATGTCCTGTTGTGATAAAAAGATGGGAGACCATATCAAAATTCTGAATTCAATGTGGATGACATCAACCCACTACAAAAATCTGATGAATTTCTACAACAGAAATGTTTGGACATTATGTTTTCAACCCCATTTGTTTTTCAACCCACTTCCTTCTTTGTGACAGCTGCACTACATGATAAGGAGCCTTTTGAGTCACATTCCATCAATCACAGATCTTGTGCAGTCTAAAATTTTGATTAAACTATTTTGCCTCCCACTTTCTGATATAACCACGGAGAAATCATGAAATACACCTGAATATTCACCTGAATATTCAGAGATTAATTTCACTTGGTTATTCTTCCAGCCCACTGGTGACTACTTTTCCAAATATGTGGATGACTGATTTTGCAGAATTGCTATCAGAAAACCAAGTCTGTGCTTGCACTTAGTGTATGGGTAGTGGGGATGGTACGTTTCATTAGGGACAGAATGCAACTTCAAGTACAGAGGAGACAGAGATTTTTACCAAAGCAGTGGCAGACTCCTGGAAGACAAACTAAGTTGTTAGTTCAAGATCCACATTTCCCACACTGAAGCATTTGCTCATCTGCCTACAATTCCCCAGAACATTTAATCACATTCATTCTCAAAAACCTACGTACATATTTAATTGCTTGATGGATCAGGGCCTTAACTGAATAGGGCAAAGCTGCAATGCAGTGGAATGACTAGGACACCTGAGGCTGCAGGACTCATCTCATCCAACATTAGACATCTAACATTTATAACAAAAGCATATGTCTCAGCTAGTTACTATAGCCCCCGTTCATAATTAATGGAGAGAAATAGACACTTCTAGTGTGCAATTCATCAGTCTTATTTTAAACATCTGCTTTAGGAAAAGATGAATTACATCCGTCAGGTGCATATTTTTCCCTGCTGGTTATAAAGGGGACCAAGGTAGCATCAAGGATGTTCACAGGCAGCATCTTTATTTTAATCCTGACCAAAATAAAGCCTCTGAATGGACTCAGAAGGCTATAGAAAACACTCCCAGCAACTTGTAGTTTGCCTCTGAGTCTTATTCTGATCCTTGATTCTTAACTTTGGCTCCTACCTGCTGCAATCTGGTCTGTAGTTCTTAGTACATTTTCCATCTTACTTGCCCAAGTATTTGTCCCCACCTAGCCTGCACTGCCTATGCAATTCCCATTTCTGTCCCCTCACCTCAGACTTAAAATCCCAGTAACCCTAAGTTTTGTCTGAACCTGTGTTAGGCAAAACCTTCTACCTTGCCTCTTAGGCTTAGGATATACAGATGCCTTGTCTTCTGGGCTTTCCTCTCAACTTCCATGTAAGGTATTTTCTATCTAGACCCTAGCATTAAGATTCCTTCCCACTCCTGACATTGATCTTTCTTAGTCACAGGCTCCAGCTTGTACGTCCATCTCATTTCCAGCCCAGTTTAGCAGACCTATCTAGCCATGTTCTATTTATAGTAATTAAGATGCCAGAGTGAGGCTGTAGTTTTTGACAAGTAACTTTATCTGTGCTATAAATTACAATATGATTCCATGAATATGACTATTAAATGTTCATATACTAGAAATACAAAAGTAATACAGACTGTGAATGGAGCAATGCACTTAATAGACATTGAGCATAGGGACAAACCTCAGTATCCATCTGTAGATATCCATCTACAAAGAACACATTGCTACAGCTCTTCAGATATTGACCTTCCCCTGAAAACCTTTAGTAATTTTTCCAAAAATAGCCTCATGATTTTCTTGTGTCCTCCATAAAAGTTCAGTCTTTACCCATTCAAGTGTTTTTATAGTCTTTTTTTACCTAGTATTCTCTACCACTTAGTATCAGTAAATCAGAAATTTTTCTAGCAACTGTGTACCATGTTCCCTGAGTTCAGCAAACACTTAACTCCAGACAAAGCCCTCTTTAGGGCTTTCATATATGCTTTATTCTATCAATTTGGACTGCCAGCTGGAGCATCAGCTTTTTCAATGGCAACCATCTTCTGATGAAGTGCAAATAAAATGCTGATATTTGCAGATGGACTTTTGTTTAGTTTTAGTTTTAGTGGCATCTCCTTACAGTTAGTAAGTGGATGATTGAAACTCTCTATAATCTCAGTAGAGCAGCCATTTACTTCACTCCCTATAAAACTGCTCTGCTATAGCACCCAATGAAAAATCTCAATATTTACTAGCTCTTACAGGAAGCAGAAATTATGCTAAATTATGAAATTCAAAATAAATCAAAATATTTTGTCTATTAGTACGGTATTTTTAATGAAAACCCAACAGATTGTTAAATGCAATTGCAATGAAATAAAGGAGAAGGGAAGGTGAAACACACCTTCTCCATCCTTGCAAGTGATAATACTGCCATAGTAATCTATTTATCAGTGACCCTCTCTTTACCCTTAAAATTAGACATGTATGTGCTTTTCTTTGTCTGATCAGTAAACTTCTAAACAAGACTCATAAATAACCCCCAAACATTAGGCTGTAGGAAATGGAAAATTAATTTTTAGAAACACCTCAACTGCGCCAACTCCCTTCAAAAAAGCGAACAAACAGACAGAGGAAAACCCTGAGCAAGTTTATCCTTTCTAATGTGCCTTTTGTCATTAGCATCCAAAGGCCCCTGCTATTGCCCTTTTCAAACCCTTGAGTATGTTAATGTCCATAATGGTGACCTAATCAGTTTAGGTGTATCATCCAAACAGTTTCACAGAAGCAATTGAGAGAATGTCTTTGAGGACTTGCAAATGTAGTGTGCTTCAGGATGTCTGCAGAGCAGGCCAGAGCGTGACAGATGGCAGCAATGTTGTACTCCTTCTTGAAAGCTACTGATCTCTTGCATAAAATCACATTCTAATACAGGACTTTATTTGGTATTTAAATGGGTAGAGCACGGGAACACTGTTAGATTCAAATTCTTTTAGGAACTGGGAGATATTCTTCCCATAAAGCCCCCAGTTTTGAGCTTGGGTTCAGAAGTTATACCCACAAAATGTATACTTGTATAACTTAATACAGCTTGCTGGCAAAGCAGAAATCTGTCTAAAAAATCAGTGCTTGAGCTCTTTCCCTACATACAACAGTAAATGTCTTGCATGTGGGAGCATGAGAAAATTCATCCTTAACTGGAAATGGTTGATTTTTAAAGAATAGAACATAAAAAAATAGCTTACAACATATTTTCATTATTTCTTTTATATTAATTAAAAGAAATTATAGTTATTTAAGAAGAATCCATGGAAGTGGTCTAGGATGATACTCTGATTTTATGTAAAAATGGCTGAAGAATCTGGTATTGATGAGGAGTAAAGCCATGTGCCAAGCACTTTCACTCATTTTGCCAGCAGTGATTAAGAAAATTACTAAAGTTCAAAGTTTTTACTAGGAGGTATATTACTGTCTTTTATGTTGTGCACATGGTTTAAAAACACCAACACTGCACCAAAAAACCAACAAAACCTCTTGATAAAAATTCTCCAGCTTTCAGCTGGTTCTTAGGTTCTTCAAAACATGTTCTAATGTGAGGAGGCAAAAGAAATCCAGAAACAGATGTTCTTCCTTCCTCATTGGTTCAGAAAACATTCCCCTTTAATTCAAGTTCCTCCCACCCAGTATAGAGATTACTTTTCAAACACCATGTCTTTTGTTCATTGGTGAGGAAATGAAAACCTCATCAGACAATAATGTGTTCGTAATTGACAGCGAGAACAATGAAATGGAGACTCCACAATGGGAAAATACTTTTCTAGGAGAACTAATATGTAAAATACCTAAGGCTTGAAATTCTTTCTTTTTCTTCTCCTAGGCTTATGTCTGCACTTTTTAATGAAGGGGACATTTGGCTTGAATGAAGCCGTGGTCAAAATACCAAGTGTAATCACAGTGAAGGTGAAAATGGCCTGTGCCTCCACCAGGTTTCATGTATTGCTTTTATGTCCTTAACATGTAGTTGCTGTATCTTGTATGTTTTTAAGCTCATATAATCTGAAACCTGTTGTGTAGTGTGTTGCAGCCCATGTGCCTCCACACTGTGGAAAACAGCCCAAACCTGCATAGGAGTGTTTGGAGGACACAAAAGCCAGCTGCAGCAGAAGTGGAGGACTATGGAAAATGGAGAGGGCGCTTCCTGGTGCCTTTTCATTGACACTGCCCAGGGGTGTGGTCAAGCCTCCCAGGCAGCTCCAGTGAGCATGGCCTAAAAACCCGCAGGATCAAACAGGGACCAAGACCACCTATGCAGAGCCTACACTGTCTCTCTTGTCCTGTTTTGTTTAGATGCATAGACATGAACTAAGAGTACAACTTCTTAGTTTTTTTTAAGGTACCTTCCTCTTTCATTCATACTTGTGACAATTTTATACTTCTGTGGTAAATTAACAATCAAATTATCTTCTAGAGCTTTTTTTCAGACAAATAAAAATGAGCCAAGGCCTATTTTACCCATATTGCTACCTTTTTTCAAAAGGACTTGTTGAATTATCTTTAAGATGCCTACATTTAACTACATGGGATGGAATCCCAGCCCAAACTGCTTTTCTCTCCCTTGCACATAGACTTCCAAAGAAGTTCAACATTTTCTGAATGGGGTACTTCACAGCCTTCAGGGCTGTGCATGCACTAGCAGCGTAGCCTTGCAGTAGGCCTGCAAAACAAAGCAGCTGATGTAGAGGACCTCGCATCCACACTGCAAATATATCAGTAAGAAGTTAATTTAGACCAGTCCTTGTATAGCTCAAGGGTTCAACACCTGTCCGCAGTAATTATGCTTTCAGTCTGCCTTTGGAGAACATAATCCAGTTTAGTTCTATCCTAAAGGAGTCCAGTTTATGTTTTCCAAAATGACTACATGATGTCAACAACTCTTTTTTAAACCCATAAAACAATTATATTTCAGGATACAGATGAACAGTTTCAATCAAATTATTTCATTTTGCAGGCAAATAAAGTTAGCAAAAATGCCAGTGGATTGGGTTTTATTATGTTTTTATTTCAACTTAGAATTGCTTGTCAGGGACTACATTATTTTGCTAACAGTTAATTTTAATTTAGGCCTTTATGATGGAATTCAGAGGAAAAGGGAGGTAGATCTTACTATTGACTGACCAACAAGGTCGTACTTTCCCCTCCGCAACACTTTATCACTTTTCTGTACATCACCTTTGCTCAGTGAAAGGATGTCACTCATGCTGTCTAGGGTCAAATTTCCATATCCAAAATAAAACAAGAGGCTCTAGCCACTGTACCCATGAGAGGACTACAGGCTGAGAAGCAGCCCAGTGCAAAGGAGGTCCAACAACTCAAATATCTTCAGGGGTTCAAGACCTTTCAGATGTACCATCTGGTTCCTTTAATGGCAAAGTGATTTAGTTAGTTTTTAAATTTCAGAAATGCAAGCGAAATTCACCTTTACTTGACATTTCAAATCTCATTTAAACACAAGCTTGGGACTTCTTTCAACTCTTGAAAGGCATTTTTCTTTTGTAAATAATCATCTGAGCTGTTTTCAAGTAACTTAAATGAGCACAACTCCTACGCTTTTTATAAAAGTACAAACAACCCAAGAAACAGCTACCCTGAAAATGGTACCCTCACCCAGTGGTAGCATTCTACCCACATGCTCTTGTCTCTCACAGTCTGGAACAGCACCTTACACTGTTAAACATATTTTCTGCAACCTCCGCTGCTCAGAAACAGTTGGATGCTTCAGTTCTCTCAGCTCTTCAGTTGCTTTTATTCTTTTAGCTACATGCTATTATCATGAATTATCTTATTTCAAAGACCAGAAAATGTCTCCTTTTATAATAAAGCTGTTCAAGATATTTAAAATGTGTTTTCCAGATTATCAAGCATTTTGTCACATTAGAATCTCACTTTAACACAGATAAGCCACAGCTTTATCAAGTTTTATCTTGCCCAAACTGAGCCAAGGGCAGGCTGACTCACTGATTAGTAATAGAAAGCATAGGTTTTCATCTCAATGTCACCAGCTGAAATTCAGCAAAGGTCATCAATGATAACCAATTGAGTTTTTGATAGCCTTATGAAATTAGCTGATGATCTAGGCATAGTGACTAGTGAACAGGTGTTCTTATTATAAAAACCATTACACCAATCCATAACCTCTCTTGCTAGACTCAGCTGAGAAATGATGGGCTAAATGAGGCACAGGTGCTCATCCACTTCCTCACATCAACAACTGGCACCTGAGAAAGAAGTTTAAGGGCATCATGCTAGGGAATAAGTGTGTCCCACCTATTGTGTAACTGAAAGACTTCAGGCATTTAAGCTATTAGTCTATTACTCTTCTTTAATACCATGCTATTTCAACTTTAGTTTTAGGATAAAAAAATAAAGAAATAAAAAAGTACTGATTCAATATAAAATTCAAATCAAGCTAAACCATCAGGGCTAATTAAAACATCTAGAAAATAAGATACAATAGAAAATAATGGATACAATAATATATACTCGAACAGTATAACTTTATAAGCCTTTACTAGTATCAAGTTCTTGCTATTCTAATGCATTTTCCATGTAAGTACTTTTCAGTGGAAACCAAGAAATCTCTGTCATATGAGAACAGACATGCAATGGAGTTGCTTGCTGCAGCTCAATTTTAAATTCTATTTAAAAGAAGATATCTTCATTAAAAGGAATGATAGAAAAACTTTGCCTCCCCTTTTTAGAGAAAGATTTCTTCTGTTGCTGACAAATGTCATTTTAAAATAGTTTTTTCTACTTGCTGTGTACTCAGCATTGGAAGTTATTTTTCAAATTAATTTTACAAATTCAGTTAATTATCAGCCCTTTTAGACTAATAAAAAAGAAATTCTAAAGAGAGATACTGCCAAGGTTGGCTCTGGATGCCAGTAATTCATTGCTTCTTCCTGAAACAAGCAGAATACATAACACTTAAGCAATTTTTCCTGCTCTCTACTTAAACCAGATTTCCCCGGGGCTTACAAAACTTGTACTTTTAGTGGAGACTTTTAGCTCATTCATCAAACACATGATATAAAGCACTCTGTTATGCACCTTCAAATCAAAAAAGATGAAAAAGAAAGAAGAAAGAAAGGTGCACACAAAGGTAAGAGTGCTTACTGAAGGACATGCTTCTTAGTGCTTGGCTGTACAAAAACATGTTCACACAAACAACTGTCGCAGCAATTATTTATGATTAAAAAACATGGGAATGTTGTGGTGACTTTGCATCAGAAGTCTAGTATATGTCAACTGTTTTATTCATGATAAACAGATCATTTAGTTGGAAAAATCCCATCTGCCTAGATATATCTCTTATTATTTATGAGAACCATGTTTAGGAATGCAGGCAGCACATGTGCATAATTAATCCTGAAGAGAATTAGACATTGTTTGATTCACAGCTGAATGCAATTAGCATTAGGAAGTTTACATATGTTGGCAATAACACAGATTAGCAACTAAAGTGCTTGTTAAAAAATTTAACCTGAGGCTGCTGGAGCAGACCTCTCTTAATGATGCTTTAAATGTTGTTGATGAAGTAATAATCAATTTTGTTTTATAAATAGTAAATCAAGAATTTAGGTCTAATTAGCTGTGCTACAGATCACTTCACTTACATATCCAACGTACATGTGATGTGTACTGTGAACTTTCTCTGAGTCTGGTGTGCAAACAGTTGTTAAGGGAGAGATGCGATCCCTTCTGTATAAAAAAGAAAGAAAAAAAAAAGTCACAGATGGGGAAGAATGAGATGTCTGTGATGGGAATGACTATGCTCCTGGCACTCAAGAAGGAAAGAGCTTTTCCTTCCTTATTTCAGAGCTTTTTAACTGAAAGATGAAGAAACAATGCCTTGTCTGCCTTTTTAAAATATAATAATTAGATTATAATTCACAGTCTGTGAAATGAGACTCTCTAATGGAGAGGGAGGAGGAAGAGAGAATATAAGTGATGAAAGTGAGGAGGCAAAGTAAAATTGAGCTGTAATTGTTTTCACTTCAACTTCAAGAAGTTCAACATTAATTAAAATGTTTCTGCACCACTCACCACCAGATTGGCACAAAAGAGGGCTGGCTGGTATGTGCAGCTGCTGACTGGCAGGGATGTCAGCAAGGCAAAGCCAGGAAGATTGCAGTTACACACACACACACACACTCCCCTGACACACAGACAGATATTCTAAAGACAACGTTGCAATTAGAGCAAGCAGTTCTGGTTTTATTCAAGGAGTAGGTCAGAATTCCTCCCAGGTAAGAAATTCACGTTTCCTAAAGCACCCAAAACAGTTTGAAAATTGTTCCAAGGTATCTTTGTCATTTTTTAGCTCAGAGTTTGCTTTGATTTTCTCATTTTCAATTATGCTTATTTGTATGGGAAATTTTCAGAGAGGTAAACTTCAGGTGACCACCTACCATGACCTAAGACCCAGCAGGAGCTGGATCCATGAAGAGTTTTCCTTCTCCTTCAGCTTTATTGTCTTCTTACTCTCTAAACTTTTCTTCATTCAAACAGGTGCTGTTGGAGGGTGTATTGTGTGGTCCCTGTAATCACCCTTTGTACATCCAAAGAGCAGGAGAGGTACCACTTAATATCAGTGAGTTACAGGAATCTCCTAGAAGAAACTGTGGCTTCAGGTACCCTCCTTTAATGTGAGTCCCCACACCTAGTAAAAGGATGAGTATGTTTTAGGCTTTTACAGCCTAAAGCCTCCCCTCCCTGGCAGCCTAGGAAGCTGAAGCCAAGATGGGATGGATAGCCAGGAAAATTTTTAAGTAGCTGAAGGAAGAGGGAGCAAGTAGAGAGCCAAAACTGATGAGACTTTGCTTTCCACAGAGCTAAAAGAAACTCATTTTGTGTGTGACAACACAAACAGGGTACTTCCTTACTCACTCATCCACACCATTGCTGAGATTAAATAATCTTGAAATTGAGTCAGGACTAAAGTGGAAAAGGCATTTGGGCTCCTAAAAAGAAGAGGCAGGCATTCAAGAATGAATAAGAGCTTTTGTCAGAGGAAGAATGTGGAGTGAAGAGCAGCTTCGATTGGCCATGCATTCCTTAGAGAGTCGTGGAAAAGAGCAGCTGGCTCACAAGATTTCCCTGGTGAATGGCAAGCTCTACCTCTAGATCCAGAGGGGAGAATTGAAGGATTGAAGAACTGAACCTGGGGAAAGCCTGCACATATGCAAAGGCTGAGGGGCTTCTTTTTAGATGATTATAAGTGTTGCAATTTTTAAGTGCTGCTCAATCTCATTATTTAATATCCATTTTATCAGTTCTGTACGCTGTGTGGGGAGCTCCTGATGCTCCTCTTAGTCACTTTGACTAAACAGACTTTATAAACTCAGGTTTTGTACAGAAAAAAGTTCTCTGTATCCAAGCTTAATTCTCAGAATTTTGTGTGTTCAAGTCCTATAAAAACAGATGATTCTGAGAAGACATGACAGTAGCCCAGTGCAATTTTAAGAAATTTCCAAGATACCCTCTGTGTTTATGTTTTTTTGGCTGAAGAGCTAGATGAAAGGAACAGATACCTTGTATGTTAGAAGACTGACATGAATTAATGGACTGCTGTATCTCACAAAAAAGGAAGGAAGGAAAAAATGAACAAATGAACTTTGACTTTTCTTAAGTATACAGGGCAGCTGGGCCCTGACTGATGTTTACAAAAGTAGATGTGTTTGAAGCAGCACCACATGGAGAACCGTGAACAGTTTAAGGGTTAAGCTCTTCCTCTTAAGGGAAGAGCCTTAAGAACCTACAAAATTGTAAAAAATATTATCTCTAAAATGCATTTATCACCTTTTTCTGAAAAGAAGTTCTCGTAAACTAAACAAGGGATAACTTCTGTACAAGGTGCATGAGAAAATTAAGAATTTATTCATAAGGAATATGAACAGAAGTAACAGTTTTGATGCACGACAGTGAACAGTTTCACTGCATTCAAACATTAATTATAGTAATCTATTGGGTAATGAGAGGAACTTGTTCTCATGCTGTTCTTGCTTACAGATGAAGGAGCAAGTTTCAGGTCACTAGAATTCCTACAGTGCTGGCCCTTGCTTCTGTTTATGAGTTGAAACAAGAAAACCCTTAGGCAGATGCCTGACTCTAGAATCCTGAGTACTGCTGTTCAATACTGAAACAGCATCCTTGATGTGTGTTAATAAATCCATGAATAAAAGGATTGTTTATAAGCACATTTCCAATCAAAATAAATCAAGCTTCCAGCTGACAGAAATTTGTTGAAAAATAAGGACTTTGTTCTTCTTCCTTCTTCTAACATAACATGCTCTATAAGATGAATAACATAAAAAAGGGGAAAAGACCATTCCTTTTCTTCAGGTGGTGTACTGTGATATTCTTTTGCAGTTCTTTGCTGTATGCACTTTGATAAGTTAAATCTCCAATGTGCACAAAGGGTAGCCAAAGAAGATGCTATTATTTGCAGAATAGTAGCACCAACATATTATACTTTCAGCTAATAATAATAATGTGCATATCTTCTTTCAGCAATAGGAATGGATATCACAGTTTAAATTATTCTGTGTTGGTTTTTGGAGGACAAACACTTGTTGTTGACAACTATTTGATTGTCTCATAATTCTGTTATGATGACAAAATAAAACTATACTTTTTTCTCAATTTCTGTGATCTTTCACCTAGATAAGAACCAACACCTGGCATCTTTTCAAATTTTCTTTTTTTCTTTACATCAGTAGCAAAAGTTAAAAAGGTAACATGAAAAGAAAGATGAAAAAGGAATGCTGTTCAAATTGAAGGACTGCAGTTTCAAGTTTCAATCCTGTATCAAAACATCTCCGCCTCATCTTCTTTCTCAGTCATCACAAATGAAATAGTACAAAGAAGTACACAAACATCAGTACAATGCTGTGTGTGTACTGCTATCCAAAAATCACAGTTACAAAATTATACCTGACATATCAAAAACTGACAGTCACATCCTCAAGATTTTCTTCTGTTCATTCCCATGGACCTTCTTTATTAATAAATCTGACACATAAAAAGCATCTGTATGACTAAAGTGTCAGTTACTGGAAAGACCGTTTTGATCTACTTCTTAACTTTTAGGAGAAATATTCTCTTTTTTATGGAAACAGAATCCGTTCACTGGCTGCCAGCTTTCAAATGACCACCTCTTGAAGTTTAATTTTAAGTTTTAAATAAATATTGTATGCATGCAGAATAATTATGATGCTCTAGAGAGACTGTGTATAATGACATTGATTCTTTTTTATCTAAAAATGCCAAACCCTTGAGGCAGCAAAGTCTGTATTTGCCACAGATATATGGAGGTTCATTCTACATGTTAAATTATAATAGCTTCTTCATGTTTCTGTCACTAAGTCAGTTGTGAAACTTCCATTGTAAACTTCAATTTCCAATTGCTTAAAACTTCCTGGTAAAAATTGTCTTTGGCCAAACATTTGATACAGAGAATTTTTAGCCGTGGAATAACTTCTACTACAATAAAATGTAAGTTTCAAATTCTGATATAATGCTGTGTACCTACTGAAGAGACAGCATATTGGGTTTGGATGAATGTTAACAGTAATTAATGAAATAAACACTATCTTTCACTGATAAATGTTGTGGACATGTTATTAATAAAAATATACAGTTCAATATTAAGAAAAACTGAAATTGCTTTTTTAAGTGTTAAAATTGGCATTTGTGCATCCAAATCATCTTCTTATTTTATTTCTGTTATATTTAGCATATCTAAATAAATGTTCTGATTTCTTAATAATCAAACCCTCCAAATTACTGCAAAGCCATAGACAAAATTCAGTAATGTGCATAAAGATAAAAGCAAGCTCATTTTTTAATCTGTTGTTTGGTTCACTGCTTAGGTTAGCAGTCTTTCTTGAGAAAAAGTGATTTCTTTTACTGAATACATCATTCATAATATTTACAGATCCTTTAAAAAGAGACCAATGTCTTACTTGAACACCTGCATTTGCTTTAAAACTGCCCATAATGATGGTCTTACTATATTGTTATTAATTTTGGTTCTCAATATTAAAAAATAACAAAGACATAGTTAACAATAATGTTACTATTAATCACTAAAAAATTCCTAATAACAAAAAAAAATTCAGTAAATATAGGATTAATGGAGTCCTTCATATCACATCCCAGAATAAACCTTTTGGGAACAATCATCATGCAAGCATTGAGAATCAAGGGGAGAAGGCTCTGAAGACTACAGTAAGTACCCATAAAAATTTCCTTTGCAACCTTACCTTTCATTAAGTTCTTTGAAAGATACCTTCCTTTCATTTAATTGCAGCTAGAAATTATTCATCTAATACTTTACCAGATATTAATGTGAAACTCCTAAAGAATTTTTGTTGGGTGAGAAATGGGCACATTAGGAAAGCAAGTCATTACACCTATCTAAATATCTATTTTATGGTAGGGGAGTATGTCTGTTGACATTTAAGCCTAGCAGACTAGATGCCTAACTTTTAGGTAGTTATTCTTAAAAGAGAGAGTCCCGTCTTAGCATTTTGGAGTGAATAATGACATAAGACTAATAATAACATCCTAACATTTCATTTGCTATTTCCATGCAAATAATTCAACTGCATTTCGACAAAGTTGAAGTCAAGCAGAAAGCACACCAAAACAGACTGAAATTTTACAGACTAAAATTGTAACTCTTCTCCCACTGTATTTCATGTATGGTTGACTTAAATTGTTTGGTTTCGGGACAGACAAAAATCAACTCCCTCTTATCTCAGAAGGCTCACAAAAATTCTCTCCAGAAGGACATACCCTCATAAGACAAGAGTTGATCCCCTGCAATTAGTCTCCTTTCCCATGGTCTTGCCATTCAATTCTCAGGCAAGGTCCAGAAGGACTCACTGCTCTCTGAAATTCTTCTTGGGTCACAATTAACAAGACTATGCCAAAAGCATCACATATATTAGTCATGAAAATTATTTTTCATCTCATTTATTGTGAAAGTTCTCCACTTGAGCAACTGAAGTCCTTGTATGCTTATGGAGAGAAACATATAGTCTGAAAAGTAATTCATTTGACTTATATTCCATAATTGTCTTGAGAGAAAATTAGTCATACTCTAAAAAGGGTATTTCTTTGCGCTGATTACAGAGGGAATATAAACTATATAAACTATTCTTGGTTATGCAGATATCTGAGGGACCTCTAAAGTTAGAGTACTGAACTCTATTAAAAAAAATACAATAAACCAGAAAAAAAACAACCCTAAAACAACAACCCTTTACCTCCAACAACCAGAAATAACCGCCCTCTAATTTTCTTTGTTTATTCATAAATCCATTTCTGTTTTTATATTTCCAAGTTTTGTTAGTAATATCTCTTTTACTTATTGCTAAGGTAATGTTTCATGCAGTATGTTTTTCCATCATGTATTTTACATGTTTCTCTGTTCTAGATACATTCAAGAGAACCGCTGTTGGACATGCAGGCAGACAAAACATAATTATCTCCTAGTCATCCCCATGTGCTGACCTTTCAACTTACTTCTCTCTAAAACAGAAGTTTTTATGGGTTTCCAGTTTAAAGTGTTCTCATAAGCAGTTGAAAGTACTGTGACCCAGCTTTTATCATAATTTTAAAGCAAAATTGCCCATCAATTTTATGAAAATTTGCTCTGAAAATTTTTAATTATTTGGTCCTGTGTAGATTAAGATAAACGTCTTTGTTTGCAATTTTGTTTCTAAGATTCACTTCATTATTAATTCACTCAGTATTCATTGCAATTTTACTGAGTATAATTGTTTTGCTATTCATGTGGCTGTCGGAAGGACTTTTATAGGCCTTCCATTATAATTAGACATACATTAATAGACATTTAAAGCATGTTACCATTTTTAATAAAAATTGAAGATGGGGTCTACTAAAAAGGAAAAGGCCTAATAGTGAAATACGAACACTTCATTTTAAGATACATAGCTTTTAGCCATGACATTCCTATAATAGGAGGTTTTTGAATTTGTTCACCTGACCTGGATTCAGTTAATGATGTACTGTCTAGTTATGTACCTCTTAAACTGAAGTACAGTGTCCCCTTGAAAGGTATTTGGTCATCCAGGGATATCCAAGACATCGATAAGTAGGTCAGATAATACCCTCATAATTCTAGAAAACTCCAGAAAACCAGCAGACCAGTATTTCAAGTCCAAGAGGGGGAACTTTTTCCCCCGGGACTTTTATGGCAAGGTTTCCAGGTAAGAGACCATTTGTGGAAAGAAATAGACATTGTACCCATAAGGATAGGCTTGGTGATTATGCATCATCTATTGAATTTTTGGTAGCCTAGAAAGTTCTCAAATAACTGCTGTTAGAAATAGTGTGTCTCACATTAATGGAGTCAATAAGGCTATCAACTACATCACTTTTTTTTTTTTTTCTGTGCTGATTTATAAAGAAAAAATGTTAAAAAGGTACATTGTATTCAGTCTCTATTTCAGATGCACAAAGGCAAGGGAAAGGGCACTAAAACAATGCCAGAGCAGTCCCTCTTTCTCTAAGCACACTATTTATGAATGTGTATACATGAGGTAAATGAGTCTCT
This sequence comes from Acrocephalus scirpaceus scirpaceus, assembly GCA_910950805.1. NCBI lineage: Eukaryota > Metazoa > Chordata > Aves > Passeriformes > Sylviidae > Acrocephalus > Acrocephalus scirpaceus. The sequence goes on from OU383777.1 coordinate 25,304,853, forward strand.
TCACTCTTCCATATAACATGAAATATTTGTGAAGGAAAGTTGAAGAATAGCCTTTCCTAAGGTATCTTATAGGATGGTGGTTAGCAACCCTCGCAGGGATACAGGAAATGTCTTCCAGCCTGGGAATAAGGATGGGAGAGATCCCATGTGTTCCTGGACTAGTCTGAGGCTATCTAGAAAGGACATTATCTTCTTCCAGTAGTTTTGTGACATTAATTCCATAACAGAATTTCCAGCCAACATTTTTTTAAATTATATAACTTCAAATCAGCCAGAATTACTTTTCTTAGGAAGAGAGCATTTGCCAAAAAGAAATTGTGATGTTTTAGCACAAAGATAAAGCAACAGTGTGACAACATTTTCCTCTCTTTGTTTTTCAATTAAGGAACAGGAACAGAAACAGACAGTCTTGTCCTAAAGACACTCTTATTACTATCTAAGCTTAGAAACAATTTATTACTCCTCAAGTTCTACCTTAAGCCAGAACTACGACTGCACATAGCATTGGAGCTGTATATGACAATCTGTGTAATTTTTTTCTTTCTTGGTGTTTTGCAAAATATCTCTATCAAATCATTTAAAGGGTTTTTTTCTTGTGTTTTACTGAGAAGGAAAGGGAGGAAATTATGTGATGGGCTTTGTCTTGAGACCCTATCAAACAACCTATTCTGGGGTCAGGCTCATTTTCTAAAGATCTTTCCATGTTTTAAAGATGCTGTACACTTTCCTGTCTCACATCCATACTAGTTATAACCAGGAGGAATCTTGCAAAAACCCCACAGTATCTTCAAACACACCCAAAAGATTTCAAAACTCCTTGCTGAATTTTACACAGACACCAATATGTTAAAATAATAGAACATTGTGAGGATTATCTAGCAACATATGAAAATGTTATATCTCAGTGCAGATTTGTATTTTGATCCAAATTTGTGTTCAACGGTTTATTCTAAAACAAAGTAATTTTAATTACTACATAATTTTGCCTCCTAGACCAAAAAGGTGTTTAGGTAAAGAAGAGTTTCACAACTCTTTAGTGTACCTTATGTTACATACATACATACTTTTAAGCCAAAAGAAAAAAACAAGGAAAACATATGTTATAAAATTAAGACTTAGATAACTCTTTATCTTAAATTGTGCTTGCCAGGGAGGAAGTTCAATATCTCTCAATACAGTGTGAGATGCCTTTAAATGACTTTCCAAGTAAATGTAGTATGGACTGACTTAATTATATTACAGTTAAATTGTTAGCTCATTCATGGAGTGAAGAGGCACCTGAATAGAGTACAGCAGTACAGTTCAGATCCTTAAACAAATTAGCCTCTAAAGATTTATAGTTTAAAGTGATAACAAAGCTGAATTCAATTGATCTTTTTAAATTCTTTTCCCTAAAAGCTAGAGATTTTATATGCCTATAGAATAAATAATAAAATATAATAAAAAACAGTCAATAAATTCATAGTAATTAATTCATAGTAATTAAGCAACTATCTTCTTGTATGTTTTACTTGCAAATTAAAAAAACCTAAAGAAAAATCCCATTCCTACATATTATTGATTACCATTTAGAAAATTCATTACTTTCTTGCTTTGTGTGCTTCAGCTAAGGAGTTCTGCCTTGGAGTTCTGCCTATTATTATCACCATCATCATCATCATCATCATCATCATCATTATTATTATTATTATTATTATTATAATTAGCCTTTTTACCCCTCCTGTTTTTAACAAAAGAAGAAGCATTTCCAGAAGAACAATTAGGTTATTTTGTGACACAGGACTCCCTGGGGGTAGTTTCAGAGCACTACTGTAAGTAATCCTGAAGGACAGAGTTTCAAACAAACTACACTTCTACAAAGGGGGTTTTGTCCTGTGCCATGTAATGCACACAGGGATGTATGTATTCTGGACAAGGAAAGAAAATTAGTAAATGGAAGAAAGATAATAAACAAATGTAATGGTCTTTAATGGAAGTCTCATCTAAATGCTCTTCCCTTAAAAGTGATAATATGTAAGTGCAAGTCCTTATCCTAAGGTATGTCTTATTTTAGACTGAAGCAAGAGACTCCAGGTCAGACCTATGGTGACTGAAAAAGTGCATTTTATTTATTCATATATCTTAATGGGAAATGTGAATTTAAAGAGACTAAAAATCCCTGAAAGAGCCAATTACTCTCAGCTTTTTAATTCTGGCAATACATTTGGAACATTTTCATTGTTCTAAGGGTTAAAAACCTCACTGCGACAATGATGAGCCTTATTACTCAGTCAAAGTAAATGGATCACCATATAACCTTTCAGAAATGTTCTTCCTTAAGCTATTAAAACATTCCATGCCCTTAGATGACAACAATTTCTCTGCCTTTTGAAATTTCTTTTCTATCCTGCAGAGTTCATAGAGATATGCTTGGTTAAAATCAACTTATATAAAACTATGCACTGTAAATTCTGACACTTCTGTTTGAATCTCTTTTCAAACACTTGTCTTTGCTCACCATAATAGATGTCAGTTCTTCTGATGTAGTTCAAGCATGAGCTTCATATGAAGACTCAGCTATGTCTATTGCATTTCTGAAGCTACTACTCACTGAAGTTTTGTGCTGTTTGACATCAAAGATAGGCAAGAATCACCTGCTGAGTTCACATGCATGGAGCAAAACATCTTCAAATCACTTGTGCTAGACAAAAGTTTTTCATATTAAGCTTTCACTATCATGTGGACTTAAAGACAAATGTAGTCCTTGTTAAAGTTGCAGCATAATGTTATTAAACTATGCATCTGGGCCTCTTGATTTATAGAACTTCTAAGCAAAAGATAATAATTTGGCTGATTTATTTTTTGGCATCAATTGCAAAGCATTCTGTTGCACAAAAAAATTGTTTTTCATTCAATATGCAGTGATTTAGCTTAAAGGTAAAAACAATTTGAAAGTGTGATATTCTCTAGCTTAGACAAAAGCCACAGTGCTCTACTTTTTCAAACTTTAATAGCTGACTTTTTTAATCAAATTGAAAACCAGAAAGAAGCAACTGTTAAGACATGCATTGTATATAAAGAACATAAATTAAACAAACCCCTATTCTAAAAAGTTCACAAATCCGTTTTTTGTATAAGTTTACTCAAATAACATGCTGAAAAATAGAATGTAGAAGAAAAAGTATTTAAGAAGGATCAAGAACGACTGTATAATGGATGTGAGTCTAATGGAGGCTAATCAGTGTAATAACTGTGCCATAGTTTTAAATCACAATGACTCCAGTGATGACTCTGTATGTAAACCAGATTCAGCATGAATATGCATAGGAATTAGATTTTGGAACAGTTGTGTATGAAAAGTGTTTATAATTAGCCCGCATTTAAATGTCACCAAGTGACTGCATTAAGCGCAAAGTAAAACACAACGGGGCGTGTGGCAATTGTGAGATAATTGAATGCCTTGGGTGTGTCAGCTCAGTCAGCAGATGCTGAGATGTAGCTGCCAATTTTAGCAGACCGATGATTTTAGTATTATACGGCCTCCAGTGTTTCTTATTCATTTAAGTGCCTTGAAATGAATTTAAAAGAAAAAATGTTTTTCCCCTAGTATTGTTTTTCCATTTCTTTAGTATACAGATCCAAAGGAGCAAATGTGCCTAACACTTTCCAATCTCTGCTGTTGTTCCATAACCTCAAGGTTAAAACCTAGCAAGACAGATCATTAACTCACTCCTGACTATTTCAATTTTTGGTAGCTAAATAAAATGCTCTCTTTGGCACTTTTAATATTAATATGTTTCTTGTTTTAAATACATCTCATGTTTACTGAGGGCTTAATATCTTACAAATAGACAGTTTTGTTAGGCTATATTAGGTGCTTATATGTATATACAGATAGGGTCAGAACAGGGTTTTTCTGTTTTATACACAAATAAGGAACTTTTAAGTCCCTTTAAGGACTCTGGTACTGTTCCTGTGTCACAGGGGTCAGAGGTGTTCCCAAGTATCATGCATTCATCCAAGTTTTGTGCTAATAACATCATGCAGTGAGATGCCAGCAGATGAACTTACCTTCTTTTCCATCTGTCCCATCCTCAAGTCTTGTTTTTCACATAAAATAAATCCATGCATGTTGGCTGGAAGGGAACCAAGTCTGCCCCAACAGTTACTGTATAAAACCTGAAATTCTTCTAGAATATCCAAGATTTACCAAATACCAAATGACAAAGCTTTGGAAAAGACTGTTTCATTATAGGATTGAAACACAAACACATGAGAATCTGCCAGCAAAAGCTCCTAGACCTTACAGACCATATTATGACCTTAATATGCATAAAGAAGGGTCCAAAGCTGGAATTATAAAATGTCTTGTGAAGAACAATTGTGCTAAGCAACACAGAGCAGGAAAAGAAATCTGGTGTTAAGGTAGTTGAGACAGGATATGGGCTGAAGATTACGTTGCTTTGCTTAAAACACAATCAATGTCTTGCCTTTGTAGTTGTGGCTCCTTCAGATCTGTCAACATTAATTTAATATCCTACTCTTAACATGAATTGTGTTCAATATGAGGCATTTCAGGATGTATTTGAGCCTGTGCTCAGATTTAATTAGAAATGAGAAATATAGCAGATGGAGAGAAATCATTGTTGCACAATTGGGCCATAATGCAAAGAAATTTCTCTAACAGTTGACAGTTAAGAACTGTTGGACTAGCAAACCACAGCAAAGGAAAAATTATCTACAAATAAAATTAAAAAGCAGGATAACAGCCGCTCCAAAGCCTTTACATAAATCTCTTATGGGAACAAGGAAAAGACTAACCACGACACCAAATACTACCATAAGAAAACTAGATTGCAGTTGTGGTATTAGAGTTTAGCATCTGTGAAGCTGCTACAGAAGTGACCCTTATATTTGGCTTTCCTGTCAGAGGAACTCAAAAGAGATATTCTGTTATCAAAGAAAAAAAATTCAAAGGGAGTCTTCTGCTATTAGTTTTGCATGGTATAACTCTGGCTTCCCCATATTTTACACAACAGAGACACATTTCTGTACACAGGAATAGTATGCCCAGATAAAAATACTTTGCCTTTAATGAGCTTTATACAGACAGCCATCCTAACATCTGAGTCCACAATACACAGAAGAAGTAAGCAACACATTAAGCTAAACTATCCACAAGAGGAAGCACAAAGCGCCAACAGCAGGCAGGTCAGCAATCCCTCATTTGTGAGGTATCAAAGGCTGTTGATAGATCTAATAAAATTACTCTGAACATCTGACCTTTGTCCATGGCCAGAAGGAATGCAGTTATACAACTGGGGAAGGAAACCACTGGTGACAAAATGCAGTTTCAAATAAACTATGCTTCTACTGGCAATTTTTCTTTATCCACTATCATGTAATACGCAGAGGGATGCACAGTATGTACTTAGAACAGGAAATGAAAGTGAAAAAATGGAAGCTAAAACTGATACTAACAACACTTAAATTGCTTAATGGAGATGCTGTGTACATACTCCCCCAGGCAACAGATCCTTGTAAGAGTTTAGCGCTCCTAATTGTACCGTATGTCTTAATAAACAGCAGGTTACAGAAACTCCAGGTCAAATGTTAGACAACAGAAAGATTTTGCCTATAATTTATTCAAAAGTTTGATTGTATCATTGTACATTAGTAGGAAATCAAACCTCAGAGTTATGGAGCTAATTATACTGCCAAACATCTCTAAGTATGTGTTCATGTGTGTGTGTATTTGGATAGAAATATATGTGTATTTTCCCCCGAATATGTATGTTATATTTATATATATATTTATATATATATATATATACACATTTGTAAAAAAATACATGTAGTTGTTTTTTCTGGGGGCTAAAGGCATCACCAACAGACAGCAGCAAGCATTTCTCACATCTGTGTTCTATTTATTTGATAAGCAGCAAAAGAATTTAGCACCCAAATATTTCTTTTTCGAGGAAAACACTAGGAAATTTTATTAGATTATTTTACATCAGACAGCTTCTCTGCTGAAGTAGTTCTCTACCTAGCCTCCTCTCTGTTTTACTGGGTTAAATAACAGTCCTATAATCACCCTAATAATCTCTCCTGCAAAGTGACTGTATCAGAGGATCCAACACAAGAATGAGCAAGCTGTTTAAAGTAACCCAAGCTTCCTTTTGTGCAAACATGCAGGAAGGAAATGACATGGAACAATACTAAATAAATACCAGAGCTCCCTTGGGTTTTCAGGGTGCTCTTCCACAGGTTTGCACATTCCCATGCTGCTCTGCTTTTGCTAGTTGTCTCTGAAAAAGCTGCATCCATCTTGTCAGTGAAGTACTGTTTTGATACCCTACTCGGTTTTTCTGAGAGAGAACCTTTGCTCAAGCTTCAGAGCTCTCTGGGTACAAGAAGCCTCATCATTGACATAATCTATACACACTGAGCACTTTGACAAGTAGATATTACAGGAATCACTATCATTTCTAGGAATGCTGCCTCCAAATTAGATCCAAGGATGCTGAAATGCCTTTCATTTAATGGAGTACCTTTGTGGCTATAATGTGTATTTATGACACAAAGCAAATCAAAGGAGCATGTTGGGCAGATGGCTGCAACACATACAGAAGTGTATGGGTGATGAAGGTAACTAGGTTTGGTTTAAGACTGTTTCTAAACCTGTTTTCCATTGTCATCCTCTTAGGAAATATAATCTTCATAAACATTTTGTGGATTGGTGTAACCCAGCTTAAAAAGCCAAAGGACTAAGAGCTGCCCTATAACAGTAATAGAAAAGAAAGTAATGATAAACCACAGATTTCGTCTCTTCCACAATTTAAAAATGAAACAGAAACCATTGAAAAAAAGCTATTTTTTTAGTCTTCCTAAAGTTTCTTGAAGTAAGATTAATGATTAATATAATAAAATTTATACAATTTAATAATTGGGGGAAAATTGGCTTCTTGAAATTGTATAAATGTTATGATAGTACTCTTAAACCAAATAGAGTTATTGTGGATCTATGGAAATTAATTAATTATTTAATTTTCAAAGGTGGTTCTACAGAAAATCTCTCCATGTCCAGACTAAAACACAAAAGGCCAAATAGAACTAGCTAAAATTTGTGAAACCAAGGAACATCCTTTTAAAGAAATCTTCCAACTCTGTCAAGGAGTGCTGCAGGAAATCTGTACCTGTACATTTTAGAGCACTCTGATAGCAAACATATCCAACAGAGAGGAGCTGACAACACAATACACCAGCCAAAAGTCCCTTGTCACACCCAGACATTTTCTTACTAGAAAAAAATAGTCATTGTGCCCAACAGTCAAAACTCTAAAAGTCAAACAAACAAATAGACAGTTTTATATATATAACCACTCAGATTCTATGAAAATCTATGAAACACTCCTCTGAGGTTTTGGTCTCCACCCAAAACAAAATAATTTGTTGAGTCAATCGTTCATCTGAAAAAATTAGCAAGCAATTAACCAGGGACAATATGCCAATAAAAAATACAGATCTTATTTGTTCAAATATATCTGCTAAGATTGTAAGAAATCTTGTTATTCTTCTAAGTATACATTTTAATTATGTTCAAAATGGCAAAAGAAACGTGCAATAAAATGAATATTTTGTAAGAAAAAAGTATTTTAAAAGTTACTGTGAAAGGGAACTACGCCTTTTTTGAGATTTCCTATGGAACTTTCAAGTAAAGCGAACACACTCTTATTTAAAATTTGTTTACAGATAAAGAAATGCAGGATAACCTGTACTGTAGTTTGGGGAGAATGAGGGGGAGGGTGTAGGGAAGTTAATCAAAAATCTTACAGGAGGAACAAAATCAAGTATTGATAGCATCTTTGAGCATTCACTATCTTATTTAAGTAATGACTAGGATCTCTTCATATGAAGGAGAAAGAAAGGAAAGAAGACATTTTTAAACAAACTGAGAGATATGAAACCATGGCATGAATGAGTGGAGAGGTTTGCCATGGTGATCTGTAAACTTCTATCACGATAGTCAATATATATTTAGAGTAGTCTTTTAATATTATAACCAACTTTTGTCAATTTTTCTTGTTACTTATTATGAGAGGGAGCCAGCAATTTTTCATTAGACACCACAAGCACCACTATCATAAAATTATGTAGTGTGAATCCTCCTGAGTATACAAAACCCAAAAGATCATAAAATGGTCTTGGTTTATTTATTTAAACTCAAATGAAAACAACTGTAGCCTGTTTACATTCAGTACAAATATACAAAATGAATACACAGTGTAAATATTAAGAACGCAAAGAAAAATGTTGGTATTTTCATCATAAATGGATATAAACATATACCATTAGACAAAGGTTATATTATTCCATTCTTTAGTGACACATCATGGTCTACACTGTGAACTGTATTTCTGTCTTTATCATATGCTGTGTATTCTGTCAATAAGCAGGAAAAGGAAGTAAGTTTCCATACTGTTCTGGAATAAAACTAAAATTTTACGTATAGCTAACAAATTCCTGGGAAAACTACCGTGTCAAATATAACCTGTACTGGAGCAGTGAGTGATCTCACTTTTGTAGATGATCACCTGCCAAGTGTCACTAGACATCTTTGGCTTTCCATTCTGGAACTCATTTGCAGTAACAGCAATACAAGATCATTTGAAAAGACAATTCTTCTTACAATATATTTTTTTCAGGACTCACTTTAAACAAGGCAGATAACACCTTGCATAATGATTGAAAACAGAATCCATTTTATGATTAAATCGGATGTTTTCATTCTTTTACATACCAGCCAGAATACTGAAATCAAATCGTGGAGGAGATGTATCCATTGACCTCAATGATACAATGAGCTATCATTGTATCCTCAATGATGTTTTGACCGCAAAAAATCAAATATTATGGTATGCATTACATCCAAAAAAGGACCTAAGGATGAAGTACACAAGATACATTCAAAAAATGGCAGAAAACAAATTTCCTCCTCATCTTTATCTATGATTTCTATCTATTTTCTTTCATCATCACCTCACAGGGCAGAGTCATTGCCCTGCTTACCTTTATATTTGTCTTTGACATGGAGAAAGACCCAAGTCATCCTATCAAGGACCTTCTGCTGCTCTGAGATACATCAAGGCCAAAACTAAAACAGTGGCCTCTTCCCCAGCATTCACTGTTTTGAGCACTTAATGCCATCCATGATTCTGGATCTCTTCTCATAGCATGTTTCACCCATACTCAGCCTGGAAAACTCTTTTTTTTCCATAACACAAGGAATGTTCACAACGTGTTGGCTGCTGCACATAAAATCCAGACATTTCAGATCCTCTATAACAAACATACAGGAAATTAAGACAGCTGCATAGAAAGCATGACTTTCTTTCTATCAGCTGAAAAGAGGGTTACAAGAGGGTTACAAGACAGCTGGGGACATGCCCTTCAGGACAGAGTGGTCAGCATGGAGGAACAGCATATATCACACACAGTAAGATGTTCACCATAAACCTCAGAGTGATAAAATATGAAATACATATGCTTCTCAAGGAATCCACACATGAAACAGACAGCAAACCACTATCACACTTCCTATCTCAAAGACTGGCAAAGCAGAGAAAAATATTTCTGTAAAAGAAGCATTATGTCCACATGTGCCATCTGTCAACATCTGCTGGTGGATCACAAAGAGGTCAAGTGGGCTGCAATTTGAACATTTTTGGGTTTCAACATATTGAACCATTTTCAAAAATAAGCTGGCACCCCTCCTGTGATGAGATCTGTCTTCAAGAATATTTTCTCACTGTTTTTGAAAAAGTGAGCAAAACGAGAGAAAAAAAAATCTTGAAAGCAGCCATGCCAGAATGATCTGATATACTTTAGGCTGATGAGACCAGTACCACTAGGCCTTTCACATAATGAAAATGCATACAAATTATGTAATTGCCATTAAGCAGACACTTTGTTACAGCAACATACAGACACTGTTGTTACTGTAGCTCTGCTATTCCTTATGACTTAGGAATTCTTAAAAAATTATGCACCCTATAAGACAGTGTCTGAGCAATTCACAGTTCAGAGTGTATAACCACTATTCTCTGTGGGGAAATACACTGATTTCTGGTGGGGTTTTATTAGAAATAGGACATAAAGGAATTAAGTGACATATTGAAAGCCACTTGAGCAATCTGAGGCATAATGGAAAACTGAACTCAAAAAACTTTGAACCCCATGCTCCATAAAATAACCAAAAAATCTATTTCCTGTTTAATAGTAATACTTCCTGTATGCTTGGGGAAGTGATCACAAGGAAAGAACAATTATGCAAGAATTAGGAATCAAAAACATCCACAGAAACAAATGGGGAAACTTTTATGTCCAGAAGACACTGCTGTTGCTGCTACAGATAATGATAGCACAGCTGATCCTAACACTGCTGAGCGGGACATAATGTCAGTTCTGGATGAGGAGCTGCACTGCAGCAAAAATTCTGATCATGAATCCCATGATACCACATCAGCATTTAACAGGTCTGACTTTCATGCCTAGGAGACAACTGACTAAAATTCCAAGCAAAGAATCAGAGAAATAATTGTCAACTTTATTTAAAAGGTTTTAAGAAAAAGCACTAATTATTATTAACTACTGATCAACTACAGAAAGACATGGAAGGGTGAATCTAATCTTTAGAGGAAAACTAATACCCTGCAGAAATACACGTTCCTTAATTTTAAGTGAGATTTTTGGTGCTGTTTAATAACATCTGTATTTGGCAGGTTTAATTGCCATATTTTTTGCTATAATACTAAAGCCATAAGTAAAAATTGAGATTTAGCAATATTGAGAAAAGAGTTACTGTTTCCTTATTGTTTGAATGCAAAAATAATCACACCACCATTATATTCAAATAATCAAAGACTTATTTACAAGTAATTAAGAGCATCACTCATCTAGGTAGGAGGAGGAGATGCCCCGCAGCCCCTAGATCCTCTGCAACAGTCATAGATATTTCCTTTCTTTTTTGAACTTTTGCTATTAGCAACTGTTGAATACCTTTTTTTTCCTCTTTTGGGTCAGTCTTCCATCTCTAAAAATTAGTCTTATTCTTGAAATATTTTTCCAAATTTTCTAGTTTTTAATATTACTATTGTTATTTAGTTTCATAGTGCTAATGCATGAGGTCAGAAGTCTAGTGCATGTGCATGACCTTGTACAAATGCACCGCAAATGTAGTCTCTTAACTGACTATTCAGAGACAGTTCATAGTCAATAATGCACAGACTTCACCAACTTTTATCTGTCTGTGGTATTTGTTAATTTTGGGGTTTGTTCCTTTTAACAATGTTTTATTTCAATTACTATTTCAATTCTTTTTTGAAAAAATCCTCACCTATAATTCTGGGTTGATTAACAGCTCCATGAGCTCCAAGAGTTCTCAACAAAAGTAAAGTAGACCTGAAATTATATCTTTTATCTCTTTAATATGGAAAAAGAAAAGAGGTGCTAGAGCCATATGAAATACAAGCCATTACACTTGTTTGATACACTAGAATGAAGAAAAAGGAGGCACAAGTCTAATTTTTTTTAGCAAATCCTTTGCAGTTCACCTTTAAACTAAAGGTCATTGGGTGAGAATTGGTGTGTTTGAAAGCACTTGAACTGCTAAGGGAGTTCATCTTATCTGTATTATTCATACATATTTGACGATTATAAATCACAATGGACTAAAATATTTCTGGTCTTTCACATCAGCAGGCATCCAGGGAGCACTGTCTTTTATTTACTGACCATGTTAAAAATGGCACACTTTTTTATTATTTTATAATAATATGCTGTCTGACCAGTTCAGAGAGATCTCTAATAATGTCTCAGTCCAACCATGGGTCTCATTATGTTTGTAGGAACTGTCATGCAACTGTGAATGTGCAATAAGTGTAGAGGTACAGTAAATGGCAGAAAAATATGAAAAGCATTCTACTTTCAGATGCTGCACAAAGCTATTTATTCCTACTACACTGAATGAACTAAAAACTGAGGAGAGAAAATGAGAACTATACTTCATGGCCTTCTAAATTTAAACAAAGAGGATTTAAGGATATGTCTTACAGCAGAAAATGAGGAATGTTATACAGTGCAAGACATGCACTTAGCATTTCTTATATTCCACCCATTTTTTTTAAAGCTCAGCAGCACATTGATTTCAATGGAAGTTCTGTTTAAAAATCAATGCTATACCATGACCTAAGTAACAATGTAGAGGGTACACATATTATTCATGAATTATGTGATTCTACCCCAAATCCAACACCCTTACTGTGGGTATGTTCTTCTGACTGTGGTCTCACAGAACATTTTACAACAACAGTACAGTTGTATCTCTGGATTTCAGTTTATAGAAACCAGAAATATTTGTATTTTCATTAGATTTTATGTACTAAATTACATACATAAAGTATGCCATATAAATCATGCCTGGATTTCCAAATAAATTGTTATACAGCAAGACAAACCAGAAAAAAGGGAGACTTGTTTGAGGATTTTGATGCACAGCTAAGAGAATTTATTATATCTGCCTAATCTTGGATCTGGCCTCCCTATTTGGAAGTACAAAATTGTCTACAAAATGAAATAAGAGGTGAATCATCCATTTGCTCTCTGACTGTGCCACATCTCTGCTGCTTCTGGCATGTCGTTTCTTGGAGTGAAGAAAAAAGGGAACAGGTGAAGTACATTTCACTTCATTAACATACCTGTTAAGAATATCCATACCTACTTCTATTGACAGTCTTCCATTGCAATTTGGTTTGGTTTACCACATAGGCCTAAATTTCATCCCTATGGTGAATACTTGCCAAAAAATCAGCAGTGTGCAAGGAGTAATTATTTAAGAGGCTTGGACTCATTCAAGTATTGCCTGCATGCAAACAGGTGGTTTATAAACTAGCACTATCCAAGAACTAAACCAAAAAATTGTTCTGCTCAAAAAAAAAAAAAAAAAAAAAAAAAAAAAAAAAAAAAAAAAAAAAAGGCAAGAATATTTTTTGAAAGAAGAGGCAAAACAGTACAATGTCATTTCAATCAATATAAAACACTTTATTCCAAATCCAGTAGCTTGAGCACACTTTTTATAATATGAAAGAAAAGAAAGGGATAAATTCACAACTGTGTCAGAGAGCAGGTTCCTTAATTAATAGCCCAATTGTTGGGAAGTTCACCCAAGCTTTGCAAGACCTCTCTTCCAACCAAGGCGTATGATCCCGAGCTCTTGCCTGCCAAGAAACTGTACTGACCAGCCTGCCCCAGCAGTTAGCCAGCCCCCAGGGGCTGATCCACTTTGTATGTGGCTCAGCAGAAGAGGCTGGAGCCCAACAATTGCTTCTGTAATGCACCTCGTCTGCAGTGCTAGAAAGCCTTCTTTCCTTTGCTCCATGAATATTTAGGTACCCCAGGCAAGCTGGAACAACTTTCCTCAGAAAGGTGTTGGTTCCAGCATCATCCTGAATCAGACAGGTTGAGTTTGGACCAGGGTCTTGTGCCACTCAGGAAAGCAGCCTAACCACCGTGCTAATAGATGTTTGAGTGTGGAGCTCCTGAAATCCCTCCTGTGGGAGCAGTGGCACTTGCCATAATGTATTTAAATATTAATTGAGCAAGAGAATGTGAATGACTCTTTAAGCCTGACTAGCAGCTAAGGTGCTCTCCTGGGACATGGGAGCTGCGATTTCAGATACCCTCAGGCAGAGTAAGGAATTGAACCCAAGGCCCTCACAGCTGCATCTCTCTTATTGCCTACATCTGAAGCCAGCCTGAATCTATGCAAAACCACTAAGGTCCATGGACAGCTAAATAACTCCCCAAAATACATTGCTCAGTGAATTTATTGTTCACCAAGAAATCTCTGCCCCACCTAAAATCCACCCCACTTTTGCCTGCCTGAAGAGTCAAAGGTCCCACCATAAGGCACCTCACTGCTCCTATGGGTATGTGTGACTCTTCACTTTTGAAATATTAGCACTCTCTTGAAGTGCAGTTTCCCTTCATGAGTCATCAATGAACTGGGACTGGTCAAGATGGTTTATTTTAAGAGTGGGAATTTTACATTGCCACACCAACAATGTCACCTGTACAGTATATGATATTGCAAGAGTGTCTGAAGGTAGGACAAAAGCCTGAGAGACCTGGGGAATGAACTGGGGATAGCTCCAAAGTCCCTTAATGTCCTTTAAAGAGAAAACAAATATGGGAATGTCTTTCAGTACAAGTTATGTACTTGGGCAGAAACTGTAAGCCCATTCATGTCTCTGATTGTTCCACATCTGAAGGAGACTGCTGCACATCTGTTATTCCACCACAAGAGTGGAATATATTATGAATTTGCCTGCACCTATCAAGCTGAGGGGAAGGTTTCACTGAGTAAAAAAGGGTTTTTTTGCCAAATTGTGCATCCTTTTGGAAACTAACTGGGGCCAACACAGATGTGTTGAGCTGCAAAAATCTCTCTTTGGAGCATAGTTGGTTCCAGAAGAAGCATAATTTTTCTACTGCTGGCAAGGAGCCGTTAACTCATTTATATCATTTTCTGAGAAGCAAGAGAGGATACTAATGCCAAGCGTCTCAGTGTAATTGCTATTTTAATGCAATTAAGTGACTAGGATAAAAGAGTGATGCCACATGCAACTGTGCTCTTAACCTGTGAGAACTTTGCAATAAAGCATGGTAAAATACACAGTAGTATGAGGGGAAATTGACAATGAAATCTATGGTCTGGGTTATTCATTCAATAGAAGGTAGCAAGGAGCAGATATTTTGATGGTTTATATGAAATGATGTATTCTCAAAAAAATGCCTAATAGTCCTTACCAGCACATTTTTGGCTCTCTTACTACTCCCAGAGTAATATAGCAAAGTCAAATGAAGTTAAATACTTTCTACTGTCTGAGACAGTCTTCTGCAGTTAATATTGAGGCAATACAGGCTGCCGGGCTGGGACAGCCTGACATGTCCTTGTCTTTTCTTTGTTTGATCTTTACATTAAGAGATTCATTTGTTTTCTACCATTATTAAATGATCACACATAACACATAAAGAGATAAAACGCTAAATGTCTTAGGTGAGTGTTCTGGCTTCTTAGATCTACTAACACAGAATAAAGCATGAATTTCCTTTATAAGTAGAATTCTACAAATAACAAATTGGTTTTATGCCTTCACCTCAAAAATAAAACAATTAATTTGGGCCTCAAAGCAAAACCAAAATAAACAAAATCAAGCAAGCAATGTATGTGTGTATTTTGATTTCTCTTTAATTTATCCTGCACTGAGAAACACATATCTTTCAGTATTATTTTGAAGTCCTTATTAAAGCACAAGTATTATCAACTTTGCAATAAATTATTTGAAACATATCAGAGCAAAATATTTGAATATTGTGTAGCTTCTATCCCCTCTCTTAAACTCAAGCTATTAAGTGAAAACAACATAAATCCTGTGTGTTTAGCCCCCTGAAGTTTCATTGTGTGCTAAATATTTTGTTAGTAGACTAATGAAAATTAAAACAGCCAATATAATTCCTATTAGTATTTTTGTCTTCTTTGAGATGATGCTGCTGGGTGGAATTTATCCTCCAAAATTAACACATTGAGAGATATTTAGGATATTAACAATACAGTAAATAGCAATTATAAAATCCCTATAGTTTTCAACCCCAGTCAAAAGTCAGATTAAGGCATTTGCAGCAAAAATTAACAAGCAACCACAACGTTGCATTCTAGAGCCTGTTTAGAAAAAACAAAGTTTTTTTGCTATACACAAAATGTTGTACTAGAGAAAAAAATCAAACTGTCATGTCTTACCATTACACTATGATCTGCTCTCCTTTAAACCTTTTTGTTATGCCAAATGTACAGGCTGAAGTGGACTGCCTCATTTTCAAGAACTGAATGTTACATCCTATACATGAATTAATTGTCAGGTCCATGCCATTTTTAAAGCACTGTTCAACAGGTATTAATCTATCTGCTGATCACCCAGAAGGAAGCCTCCATTCCACACAGGAAATTATTAGCCAGAAGCACATATTGGAAGGTCATCTCTTGACTTTTACTGAACAGCTCTCCTGACATAAAGGGTTAACAAGCAAAAATCAGTGTGATTCAAAGAGATTTGTCTTCAGTAAATGAGCTACATCCTTCTCTTGTGAAAGATTTTGTAAGATAGCAATCCTATACGAATACCACTGGTGCTTTTTTATTAGCCAACAGTCTCTGTAACCAGCACAGCTTACAGAAGTAAAAGGATTTTATTAAACATCACATTTGCACAGTTATCAATACCTTCATACACGGCCCAAAAATTGAAACAGTGCAATGAGTATGTGTAAATGGAGGAAGAAAGGAGAAAAAAAAAAAAAGAAGAAGGGATGACAGGGGTTGTTTAAGCACCAAAACCCACAGTTCCAAGGAAAATTCTGGCAAGGTCTACACGTACACATAGGCATTGACTGTGCAGCTCTTCAAAAGGCTCTGAGATCTAAAAGACATATATTTTGTTAATACTTCTTATATTTGGGTAATATCTTCTTATTTTATCTGAACAGCGT
This sequence comes from Acrocephalus scirpaceus scirpaceus, assembly GCA_910950805.1. Taxonomy (NCBI): domain Eukaryota; kingdom Metazoa; phylum Chordata; class Aves; order Passeriformes; family Sylviidae; genus Acrocephalus; species Acrocephalus scirpaceus. Next base: position 25,321,434 of record OU383777.1, read on the forward strand.
TTGCACATGCAATGCATAGAGAATATACACCAGCAACATGAGAGTTTATATTTAACACGGTTTCAAGATATTTAATATTTTGTCAAACATTTTATAGGTTTTAGCTTAGGGATAAATTTGAAGCTGGCTTTTCCCCAGTGAAACCTGCAACAATAGAGAAATATATATTGAAGGAAAAGAGAAACTAGGATATCTAGAAAGCCTAACAGAAATCTAACATTTCATTTTATACTTAATAATTACTTTCTACAGATCCCTTTGACTGGGAAATCTTTTATATCTCAAAGTTTTACTGCTCAGCTATGATGCTGAAAATCTCCAGATTTTTCCTTGCTTCAGATTCTAAAGTATACATATGGTATGTTTTCAGACATGAGAGAGTAGTTTCAATTTCAAATAACAACAGCTCATCTGCCAATTCTTTATGTAAGATTTAACAGCTAAAATAATTTTAAACCAACCTGTAAAACTCACTATTGATCAGGAAACAGCTAATTTGTCCTTATACAAACAGAAACTTCATGTTTTGTTGTATAACTATGGCAACTTCTACAAATTACTCATCCAGGACTTTTGTTATGCTATGTTATGACTCAGACTTATTAGTGTTCACCTCCTTCAACTTCCAGTACAGTATCATCTTTCTAAAATGGCTCTGAACTGCATTCATAGGTCTGAATGTCCCTGTCCAGCTGCCCATTAAAAATTACAAACACACGAAAATTCCTTCTGGATGGGTGGGAGCAGTGTCTATAGACGCCGAGTTTTAGCTCTGTGCACTCAGATTGTTAGGTTGTGGCCTATTACGTTGTGACAAGACCTATTTTATATTCAAAGTAGCAAAATTGCTATAGTATGTGACAAGGAGATAAGTACACCCACCTAGTTTGTTTCGAAGTGAATCGGTTCTTCAGCATGTATTAAGCCCTTCCAGATTTATCCCCGGCAGCTGGCTCTTTGCCAGAGCTTGGATTCTGTTCTGGTGTGCAGTGTGCTGAGTATTCCCAGGTGCTGGTATATTTTTATGCCTTAGTCCTTATTTACAGTTTTTCTAAGGGTTGCTTTGAAGTCTGAACAATCATGATGCAGTGCATTACAAAGTTCTTTCTACATCCAGCAATCTTTTCATGTTGCCTTAAGTTAAGCCATTTCTAAATGAGAAAATATGAGGATGAGCACTAATAAATTGCAAAAGGAAAGAGCCTGTTTCTTGCATAAAATTAATAATTTCAGTGTACCAGAAGCTATGTGAGCAATCACAGAACAAGATTAATAACTTAAAATAATCATTCCCTCCATCTTCCTAAAACTCTTTCACAATGGCTACTAATACAGTACTACTTTCAACTTTATAGCTCCCCTTTTTACCAGCCCTACTATTATAACACTTGACATGCTTGGCTGCCATGGTGTAATAAAGAGGGGTAAAATGATGCATTAAAGGTCCCTGGTGCAAATCCTATTCAAAATTTTTCAGTCTGGAATAGGCAGCACAAAAAGGCAATACCAGGAATTTAAGGGTCATAAAGTAGTACAGACACTCAGCTCTCCAAGTTTCAGTTAACTTTCTAAAAGCCAAAGCAACAATAGCAAAAGCTCTAACAATACGTTCAACTTTCTTTTGGAGAACAGGCACCTAGAGAATTGTAAGGGAGGGCAAGCAGGGAAGCAGCCACATTATGCTGCAGTGTTAGCCAGCATCACTCATATGTGACTCTTGGCAGCTGTCTGATGCAAGTAACTGCTCAGTGCCTGGGCAAACAACATGGCATGGTAGCATGCTTCACACTGTGAGGCAAACAGCACTCTGTGGAACAAGAAAAATCAGAATAAAGCTCTGGAAAATCAATCCAATGTTTTGAGGGTTTGGTGCATTCGCTCCTCAAAATTAAATTCTAATTTCTTACAGTTATTCTCACAGATTCTTCTCCTATTAAAAATGTAAGATTCTCAGTTTAGTGGATACTTCCTTTTCAAAGCTTTGATGATAATAATATAAATAATAATAATATCTTTAGAAGCATGTAATTGTGCCTCCAAAGGGGTTTCTTGAGTTTGTAGAAAACATACCTTACTCTATACAAACTACAGGACTTTCGTCACCAGATATTAAATGTTTTTATACTTCAGCAAAGTTGTGTTTTTGAAGGGGTGATAAATTTGAGAAGGTAGCTCTGGTTTACTGGACAGACAAAGGACAGACAAACCTAAGGGTTTGTATCTAAGTACAGGGCTTCCAGTTACGGACAATCACGAGATGCTTAACAGTCTTTGCCTTAGGTTTACCAGACAAGATATTAAATAACTGAACAGGGCTCGTATAAAAACAAATCATCTGTACAGTGTGATGTACATTATTGTATTGTGGGGGAGAAATGTACCAGTGAGTAAACTGAGGAAGTGAATATGGGTGATATTCAGAGCCCATTCAAGTTTCTGAAATGCTTCAGTTAACTTCTACAGTTTTCAGAGGAGACATTACACAATTTCTAACGGATAGTGATGCTGTATAAACTAAACAATACTTTCATCTGCCTCAAAAAGACATGGAGACTAAACCAGAGGAGTAATAACAGAGAATATGCTCTATTTTACCATCGCAGGAATGCATGTTTAACAGATAAACATCTTCCCTTACACACTGGATCAAGAGCCAAGGGAGATCCTGCATACTTGAAGCCTTCAACCACTTAAAACTGCTATTGTCAAAGCAATTTTTTACAGCAGACTGATTTGTATGCAGACCATTTTTAATAGCACAGAAAGAGTTTGGGACCATGTGTTAGAGTACACAAGTGATTTCCAAAAGACATTTGAAATGTAAAAATTCTGGAGGTTGCCTCCTTCCTTTCTCTCCTTCCCTGCAACATGCATACACATGCACACACGCACCATCAACTTCCACTGACATTTCTTCATTACTATGAAGAAGCTCAGGCTCTCTTGAGGGATTTTGCAAAGCACTGCTCCTCTTTTTAAGTAAGGCTACACTTATGTCTCTCAAAATGATTTCCATAAGTTTATATTCCATCAAAACACATGATTTCAGATCTTAAGGTGTAGAAGTAGTGTTAACAAGGTCCTCCTATGAAGATTTTAAGCTCTTTTGAGTGCAATTTCATTCTTTCTGTGTCTTCTGCTTGTCAAATTTGCACAGGGCGTTGGGATATTCTTTGGCATCAGAAAGTGCAGCTGGGGAATAAAATGTCCTCAAATCCACACTGAAACCTTTGCTTCTTCGATCTAGGAAAATGCCATATCCTGGGTTCAGTGTTATCAAATCATGATATCTGCAGGAGATGCTAGATTTCTCTAAGAAGAGTAATGTTAAAATGAATTAAATTAAATTTAAAAATAAAGTAAAACAAAATAATAAAAAACTAAAATGCTCCCCTCTGGTATCAAGCCCTATCAGCTCTTTTAGGGTTCCACTTGGTCACCACAGCATTTAGGGCAGATACAGTGATTTGCCTTTTAAAAACTAGCATATTAATATAGAACCTCATTTTCCTCTTTTCTGAGCACTGACAGAGGGTTAATATTACACTGGGCTAGGATTTTAGTGGGGTTAAGCAAAAACCTTTTTTTCCTACTGTAAACCTACTAGAACCATGCAGTCCAGCTGTAATCATGCTCATCAAAAGAGGAACTCAAGAAACCAGATACTTTGCAATTCCATTTCAATGCACTTTCAAGGTACAGTAGCAAAGGTAACAAAAGGATGTTTATTTCCTTTGTATAACAGACAAAGGAAGCTGCAGTAGCACTTACTGTTTAAGTTTCAAGATAAGCCAAATACATCCATCCAGTGACAAGAGAAAACAGAGATGCCATGAATTGTAGGGTGATCTGTACAAAAAAATCAATATTATCGTAATGTGTAGTAATTCAGCATTTCTGCAAGAAACTACTATTTCAGTGGTATAAATTAATAATAACCTAAAAGTGTTTTGTTAATCTTACTTGTTCCATCTATATAGTCACACTTTAAAAATTTAGTTTATAGAAAAATCATCTTAGTTATTTTTAGGTAGTACCACTGTAGGAAAGAAAAAAATAGAAATTAGTTCATTTTCCCTTTATGTGGTGCTGTAAGACAGCAAAATCTAGTGGGATGAATAGAAGAATGGAAATTGGGACTTAGAATTTTTATTTCTTGATCTTAAAATGATACACGGTTTGAACCTCAGAACTAAACTCCCTGCCTCATCTTCACTGACTGTATCAGGAGAATAATGATGGCTTGTAGAAGTTCTGCAAAGCTTTGGACACCAGATCTGTAGTGCAAGGCTCTCCACAGTGGGCAACAAGTCCTGCTCTTGCCTGGCTCCACAGAGCAGAGTCCCAGACTGAGCATTATCAGGTAGCATTTGCCTGGGCTCTGTTAGTTCCCACATACATTCCTTATGGTCCATATTTGCTGTGCAAAGACATGGTGTCCCAAAGCATCATGTGGTGAACACAAAACTAGAAATACTTGTTGCTTTGTATCTTTTTGATTCTCTGAACTTACCTATTTTTATGCGGAACATTCTTTCAAATTTTCATCTTTTTCAGAATTTTTAAATTCCACTTTTGCCTACGGACAGAGCTTTTTTAAGTGTAGTATTTTGTAATGGAAACATACTTCCATTTGGGGAACTATCTGCAGTCCATTTAAATACATTTTCAATCTCTCCTGAGGAAAAAATATCCTTTGCAAATAAGATAATTTAAGAGAGTTTAATGCAGAAGCACCTTAAATATACAGAGTACTCCCATTATGAAGATTTAAGAAAAGATGTCTTCATGTCTAGAAGATATAGTTTGAGCACTGGAGAGTGTATCTGAGTTTCAAGGAATAGAGACTGAAGCCACAAAAGTTTCTTAGCATTAGGTGTTATTTCCTAAAATTAAGTTGAAATTTTGAAAGAAAGAGACGTTTTTGTGGTGGACTTAGCAGTGCTAGGTTAACAGTTGGACTTGATGATCTTAAAGGTCTTTTCATACTTTAAGAATTCTATGAGTCTGTGAATTCTCCCTCCCTTGGGCTTGACCATTTTGCAGAAAGAAAAGAGTAGCTGCTGCAGTACCATCCATATGACTACTCCAACATTCATTCACTCAACATGACTCCCTTTTTGATTTTTCTGCTGTCTACACCACTTAATGAAGAGAGCACAATTCACAGTCTTATAAAAGATACTGAAATACTTCTACAAAAGGAACTTCAGTATTCCCTGAATGCTCTACTGTGGTTCCCTAGGAAAAATGTCATGGGATAACCACCCACTTCATGACAAATGCAGTCAGTGTCTCCTGATGCCTCCATTCTCAAATATGCCCTAAATCAGTCTGTTTACACACAAGACACAGTAACATTGAGACACTGCCATGAACCAGGAAAATATTCTGAAAGAACTTTCCCTGAACTTGCATGTTTTGTAATTCCCAGATTTAATATATTCACACATCATTCTCAAATGACTCAGACTTATTTCTAGAGAGTGGTCTTGATGACTAAAATAGGTCTTAACTGAAATAGAAATCTAGAAAAACTGTTAATGTTCACGGACACACAAAAATCAGGGTGCTGGGCTATTCACAAAAATTTCCTGAGTTAGGCATGCTGGTCAGTCCTGTAAGATGGTCTCAGAGAAGTGCCAGGCTGTTAGATGTAATTGAAAATAGTAACTCTTCAACATTCAGATGCTGCAAACTGAGGTTTAACATAAAATCCTGGAGTTGTAAGAGAGGACCTTGCAAAGTGAAGTGGATTGCAGATTCAAGAAAAGAGATTTAAGATTATCCTGCAACTAACAAAAAATGTAATTCTTAAATGCATTTGCACTCTAAGTGATTTCTATCAAATCGGAGGAAAAAGCTCTGCTGTCTCAGTCTCTCTTTGTTACACATTGTCTTGTCTTAAAAACATCCCTCCTCCCTCTGAACCTTGCTCGACCTATGCTTGTCTTCATATGAATAAACTGCATTACTAATAAGATTTTAGGGATGTAAATTCATCACGTAATCAAAGGATAGTGATTTCAAAAGTCTAATACACATCAAAATAGAAAAACTTATCTTAAAACTATGTATTTAACAAAAAACTTAATGGAATATTAAAATTCTGTAATATTTTTCCACCTGGTTCTGTGTCAGACTGGTGACTTCTCTACATTAAATTCAGTTTTGGAATGTTTATGCTAACACTGTGTTATCAGACTTTACATGTATATTCTACCTTTTCAGATCAAGTTATATTACCATATTAACTGGAACTGTGAATTGCAAAGCTTATGTCTCATAACACAAACTTCCTTAGCTTTCCCTCACTTACATTCACAGCTACTCTACCACTTTTTGTCTAGGAATAATTTACATTATTTTAAGACAGATGATATTTTAGAACTGAAAACCATTTCTCATTATTAAAGTAATATTTAAATTGACACTAAATATTTTAACCCACTCTCCAGTTAACATTGTATAGGCCTAACATCTTTTGGTACTTAAAGTCAAATTTAGGCACTAAGCACTCCCCATGATGGGAAGAAAGATATAAATGCCAATAGATTCAATTTCTGTGGTCCAGCTGGGCATTCTGACCACATTCCACAAAGAAATACAGATGCTGATGGTTTCCTCTCCCTTCATCCTGAGAGTGAATCCCATCATGAAAATTTAAAGCTATGGAAAAGGAGGTTCAGGTTCACCCCAGCTGGCCCCACAGCCCAGACCCTGACCACAGCAGTACTTCTTGGGCTGTCAGAGCTGACAGCCTGGGAGAGCTCCATCTTTCACTTTGTTCTCCAAATTAATCTCTTAAAAAAAAGCAAAACCAAGATAAGTTTCCCTTTTTGCCAGCAGCAAATCTATTTGATAGATTCATTGGCAGGAGGAAGTCAAAAATCCCTGCTACCATTATTTAAAAATGTACTCTAAAATATTCAAAGCTGTGTTGAACAGATGAAATCTCTTTGGAAACTGTGTTGAAGAAATACTAGTGCTCAAGAGCTCAGTCCATCAGATCACATAACCATGCACACATTCAATTCTTAGGCATGTGCTCCAATGCCATCCTGGATCAAGCCCTTTTATTCCCCATTTAGGACAAAATTTGAAAATATATTCCACCATGCAGTGTTATATAATTCAGCTCAATTTGAGAGGACTAAGGCAAGAGAAAGTCATTGCTGGCAAAAAAAGCAACTAGAAAAGAATAGAACAGCCTTTGTATTATCCTGTCCTGTCCATTTTATATTTTAGACTGAAATATACTTGTTTCTAAGATACTTTCAAACATATTCTTTTGGTTTCCTTTGATATGACTAGTGCAATCTGATGCAGCACTTCATATGGTATGCATATGAAAATCACTTGATTAGGTGCTTGGTTTGGGATTTTTTTTACTTTATTTTAAAAAAAATTAAGGAAGAAAAGATGAAAATAATAAAATGCTGATAGCCAAACCTGGTGGAAGCATATGGACAGTCATATTGTATTTTCACTTATGGCAGAAAAACAAGCAAACGTGAACAAAGCAACATGAAAAATTAACTCATTCACTCAAAAATTTGAAATAATTTTTTATTTCAAATACTAGTACTCAACTGTGAGCAGTTGAAAACATGATTTTGCCTACTCATTTGTTGTGTCTTAATGCTTAGAAAAGTTTTCAAATGCCTCCCTGTAATTCTTCTCAAGGTAACATGTTTTAAAAATCAACAAACACCTTTTAGCAAGGAATGTGAGTATAAGTTGCTCTATCTGTTCACATGAAACACCAAGACTAATTTAAAGATAATTTGTCTAGTCTTTGATCCTGGCTTAACAGTGGAATCATTACCATATTGCATAAGAAAAAGAAGGAACTCCTGTTCTATTAGCTGTACAGCTACTTCTTGGAGTAGCAAACTGAACCCTGCAGATCAGAAAGATCAGAAGAAACCTAAGTCAGAGCAATTTGTTGAGCACCTTGTAGGTACCACGGATATAAAATCATGTACCACAGGAGCCAGCAGAGGGTGCTTCCATTTTAGGGCTGGAATAGGAGTGGGTCTCAGGCACAGGAGCAAAAGAAGCCTTTGCCTATCTTTCATTTGCTAAAATATTTGTCCCTAGTTCAGATAACTTTCATTTCTTTGTGAAAATGGGGGTTTCAAACATAAGGTGGTTGCAGAGTCAACCATATGCATGTTTTAAAAAAATACCACGTTTCCCAAGTCTATGTGTATTGTTTCATAAGATAAAGATTGCATAGTTTGCATGTAATTTTTTTGGGTTTTAGCAGTTACAATTTCCCTCACTTAAAGCAAGGTAAGCATCATCTAGGCTATGTTTTCACTGCAGCAACTCCCACTCTGAGAAGCAATATGAAGGGTCACTGACATTCTTTAAACTGCTGTTTCCCTTTGAACAGTTTTTTCAGATTTCCTCAGGAATTCTCTATAATGAATGTAACACTTTACTGTCTTTGCATCACTACTAGGGATGCTTAGACCAGATGACCAAGTATACTCACCAGCAAAAAATCCCCAGAGCGATAAGGTTTCCAAAACAGCATATTGTCTAGTTCAAGGTGAGCTGAACAGATAAATACAATGACCTCAGACTTCCCAGTATGTGCCACTACTACCCCAGATTGCCTTCCCTAGGGAAGATCAAGGTCTTTAATAAAATAAAATTTTAAAAAATTTAAAAAAAAAAAGTCAAAATTGAAATTTATAAAAGCATCTTTTATTTAGCAGCCTAAATGAAAATTTGCCTGGCAGTGCTGGTCTTGATAGCCTGATTGCCAGCTCTGAAAGCCTCAAGCTGACGGGAATCACAGCCCTCAGAAGAGCAAACCACAAGTACTAGAAAGGATTAGAGGTCTGAGCCATGAAGCTAGCTTCAAGATTTTTTGTTTCCCTTTATGTTTGATAGCACATTTAAGTTAAATGCTTGAAAGATTAAATTTCAATAAATATGTTGTGAGAAAACACATTCTGCAGTCCTATCGTTCTTTCATCCAGGAACATTTATCTTGAAAAGGTAGCACATTTCCTTGGACAGAAGCCATTGCTGGCAGCAGATCTCAGCACTCAGTAGGAAATCCATGTCTTTGAGTTCTGAACTAGCCCATACTTGAATTAAAACACAACACTAACAGTCAGAATCAGTTGTTCTTGGTGGGTAAGTGTTTTATAACTGCATGGGGATATAAGAGCAGAGCTTCGAGTTTAATTCCTTTTTTACAAAATGCTGTGATTAACTGCATGACTTCACTTATTGTTAAGGTAACAGATGGAAGTGCCACAGTGAAATATTTCCTTTTTATTTACAAACAATAGAAAGTCTTTCTGCTGATAGGAATTAAAACATTACAGGAGCATTTGTTCCACAAGCTTAAATTCTTTCATGCTACCACATGCATTTTTCATGGAAAGTCAACATCTTTAACATTTTTGCACTGTCTGAATTTATCATCCGTAACTTTTTTCTGATTCCTGTTCAAATGAATTTGCTTAAAGAATTATGTACCTACAGTATAATGAGCTAATTAACTAAAGAACAAAAGGTGCCTTCTGTTATATATGAGACATAACTAGGTCTCAGACAGAGGCAACACATTCTTTATTTTTAAAGGCAATCTGTATTGCTGATTTTGATGTCAGACACCCTGTATCATTTTGTACAGTGACACAAAAGGACTGATAAAACATTAAAATGAAAATTGGCTTTAAGAAAACCCATGCGCCACATCTTACCACCAGTATTATGAATTTTGAGAGGTTTGTAAAAGATGTGTACTTTGATCAATTGCAAGGTTTCTAAGAAAAAAAATCACTTTTATGCTCTTTGGCAATCGCACTGAGCAATGGACAAAACTGACAGAGACAGAAGCTGCATAAACAAAATAAGTCAGGGATTTTATTAAATATTAATTCTATTAATTCACAGCAAAAATCCCTGTTTATTATTGTATATTAAAAATATATTTTCTTTATTCTAAATCATTTCTCCACAGACACAGTACAACTTGTCAATGCCTGTAAAGATCTTTTAGCTTGCTAGAAATGCCTCAAGCACAAAGAGCAGTAAAATATTTTTAACACTGTAGACTTAGATCTTATTACATTTAACAAAATATATTAAAATAATGATTTACAATGTGATTAAAAGAGAATGGTAAAGAACACATTTACTTTTAACCAGCAATAATTGTCATTGTACCATTGAAAGACATCAAAAGAATTAAAATATTGTGCAATGAAACTTGGCAGATTCTGTGAGCTGTTGTAAGAGCACACTACCTGTGCCCAGTGTTCACAAATCAGTATGTGAAGCTAAAGGATGCTGGAAGTACACCTCCACGTACACACAAAAGAAAAACTCTCTTATTCCAGGGTTCCTATAGGAATTACAACAATAACTGCATTGTCAGTATACAAGTTATGTGGATTAGAACTGATGACTCAACAGTGACCACTCTACCCATGGCTTTCTGGGTCCTTACACACTCTCTCTGTGAGGCACAAGGTTTTTGGATCCTCTTCTGTGCTATCGGTCAACTCAGGCCAAAGAACTGTGATCAGCTGTACTGCAAAATCACAGTAAGTCTTAGACTGTAACTGTTTGTTTCTTTCTCTTCTAGGTGTCTCCAGAAATCAATAAAAAAAGTAAGCTTTTTACTTTAGGGACATTCATCTCTAGCCATGTATTTCTATTAAACCTAATCTCTGTACCTGCAACATCAAACATCTAAATGGATCCCACGTATTCAATAGGATATCATCCTCATGGGATAGACTTTCCACTATCCTTAATAAAAGCTCATATTTATGGTACCTCCTGCCTATGTTGTGACAGCAAAAGGCTTGAGCGCCTCTTACATATAATTTCATAGTAATTCCCCTTTTTAAAGTTGTCTTGCGAAAGAGAACCAAGCATCATGGAGAGAGGCATTGATTTTCAGCTGTGGGCATACACTAAAAGGATTTTTTTAAAATGTAAAAAGGCAGCTATCCACCATTTTCATTTCTGATTTTACAGAAACTAAAATGGTGATTAATACATACCATTAGAACTAAGGAAGAGTTTCTTATCATCATTAATAACCGCCTTCCTTCCCTGTGGACACTCATTCACTTGGGGCAATAAGAGTACACACACATAGAATCAGAAACTCCCTTCCCACTGTCATCTAAGTTTCACAAAAGTTCTTATCCAAAGGTCAGCTGCCAATCAGTATATACATATATACACACATGGGTCCTTGGTGGGAATAAATTCCAAGTTAGTTGGCTACAAGAGCATATAGGTATTACTACTTGAGGTAAAGAAGAATAAATCTTTTCTTGTTTGTTCTTTTCTCCTTCCTGGATGATGGGATGCTCATATATCCTGATTGCCTGTATGTTTCAACAATAAATAGTGGCATATAAAAGATAGAGATAAATTTTAATTAGAATATCTAAAAAACATTAAAATGCCTCTGCATAGCAGTCACCAAACTCTATTATACCTTGACTGTCAGGTCTTCTAAAAGAGAGTTGATTTTAAAAACAACTTAAGCCAGAAAGGAGGAGGCTGTGCAGGGCCAGTTAGAGATGTTGGTAACGCCTCTGTGATAACATATATAAAAAGAAAATCAAAAAAATTACATGCAGAATTTTCTAGTTAGAGAAGAGGAGGAGGTGAGAACATGTGAGGGAAACAACATGGAGATACCAAGGTCAGTGGAGAAGGAGGGGCAGCAGGTGCTTCAGGCCCTGGAGCCAAGATTCCTCCACAGGCTGTGGTGAGACCATGGAGAAGCAGCTGTGCCCCTGCAGCCCATGGGGATCCAAGGGGGATGCAGAGATCCACCCACGGCCCGTAGGGATCTAAGGGGGATGCAGAGATCCATGCACAGCCCATGGGGATCCATGGGGAATTCAGAGAACCCCCCACAGCCCTTGGGGATCCATGAGGCATGCAGAGATCCACCCCTAGCCCACAAGGATCCATGGGGGGTTGCAGAGATCCATGCACAGCCCATGGGGGAGGTGCCCATGCCAGAGTGGGTGGAAGCCTGGAGGAGGCTGTGATCCAGTGGAAGACCCAGTGGAGAGAGAGGGCCCTGCTTCCAGGCTGGAGCAGCCTGTCCTTGAAGGTCTGCATCCCAGGGAAAGAGAGACCCACACCGTGGCAGTTTTGGGAGAACTGTGTGCCCGTGGGAGGGACTCACGTTGCAGCAATTTTGGCAGGACTGCTGTTTGTGAGAGTGGATCTAGGCTAGAGAAGTTCACGGAGAACTATGTCCCATGGGAGGGACCCCACGGCCTCACAGGGGGAAGGACTCTTCTTCTGGAGCAGCAGAAGAAAACCTCAGCTGATAAACTGACCAAACCCCCTGCCTCCCTGCACTGTCAGGAGGAAGGAGGGAGGGGTTGGGGGAAGAAAAGGTGTTTAGAAGGGCCTCTTTCACTTCTCATTTTTTTCCTCTGATTCTGGTAGTAATAAAGTCACTTTGCAACTTTAAAATGAACCTGTTTTGGCCTTGAAGTGTTTCCTCCCGGTCCTTATCTCAACTCATGAACCCTTTGTTAATTTTTTTCTCTCCTCTGCCCACCTGTGGCAGAGCAGGCTGAGCGAGCACCACTCATGGGTACCTGGCTTTGGGCCAGTGTCAAACCACAACAGGGTTTCACTTGGTAAGCTTGCTATTCCTGCCCTAAACCCCATGTTTTCTATGGAAACTTTTCCTGCTGCACAATTAATCTTTAAAAAAAAAAAAACAAAATGACCAAAAAACAAAAAAAATCAGTACAATCTTACAGTTCAAGAGTCATAAATAACCTAATTAATAATTTTCTAGCTGTATTGACATGTCATAAAGAAAGGTTGATACTTCTCTCACTTGAGTACATTGGTAACACCTATACCCCAGACATGGAAGAGGAATATTCTGTGAGAATAGAATCAGAATCAGAAACTTTAATAATATGGATTAAAAATCTGTCATGTTTTGCATTGCCACGCACTTCCATTAAGGGCATATGAAAACATACATTTTTACAAGCAAAACTATCTGAAAAAGTCTTTCTTGAGGAAGATAAATAGCTGATAGCTTTCTGTATTTATTACTGATTTTAGTATACAGATTTTTTGTTAAATTAAGCATAACATAAAATTATTTGAATCTCAGTATAATTTAATGAAAAAACCTTTTTTTATGATGTTATTAAAAAGCATCTAATTATGTATTGGCAGCAGAATCATATACTTCAGCCACTGATATCATATTACTAATTTTAATAATCAGCAATGATTCTAACCCATTTAATGAACTGCTTAGTAATATATATAACAAAGTTTAATGCGTGTTGCAACTACTTGAAAAATAAACCCAACAGTACTATAATTTGATATGACAGTCAGGACTGTAAGTGCAAGATCATTAACACTTCACAGGTTATACCCTGAAGTAAATCTTACAAGAAGTTCACATAAATAAGGACAGATTTACACAATTATGTCGTTATGAATATCGCTGCATTTCTAACCATAAGTGAATTCTTCTCAATTTGCTATTCATTTGACTTTGATATGCATAAAAACCGCAATCCAACAAAAAACAAGTCAACCCATTTTTCCTTTTTTCTTATTTGGTTTCAGGACATTTATATATCAGGTAGAGGTATATGAACCCAAACAGTTTCATCTTAGAGATTTTTGCTTGTGAAAGAATTTCAGAAAAAGTTTCATTTGTTCCACTTAGGTTTGCATTTTTGCCTGTTGTTTGACTGGAATGCTACAAAAGACTTACAAGGAGTTAAAGAAAAGTAAAATTTGGCAAATGCAAGACCCTCTCTGGAGAAAAAAAAAGAAAAAGAAGAAACTGCTGAGAACAGTGATTAAAAAATTTAGATAACCCCTATGGTGGTAACATCAATATTTTGGAACATTTTTAAAATAAAAAAAATGCAAAGGCAAGGGAACTCTAATTTGTCAAGGATTTCATTGATATTTGAAAGTGAACAACTCAAAAATGTTACACTAGCACACCATAATGATCTTGTAATTTACATTATCTTGTAAAATTTCTCACCTCTGTGGCACCACTGATGACATTGTTTGGTTTTTTTATCTGATAGGGAGAGAAGGGAATTGGAAAGGTATTATTTCAGGGTATAAATAATTCTACATTAAACACATAGCCTTGAAAGATGGAGGAGGTGGAGGTTAAATTTGCAGTGATACTGACTTTGTCACACTCAGACTTTGAGAACTAGTAGATTTCTTCTCCCTTTTTTCAAAATACACACATACACACACAAATAGTATTTTATGCAATAGTTTTAATATTTGTGGTTATCAGCATTCTGAACTATTTGACCTGACCATTTTTTAACACAGCTCTTTCTTATGAAATATAAGAGGAACCAACTGCTCAGAACTGTTATATGTGAAACTGTGAGAGATTGTATGTCTATTAATCAGAATTGAAAGTTATTTATTTTTTACACTCCACTTTCAGAGAGCTCACATTTAGAACAGGTTGGTACAGTACACAAAACTATTTCAATATTGCTTTCAACATTTTGGAGCCTTTTTGTTTTACAGAAAAACTTTGTGATACTTCACTACACAATATACTGAAGGCTAGTAATTATTAGCACATGTGGTAGGCGTTTATCAGCACTAACATCACACAACCCACTCTATGATCAAGATAAAAATAGGGCAAATGGTTCAATTAAAGGCACATTCTTTGGTGCATAACAATAGAAGGCTTGTGACATGGCAAGATTAAGAAAAGACTCAAACATCTTTAAAACTACTCATTACCACCAGTTAAAACGTGCATGTCTGACCTTTATGGTAATCAGTAATACTCCATTTGCACACTATAGAACTAAATAAGCTTTATTTTAGACACACAGAGTAACTTTTGGTGGCCTGCAGTTAACTTAGCTGATCTCAGAGCTGATGCTTGCAATAAATCAATGGCCATAATGATAGGCCATCATCTTTATCAACCCATTTATGATGACAGGAAGAAAACAGGACTGTAGATTTTCCTGACAAGTCGAGTAGTATTTAAACGTTGACTGCTACATACATCAGATTAACAAGGTTGCAAAGTTACTGAGAATCCCATTCCCTGAGGTACAGATTCACCCCGTGGTGCTATTATACCATAAGGTATATCAAAGATAATTGCTTAGTTTATTATCCTGTTGTCTTTTATGTCAACCCTTAATTGTAAATTCAGGAGCCTCTTGATCTCCCAGTTCCTTATGGACCTGTTATTAACCCCAATCATCTTCATTAGGATTTATTACTATTTTTATTGTTGAAGTGCAGATTATTTTTAAATAATGTTTCCAAATAACCCACAACTCCTTCATATTGCTTCAGTAAAAGAAAAATTGATGAGATATTCAGTCAGCATTGTAAATACAGGTCTCTCAAGCGCTTTTCCTTCCTCTGAAAAAATTTTGCATATCAAAGTTCAGATTTTTTAACTCAGTTACTTCAATATTCAATTAAATAGCTCGTAAACCTACAAAGATTTTTGTGGTAAAATAAGATCATTGAAGTTCTATATGACTTTATAGAATTATCCTAACAGGGAAGTGCAAAGGTGGCAATGTCACTGCTGCTATCTTTCCCCACGGTCCTGAAGTATGGTCGTCAAGCTTTAATACTTCTTCTGCTGCCCTTCCAGAGAACAATTTAAGCACATTCCCATAACATACCACACAAAACCTACAGAACCTAGAAACAGTTAAAACTATGGCCTGGCTAGTACAGATAAGTAGTCATTCATAATTCCTCCTAATGTATACAATATTAATCTGTATGTACCTAGAAAATCTGACTACTTCCTATACTTCAAAGTCATTGCCTTTGCTACGAGGCCTAGAAAGTGCTTCAGGATTCATTATGACATGTGGAATATATAAGCAATAAGGCATGACAGGGAGTGTGGTTATCATAAGATAATCACACCCCTGGGTCATTACAAAGCATGAGGTGCAGCCGAGCACCTCTCATTCCCCCTGGGGTGTGATTATATCATGATAAGCACACTTCATGCAGTTACCTTATTGCTTTTATAAAAAGTCTTTGTTGGGAAGAAAAACTGTATTTTTTACTTAAAGATGATAAAGTTGGCAGTTTACAGTGTTGAGCAGTACTTTCTGCTAAGCTCAACGGTTTATATGTATTCATCTACTCCTTTTTAATGTGCATCTGCCAAAGCTGATCCGAACTCATCAATCAAGGGGAGTTTCCATAATTCAGTATGTGTTCGACTGATCTAGCTGGAAAAGAACAACTGCATGTCCCAGACAATCTCGACAATCTCACAGTCACTGACTGTTCACTGGACACCTATTTCTATTCTTAGAAATAAATTAAAAAAAAAAAAAAAAAAAAAAAGAGAGACAACTAAGTCTTAACTAACAGTTAAATAAGGATTTAAACACTGACATTACAAGTAAGAGAATTCAGCAACTGGAATACTTAAATCTGTAAAAGAAGAAAAAGTTTCTAACTTGTTTTTTGCCCCTGGTAGATGTTATCCCACAAATTAAGGGTGACAACTTAATTTAGGGTCCTAGATAAACTACAAAATCCCACTGCTGTCATTCAGATTGTAGCCTAAGGGGTCTAATGTGATCTTTTGGATTTACAAACACCTGCCTTGGATTATGCCATATGTCTTCTGAGTGGCTCCAGGGGTGTATGCTCTGTCCAGTACTCGGCTCATTTTGTGGTTTAAGAATGCATAACTGAACACAGAAATATGAAGGTTTGCATCCATTTACAATTTATCAAATGTGATGGCCATGTTCTGATTTTAGAGGCATTCAGTGGTCTGGAAATGGGCATATGTATGGGCTGAATTTGGCCCTGGGCCATTTATGAATACAGGTAACACTTTTCACCTAACATGAAGCAAGTCACAAATTCAACTGTTTAATTTAAATAAGTCGTTATCACCATATTTTCCAGATTTAAGAGGCAGGGCTAGAAATACTGTCAGTATACTGGACAAAAAGGAGAAATTCCACTAGCCTTCTATCTTCCAATATTTGGTTTGACATAGTGCTCTCACTACACAAAGATGCATAAAATTTTGCTTCTTCCAACAACTGTTTGAACTCTACCATTTTGCCTTTACATTTTAATCATATAATGGTACAATATTTTCTTTTTTTTTTCTCTGAAATGTTGCTGCTTTGTCTTTCAACTAGAAATTTGTTTCTTAATGCAGAATGGTATGTTAAAAATATTATATATAAAAATATTTTATATAAATATACGTATACACATACATATTCTATGTTTAACCCTCTATTAAGGTTATTCCCAAAAAAGGGAAATTAAAATATGTATTTCTCATCCATTTCCTTAGAGGTCTATAGACTTATAACAAAAATTAATCTAGTCTTTCAAAAAACAATAACACTAATTACAAGTTAATTTAAAAGACATAACAGAAAACAGATAACAAGTAGGGATGGAACAAGATAATATTGAGCTAGTAATTTTTGTCCAATTTTACAATTTTTTCAGATGGCACTTTTTATATAATAAATTTTAAGTGATTTCACAAATTACTTTGGAAGCAGGATGGGTTAAAGGTGAGACTTGTGGCGATTCACTTCCTTACAATTAAACGGAAAGAATGAGATATTAAAACAGTAAAGGAGAAGTAAACTTTAGCTGCTTTGTCCTTATAGCTGTTATTTTAAAAATTGCAGCTGGTAAAATTACTGTCTGATGGTTCCTAAAAACAATCCTAGCATGTTCTGTCACTAGAGGTACTGACATATAGATACTGACCTCTGTTGATACATCTGTGTTCAGAAAAGAAAATTTTGCTTCCAAACTTTTAGTCCACATTTTATATTAATTCTTAAATTCATTAATTAAATAGGAACCTGAGTGTGCAAGGGATACCAACCTGAATCAGACTAATTTGGAGTAATGCTGTTTAGGGGTTTCCAGTTTATTTGAGTCTATAGAAAAGGTTATACAATGCTTATGTATGCTAAATCAATCTTAATTGTGTTAAAGTCTAATTTGAGTTTTAATTATGGATTATAAGTATTTCAATATAGAAGTGTATATTGTGTATAGTATAAAGTATCTTGGTTCTACAGCTCAGTAAATTATTCATAACAGTATCATGAAGCTTGTGTTGATGAATTACAACATCATATAGATAGAAAGGATGGAATGAAGAAGGAAAATCAGGAGGTGGGAATTAGGGAACAAACATCTTTTGTATTAATGAAGTACTACATAAAATAAATGCAGTACCAGTGAAATTTATTTATTAATGCACTTCTACATATTCAATTTGTTCAAGTCCTTATCCGCAACAAAGACCTTCCATAGAGGGATGAAAAATACTGGCATTACACAACATAAGTGGAGGTACATGCAAGAAGCTCTCAATGGATAAGTGACTACCATCTTGGGAGAAGTGGCTATTAGAATGCATTTGCCCAAAAGAGTTTTCTGTACTTTTTGCATAAAAGCATCAGTGGGTATTAACATATTTAAAATCTGTTCATTCCCTGGACTAGTAACCATGGCTACACTTGCCCAGATTTTCTCTCCTCCTCTGTAGTTGGAGTCCAGAGCAGCTGGGGCAGGTAGGCTTGGAAGTGGCTAGTAATGGCTAGCCAGGGCAGCCTTACTCTGAGGAGTCCAGGGAAGGCTTGTCAACTAGAAAGGATTTAGCAGGAGCACAGAAAATATCTCACTAGAGAATAGTTTGCCAAAATTCCCTTCATTTATTGTAGCAACTGCTACCCTGACACTTGTCAACACTAAATACCTCCTCGGAAAGTGTGGCAAGAAAATCTACTCTAATCAGAAAGCAGACCACCTGTCCCCAGGAAAACAGCCTCTGTGTTCCGAATGGCTAACGTTTGGTACAAAATCTGAATCTGAAGAATTTATGTTCTTTCCAAGACTGGATTCTTTTCTGATGAGTGAGGTTCTGTGTTCCAGGAGTTTTTCAGTTCTTTCAGGATTATCTGGATACATTTATTAATTTGATAAATTTCCACCCCGTACGGGATTTCCATCAAATTTGTGACCTCCCGACACCAGTTCCTTGGCTTAATGTGTATGTGAAGATATATTTCTATTTACAAGATTTGGATTCACTGACCTTCAATTTTGGCCATCCTTCTGCTTTGCAAGGTAAGAACAGACCATTGCCATCTCTTTTTATTTTATCTGATCCTAAATTTTTTGTTATTCTCTTCTCTAAAGCAAAACACACTAAATTCCCACTGTGTGGTTTTCAGATGCCACTCTTGTTCCTCAGTGCTTTCCCCCACATCTCTACAAGAGCAACAATGACCCTGCACAGTATCTTGTACGAAATGATACCTTCATTTCGTATCTTGACACTAAAAAATTTTAAATTCTTTCTCCGTCTTGTTAATATATGAATATTTAATTCCCTTTTTAACAACAACCATACACTGAGTAGATAAGTTCCCTGAACTGCCCATGAAGTTTTCAAGGTTTCTGAAATAATAAATTTTGAGTTTTGTTTGTCAAGGTGTTTCTTATTACCTACTTTAAATAGGTCCTCTTGAAATTCCTCACAAGCTTTACTAATGTTCTGCAAAGTTTGATTACTTGCTTTACTCTACCCCTGAGGCAATCACATCCTGATTCCATAGTAATCTTCTGTTCATTTATAATATATTTTCAAATGTAATTTATTAATAACTATATTACATGATACAGGACCACAGACTAATCCATGAACCATTGCTAGCCTTTCTTACAAAAAAAAAAAAAAAACAAAAAAACCCAACAAAAAACCACCTATTCTTTTTCATTGTCTTGAAGGTCTTTTATCTAAAATAATTCTTGTCTGTTATCCAATAACTACTTAGAAACTATAACAGTGGACCTCGAAGAAGGCTTGTAAAAGTGTTTTAAAATACAGAATTTACAATACAATAGTTTGATCTCCTTTTGAAAAATTTGAGTTTTGCTTTCTAAAGCTTGCCCTCCTAGAACCTGCTTATTATCCTCCTGCAACTTTGCTACTTTTTTTTACATTGTACCAACCAATTAGGTTCATGAAACTTTTCCTGGCCTTTAATTATTTTTCTAAACATAAATATGACTTTTGATGCATTTCAGATTTTAGTCCCATGATTGCTTCCTAACAAGTAAAGAAGACAATATAAGGGCTAGCCATTTGGCCTGTTCATATTAAAACTCCTTCCAGCTTTAAAAGATTCCTACAGATACAGAGCATGGCATTTACACATATGACAACTTCAGGTCTTCAAGGTATTAACAGGTGTTGCACTTTTTGTAAGTACAGACAACAGGTTCCATATATGCAACAAAGGAAGTTGGAATAAAATGGCTAGAATGAGTAAATACTTACCTAGTAAGAAATACAAGATTCATGAACAATTAAACAAACAAATACTAAATATATAAGTAAATTCAGGTTACTGGCTCAAATGAAAAATGTAGGGCTAGGCCCCACGTCTGCCCACTTGTTCCCAGGGAGAGTCAGTCCTTCTGCCTCACCAGCAATGTATCAGAGAACAAAATATTTTTTCTTCTCTCAGACACAGTGTTGCTGACACATAAAATATATTCAGATTAGAGAAGAATTGTAATTAGGATAAATATTTGATGTCCAAAGTGCTATCATGATAATATAGCTGGGGAAGACAGAGATTTGTACATAGGTAGTATGTTGCAGTCTTGAACATCTGCTGTGTTTTTAATGATTAAACAAATAAGAAAGATGGACAGAAGCAGGTAATATCAAAACAGCTTTACTTGAGCTGAGTTTTTCAGAGAGTTTTTCACAAAATGGAAGCAGCAAACCAAATATTTACACCTTGGTAACGATACAGTATTGCAATCTATTGGTAATGATGGAATTAGGCTCGGTAGAAAAAGATTCCTGCTTTTTTACTGAGATCTCATCTATTTGGAATTGGGCTTATTATAGGGGATTGATGTAGAAAACATCAAAAGGCCAGATAGGCTCCTGTAATGCTGGGGCTAATTTGATGTATCTTGCTTTAGTTTCAAAACTGAGCACTGCTTCTCTAAGTCAATACTGGATCAGTCTGGCATTCTCTATATACTCAAATTTCCCCCTTAAATTATAGCAGCTTCAACTAAATGTGAAGCAAAGGTTTGGTAAACAAATTCCTGAATATAGATAACTTATCAAAAACATATACCTGTGCTTAATCACGTCCATAATTATAAAATCTTATTAATGATTATATGTAACACAATTACATAAGTGTCATTAGTGGTAATTTTAAAGGCAAAAACCTGCAAAATAAAAGGGTATAGATTTCTCTTTTTACAGGGATTTACAGTACTCATCAACTTGTATAGTTCACATTAGCATCCAGTGACATTGCTTTGTCTGTATATATTTCTAGCTGTCAACAGAATGTCCTGAGGCAATCGCATCCTGATTCTATAGCTATCTTCTATTCTTTTATAATACACAAGGGTCTAATTTTCCATCAGCAAAGCATGAAATCATGTAAGAATGCCACATAACCAGCATGTGCAAACAAGTAGCACTTTTTCTACACATAAAAATGCTTCATAAAATAACAAATAAATTAAATCTTCTTGTTCAAGTAAAGTGCTTGAAAACCTAGACCCTTTTTAGAAATTAGAGTACTCTGTGCATAATTTGCCATGCCACACTGTTTCTCTAAACATGTGCACCACCTTGCAGTATTATTTTCTGTGGTAAAAATCATTTCATTCGGGCTGATATAGGAGCTTTCTATTTCCTGCATGAATAATACAGCTGCAAACATCAGGCATATTGATTAAATTAATACAAATAATAATCAGCTAGGAAGTTAACAAAAGAAGTGCATTTCTATTTGATGATGCCAGCTTATTGTTCCAACAGTAGCAGCCTTGCCCTATACCTTTGCAGATTTCTACAAAGTGCTTTTAACAGAATTCACGGGAGCAAAATGGGTACAGTGACTCTGTCATTTGCTACTTCCAGCACATTTCTGTGGAGCTGCCAGAGGAACCGCTAAAGCTCAGCAGTTAAATGATTTTAAAATGTACCAGAACATATGCGGTAAGCAGACTCTAGCTCCCTGTCTGGAACTTATGCCTGGATCTGCAACAACATCTGCCAACAGCAATGACCTCCGTATCAGCTTGTGTTTGCAATATACTCTGATCACATTCAAGACATATGTCTTTCTTCTTAGAAGGACCATGTAAGCAAAGCTCAGTTCAGCCTCAATGTATTGACTACAGCAGCCAAAATCAACTTCTTCTTCTCTGCCTCTCATATTCCTACAACTTCAGGGGATTTTTAACATAATGTACAGTTTATTTAGCACATGGCTTTCAGATGTCTGGCTGCAAAGTAATTTATTGTAATTTAAGTCAAACATGTTTTGAATCAAGCAGCCAGTGTTTTAAATCTCTACTTCATCTAGCACAATGGAAGCTTTCAGGAAAAAATGGATTTTTTTGGAGGGAGAGAACCACATAGTCTCTACTCATGAAAAGAACTGACCTAGAATTTTTATATGAAACTTTCAATAAAATTGCCTTTGTCAACTCCTTACCATTATAGCAATACCTTTGAGAAATGTGCCTGCATGTGATAAAGTCAGACAACTTGCACCTGTTTTTCCAACAAACAAACACTCTTTGTTTATGGAAACATTTCCTGAACATTAAAAAATAAAACAGGATTGATTTTATTTGCCTCTTAAGTACAGGAGATAGGAACAAGGATACTGGTTGCCAAAGCATAATGAACGTGACTGAAGGGCTCAGTGGTGACTCACTGCAAGCAAACAGCACTAAGCTTGCAGGGAAAGTCCTGACCCCCCTCCACAGCTGGGCAGCCCTGCCCACACTGGAACTAATGAGCTTGTGAGGCTGCTGGCCCACACAGGTGCAAGGATGAGCTCCGAAATCAATCCTACAGAGCAGGAGTACAGAGAGTTGGCATCACCACAGCCAAGATTATGTGCTCATTAATCAGGGACAGTTTTCAGCAAGTTTTCGCTGTTGCTGGTCCACAGAGGCTGAGGAAAAAAAGACCATCTGCAACAGCTGAAAATCTGCCCCTCCAATGTTCCTCTCATTAAAAATGGAATTAAAGGAAATAATTATGTAGCATATAAATACCCTTCAGGAAAGAGAACTCACCCCATAGAACTGAATTAATCTTGGACTTGAGTGTATTCACTTCAGCACTAGATCTTTCTAGGCTATATATGTGACTTTATATAGTCTACAGTGAGGGAGCATCTGTGTTAAGCAAAAGCTGGGCAAATAGTGAAGCTAGCCTGTGTCCCATACATGTGCTGCTGCTGTGAATCAAGACAGCCCCCACTCAGTTCAGCTTTGCCTCCAGAACCATAGCTGAGGGATGTCTCTGTTTTCACAGTCATTCTGTCTGCATTGCTAAAAAAGCCACAAAAGTATCTCCCTTTTTCCCAGTAGTACTACAGGACCCAAAAAATGGAAGGCTGAAAGGTTCAGTCACTCTATCTGTTGCTTACCACCTGAGATACAGATAAATCCTCTAAGCAAGCTTTAACTTTCCTGCAAGTTATACATATCTTCTCAACAACAGCAAATGTAACCCTCCTTCACCCAGATCAACAGCAAGAAAATCAGAAAATTTGGGGTAGTTATAAGTTGGAAAAAACAATCAAAGACAATATAATCACCTATGCAATCCTACCTCTAGTACTTTTCTATGGTTTATGTTATAAATATATGGTTTAATTCGAGTTTTCTTCTTATTATTTTTGTATGAAATAAAGTGTATCCAGAGACACCCCCTTGTACAGAAATAAATGTGTGGGTAGGCAGGCAGCTGGCATGCCCCTTGATAGAACAATAAGGACTGCATCTCCACATCAGTGTGGGGTGGGCCGCTACAGGGGAGAAGCTGATAACGTGGAAAGACAGGAACCAACACCCAGATAACAATCACAAGTGCCCATCAGAGTCCATTCATCCCACTCAACCACAGAAAATCCAATCACTCCACCTTCCCAGAATTCTGAGAAACCAGAAACCAAGACATGTTTGCATGTCGAGAACTTCAGGAATAATTCATGGACAGATTCAGAGATGAGACCAGATTTACCAGAATTCTATTCTACATACACACCAGGTGGACGGAAATCCCATCTGCATATTCAAAGAAAGAACTGGACAATAACCTAGCCTCATGGCACAAAATCCCTATAAAACTGGCCCTCGAGAGAGAGATGGCTGGTGTGAACCAGGGCAGGGGCTACATTCTGGTGAGACTGTGTCCAAATTTTTGATTCACCTGGTTCTGATTCCCGGGGTCAGAGCTGACTGTTGATTGTGGCTTTACTCTATTTTTCACTTTGTCATTTCTCCAGTAAATTTCTTAACCAAAAAATATTGAGGAAATTGCCATTTATAACAGCTTAGCATCTGTTGAATTACTTTACATCAGTTTTTAGACTGCTGACAGGCATACGTATTCAGAATATGCTCCTTTTCAGGAGCAAGGTTTTAACCTCTCTGTCTCTCTCTCTATGTACTTATCTAGCTGTCTACTTACTTACCTACCTACCTACCTACCTACCTACCTACCTACCTATCCCATTCTGCAACTAAATAAATCATAAAAACATATAATTTTTAGGGTTGGAAAAGACCTACAAGGTCACCACATTCAACTGTTAACCTAACACTTCAATCTTCACCACTAAACCATGTCCCTAGTTGCCACATTTAGATGTTTTTTGAGCACTTCCAGGGACGGTGATTCCACCACTCCCTTGAGGAGCTTGTTCCAATGCCTGGTCACCCTTTCAGTGAAGAAAATTGTGATCTTAAAAGCAAATAAACAAATTTTACATTTCTCATTTAACATACTATACAGATGATGACTCAACTGCATGCAGATTTTCTGATTTACACCACTGCTTGTGTTCTAATGGTGTCAAAGGACCAGTTGAGCTTTAAGGCAATAGGCCAAATTGACTTACTTCATATAATCTGTAGCCCATATGTTACACTGAAATTCCCCATATTCTAAACTTTTGAATAAAATCATTTCCATTAAAAAGAAAAATATTGTTTCTTTCTTTTTATAGTTGTGAAGTAAACCTGCAATTGCTAACAGACTGTAAATGGATGCAATGCCTAATGCTGGAAATAGATGGAAAACTGGGCTTGGGAAGGTGACAACACTACTTCTCTTATTAAGCTGCCCCAATGTTGATATTAAAACCTAATTATGTCTCTTTAAAACTTAACACTGTGTTTAGGTGAATATTCAAATACACAAGGAAGAATGTGGGAATTAAGCCCTCTTAAATCATAGTGGGAAGCAGAAGAGACACAAGACTAGAAATAGAAAAATATATTGTGGAAATGCTTGTGTTTATGTAATGCATGACAAGTAAAGAAGAAATGAATTATACATTTTAAAAAGCTAAAAGAATGACAGAATTAGGAAATAGTAGAATGAGTATGACAAATGACCATATGACAAATGGTAGCCATAAATTTGCATCTCAAAATAAGAAACTTAAATTATTTTAAAACATCTGATTTTAATTGTAGCTTCTTTTAAGAACAGTCACTGAATCTAAGCTTTTTTTTTAAAAATGGTGTTGGCTTAAATTGGCTATTTCTGTCATATTTTCATTAAACAGGCATCTGAAGCAGTAGGATGGATAAGTTCATCCAAAAGCAAAGATAATTTCAGCTAAATGTGTCAAAGGAGCGCACAACTTGGCAAGGGTGGATTTGTGGAGTGACATCACTGGTGTGTGGAATCAACATCAAATTCTGTGTGGTTTGGAGTTTTTATTCTGGCTGGCTTTAATGAGGTCCCAGAGCCTGGATGCCTATTATCATGTGAACAGGAGGACATCAGTTCCAGTATTGCTTATCTCAAAAGAATAGAGAGCTGTGATCCCTGAGATACTCCATAAAGTGAATGAAAGCTCAGTAAAAGAGGATTATCAGGACATTTGCTCTTGAATTTTAACTAAAACACAGAAGTAGGTGTGTCTTTGATTTGGTTGTGTAATAGTGTGCATATCTATACCAAAACCTGGGTGGAAAGCAAGGGTGGCTGCATGGGCTGTGTACTTGCCTGTTGTGTTGCTATCAGTCAGCTCTTCCATCTGTTCTTTCCTGCCTGGGAAATTACTGGAAGAACCTTAAAAAGGGAGCCTAACCACTTAGCTCACTCAGATCTTCCTGAGGCAAAACTTGAGGGTGAAATTGAATGCAGATGTTTCCTGCTTTGCTGCAACATGACTGGACATGGCCATGCACCCCTGAAATACTGAGGCACATGATTGTTCTGTGCATGCCCTCTTCCTTCATTTAACATACAATTCAGCCCCGCTTTCATGTCTTCTTTCACTCTTTTCCTGCACTGTCATCTGCTGACACATAACTATACCTATGATAGTCTTTGCACTTCCACAGGAGACACCTGGGAGCAGAAAGCTAGGGTTGCTGGACCTTCTCCCACTTCTTTTCTTCTCACAACTTTCTGTCTTTTTCTTTGGCTGTTGGATGCACTGGCATCCTGGCAGTACAGTGAGTGGCAAGGGAAGGAGATGAGGATTTCCACTCGATTAGCACTAAAAGTGGTCCTCGGCAGGGAGGAGAAACCATGGTAAAACTTTATTAGATCCCAGTCTCCATATGTTTCTGTATTTGTATTTCAGATAGATACAGCTTGGGAGCAGAGGGGTAAAGAATAAGGAGCAAGTGTATAAACACTGTGCAAAATGCTTGACAGGAGTTTGACTGTCTGACTGACAGAGAAGAGCTCCTCAGCAGCCTCCTCAGTAAAGGCATATTATCTGCTCACCTAAAGATAGCACATGGGCCACAAGAAAGGGAGAGGGAGTATAATTAGATTCCCAGAAGAGCTGAAAGATTATAGACTCACTTCTTCATCTCAGTACAGCATGCTCCCATCTCATCCTTTCAGGAGGCCCCACCACACAAAGCTTGTGGTTTTGCAGGAGGAGAATTAACCTCTTTTCCTGTACATTTACTCAGACTCTGTCTACTCAAACCATTCACAAAAAAAATTCTCAAGGGTAAAATGTGCAGGCAGATGCAATTTTAAAAATTACTTAATTTCAGAATTAGACCTGGGCAGAAAACAAATTACATGTCCCAGGAAAGAGAGGGCATTTAAGATATTAAAATAATTTTCAAAACCTCCAAAAACTCAATGAAAACTAAGGCAGAAAAAAAGAGCTTTCAAATTTCTCTCTAAGTATCACTACAAGGAATATGTTGTAATATTTTGAAATAATTTGAAATATCTCTTTTAAATTGTATCTATTTCTGCAGAAAACCAAACTAAATTTCAAAACAAAACTGCTTGAAAGTGAATAATTGTTTAGTTGACAAAAAAAGGTAGCTCCACCACTTCAAAAAGTTTTCCTTACTCTCCCTGTCAGCTTGTATTCTTATAAGAACATTATCTAAAATTTGTTATGATATGAAAGCATTTGTCTGTCTGTCTACAAGCCTGTCTGTTTATGTCTATACATTATGTTTTTATTTGGCCCACAACATTTCTCAACATTTATTTTCCTAATAAAAATAAATGTGAACTGAAATCCAAACTGGTTAGTTATCACACCACATCATAGTTTGATAATCTTAAAAGGTTTCATTCAACTTCAGGAATTATCAAGACTTTTGAATATAACAGTAGCTGAGAACAATTCACAATTTCAAGCTGTTCAGATTTATATCACAAAGGATATCACAATATATTTATAAACCAACAATGACGGGTTTCACTTGCTCTGAGTAATAATGTAACTAAGAGTGCTAATAAAGCCTAAGGAGAGTCTTTTCCCTATAACCGTCTTGTTTTCAAACTGCCTTAGTGAATTTTTTTATCTTTGATTTTTATTACTATTGTTCCTGAGACAGTCTGAAATTTTATCAATACCACTGCCTTTTCAAGATATATATCAAAAAATAGCACTGCACCACCTCCAAACAGATTTATTAAATGTGGTGCTAAGCTGACAAGACACCAACAAAAGCAGATGTTCATTTCTAACCAGGCTTGCCTCATTCAAACCATTCATCCAGAGCCACCAGTTTTTAAGACAGAACCTTTTAAAGGCATATTATTAACTTTTCCTCAGAATGGGCTAAAAACTCTTTGCATGATTTTTTATTATATGCAAATGATCAGTATCTGATTAGGTCCTGAGGCAGCTTCACCTAGGTGTTCATGGGAATAGTAATGGGAGCTGGGGAAGAATATTTCATAACTGAAGTATATTTTCCCTTGGGGGATACCACCATTTGATTTTGACATTTATTTGTCCTGTGCTGTTAAGGACAAAACTACAATTACACTTTATTTTTTCTACTGTGCAGTGGGCACAGTGTCAAAAAAATTAAATCAAAAGTACTGTGTTCTCATAAAAAAAAAAAAAAAAAAGAAAAATAACAAGCTTTAAAACCAAAGCAAAAGAACATATTCAGTTAAACCACACTACATTAGAACAGTGTAAATGATTGAAAATATGTACCATAAATATCTTTTACAAAATACTAGGAAGCATAAAATTAATATATAGCCCTGCATTTGATTTTTCGTAGTTTATTATTAATATTATTAATATTCACGTATTCAACATTTTACTTTATTAATATTTTTCATTGATAGCTTTAAAAATGAGATGCATAAAAATAAATAGGTTACTTGAGTTCATTTCTTTTTTAATTGATACAATCTTATTCATGTTTGGAGAAAGTTGGTGTAAATTAATTGAATATAGGATTAAAGGAATGATACATGTGATGACTCTTGCATCTTGCATTTCAACTGTATACAAATCTATTTTTAGTATTTACATTTTCATGCGACAAATAGTTTTTCTTTCTTTCTGGATTTCCACTGTCAAAATTCACACAACCTGCAAAGAAATTTGTGCACATTTTATACAGATCATGCCTGGAATTAACCAATATTAGAAACAATTTATAAGCTACCACTGCATGTTTTACTTCAAGGGTTCTGAAACTCATTGCACATAATTTCCACAAATGGTTCTAATGTTTCCAGAAGAATTCTATATTAAAAGTGTTAGAGAGCTAGTCAGAAAGTGACACTTCAAATTAGTAATATGCTTTTATCTGCAAATCTCATCCACATCTCAGTCCAAACTAGAACAGTCAAACATGTCATAACTCTTTTTTCCCACTGAATTTAGATGCAGTTGAACGTGAAGAGCTCCTAACAGATCTCTAGTACATGAAATTAACGTCTTATATGTTATTGAACTCCATTCACTGGAATAAATAACAACAAACAGGAAAAAAAATAGAATTGGTAAAAATGTGGAAAAATAGCACATTAAGCAAAATTTAAGAAAATTTAAACCTTCACTTGGAGTAGAGATAGGCTGAACTACAATATCAAAATGTCTGCAAAAAGCAGAATGGTCACTTTGATCTGAATGTAGGTAATATCTGATAGGAAAATAGGATGAGATGAAAACAAATACAATACTTAAAAACTGTGAAGCTTCCCCCCCCCCCCCCCCCCATTTAGTTTAATTTAGTTTTGAATCTTTCATCCATTGCTGATTTAAACAGTGGTGTTTGATCAGTAGATTGGAGTGATGACTTCACTACTAGAACATTTGCTTTCCTCCTTCATTTGGTTTAGTTCAAATAAGAGTTGCAGACTATCACTAAGTCCTGCTAAAGAAATAATATTATTTGTATGCTTGCATTGCACACTTGCATTGCAGACACATATTTCAAGCAGGTCACCAAAAAGAAAACAACTTATTGGTATGCAAGAATCTACCTAAGATCTGGAATATGTGTTTTTTATGAATTACACATACAAGAGATATAACATTCAAGTCATTTAAAGTGGATGTTCTCTATTTCCAGAAAGGATTTGTAGTAACAACAGTAACATAGAAGTTCTCTATGCCAGATGTGTCTTTAGTCTAAAAAGAGGCCACTCCTCAAGAGTTGGAAGGCCAGGTGATCTTTATATCCACTTAGCTGCTGACACTGACTCTGATGTCATTGTTAACAGGAACACTAAGTTCCAGGGAAAAGTGGTTTTTGCAAAAATTTTATCAGTGAAGTTCCTTATGTTTTGGTTGGATGCATGTTTAATTGGTTTGATAACTATTAAGAAATTTTTGAAATGGCATTAAAAAATCTTCTTAATATTAGTCTTAGTTTTGTTCTCAGCAGTGCAATAGTGTGGAAAGTTTCCTTACCTGGATAACTCTCAGTATGGCATGACACACACTCTACTATGTGATAGATTGAAGTACAATCAGCTTCAGTTCTGGAATTGGGGAGAGGGAATATTCCTTCTTATACACATTTATTTCTTTAAAATTTTGATACTGAAAGTATTACTATAATATTTTTTCCATAACAGTCCATGCTTTCTACTGAAGGTTTCAAAATTTCACTGAATCTCCTAAAAAATTGAAATCTACATACTGCTGTGATTTCATATTGTAAATTTTAATAAAATCCCCACACATATTTGCTCTTTAAAACGCAGTGGTTTATAATAGTATATTATAACGTTTAGGATTTTAATACCAATGCTTCAGTGTAATAAAACTTTTAGTGATTCCCAGGCATGTCTTGCTCAGACTTAAGTTCCTCATTTACATATCTGATGTCCCCCAAGAGACAGACAAGCTTCAAGTTAATTATCCATGTAGCTGTAAGAACTCCTGTTTCCTTGGTAAGAACTGTCTAAAAGAAAACTAACAGTTATTAAATATTACTTTGAGTTTTCAAAAGTAATCAAATTGCATTTAAAGAGACACTAAAGAGATACTTAAATTTCATACTCTTTGCAGACTAAATAATATATAAACCATGTACGGCTCTCACATAATTCACAAATAAAACAACCGTTAAAAACTAACAATAAGCCCAACCTTCAAGCACTACAAATACTTGGAAGCAAAAGGGCTTTTCAGTAGGCCACTCACTGCTCCATCACACAGTCATTTTACATGAAGGCAAGACAGCACCTGTTGAAAGCAGTAATACATTCCTGCCTGCTTCTAGTGTAGCAAGATGACATTACTAATAGTTCAGAAAAATATGGAGCCAATCATGCTTTTTACAGAAAATAAAAAGTGAGCGAATACATAGTTATGAAATGAAATTAAACCACTGTAAAGACACAAACATATCTCTTTAATCTCACTAAACTACAATTACAGGGAGGAGCAGCGGGGAAATGCTGTAGTGTATGTCTTGTAATTTGTGACCATGTGCATCTTTAAAAAAATGGTTTGATGTAGCCTGGAAAAGGGGAACACAATAACTGGCTAACATAAAATGGGCTTTTCTAACCATTCTACACTGCTTCCCCTCACGTAGTATCCAAATGCCTTCAGTAGAGTGGTAGACCATACCTAATATATGTCATCCATGGCTCATTGTCATCCTCAGCTTCAGCTGGCAGTTTACAAGTACAGATATCAGGTAAAATAATTAATCTGAGTATTTTACAATAAATGAACATGTGCATCTATTTCCCAGAGTCTCGTGATGACTTGCATGAGAGGCAAATGCATTGACTCTCTCCAAATTATTACATGCATCCTATAATTAAGTTACAATAAATGAATAGAGTGTAGATGCTCTTCTGTACACAGAAGACAACAATCTCATTCCACAAAGACCTTGGAGGTCATTCAAGAAACAACTAGATGTCCTGCTTCATATACTAAAAAGAAAGAAGGTTGAAGGCAGAATAGTCTTGCTTCTGCTTCCTACAACTTCAGTGCTCATACATTCAAATGAAGCCAAACAATATTAATCCACAGAGCAACACACATAGAATACAAATGCCTTGGAAAAAGTTGGTATTCTTCCCAGCAGAATGAGGTGGGAAGAATCATGTCTGACATTTTACAGAAAGGCATTTGTTAATAAATTTCTGTTATTTTAGTCTCAGCATTACTGAGTACAAAGTGAAAATGACTAACTAAAACCATTGTCATTATTCTGTTAGGTTAAGACAGAAGAGGATACATATTGATGTCAGCTAGGCACACATTCAGCTCTGGGGTAAATGCATTACCATGAGAACAGAAAGAGGTAAGACCTAACTTTTACATGTCAACCATGAGTCTTCTAGAATATGTAGAAAGCATATCTGATATTTTCAGGCACTTAACATTTGATCAGAGTTTTGATCTAATGCAATAAAGGCAGTTAAAACTCAGTAATGCTTACAGATTTTGGGAATGCAAAATCTTGCAATCCTTAGCCAGACAATGCTGCCATTGACTTCAAAGAAAACAAAAGAAGAAGACTTCAAATAGACAATGTCTATTGACACTCTGAGATGATGTCTTCTGGCTGCAACACAAAGCAGTGTTGACAGACAACTGTAAAATAGCAATTTCCAGATCTCCTCAGTCAAAAGAAGGGTTACTTAATAGTAGACCTTTAGGGGTGCTTGCAGGACTGTATCGAACAAGTTCCTCCAGGGGTCTTTTCTGAATTGGGGAAATCTTAGCCTGTGAAGCTTACTTTTGTGGATTGAATGCAAAACTTTACAAAAAATACCTTCTAAGATACAAATGATTCACAAATTACTGCCCTGAAATATTTCAACCCTTCTTTCCTTTCTTTTCAGTTTTTTCCCTCGGTCTTCCTATTTCTAGCGGAACCAAGAAATAATTACGGGGCAAGTGGTGCAAGTATCAGTAATGAGGTAGGCTTTGCAGTTTGATCTGAACAGTTGCCTAGGTGAAGTTCAAAGAACAATGCAGACCACTAGAAGATTTGCCACTAGAAGTTTTGCCACTAGAAGATTTGTCTCAGAAATAATGGCTTGTTTAATGTACATCTTTTGATCAGAGATACACAAAATACTAAGAAGATGGCATAGTCCTGGACTTTCACGAGAGTGAGATTTTTGGAAAAAACCCACTAACTCCAACCTCAAAAATAAATGAAGTTAATAAAGAAAAATGCTTCCAGGTTGTTTTTTATTTTTCAATTGTAAGCATTAGCATTTCTTCTCTGTTAATATTCAAGTCCACCAATAAAAAGTCAAACTTTGCAGGACCTGAGTACTGAATTACATAACTACATAACTATATACTGAACTATATAACTAGGGAAATACAGAGAAATTGAACAATATAGAGCAAATAGAAGAGGAAATTAAATTACACTTCCTGAAAAGAAGATATGAAATTAAGAGCTATTTTTTTCCCTTGGTCTGGATGAGGTTACACCCTCACCAGAGGTGAGATTACACCCAGCACTCCCATTATCTAGAATACAGATCCAGTGCCTAGCAAGATAGAATCTATTCTAAAGAGTAGATATGAAATAATCTATTTTTCAAAGAAGATGAAGCTGCCTACTTGCTATGAAGACTGAAACTGGATTTTCCCTCATCAGAACAGAGTGTAATTGCCTTTGGATTCTTGCCATTTTCAGTCCATGCAGTAGTTATTTCAAATGAAGAATCCAAAACTAAACAGAGCTCTCTATGCTATTGATCCTATTTATGACAGTCTTGATCCTGCGGTGAAATGAGGTCAGACACAGACAGAGTACCTTTTGGATCTGCAACTAAATATGTATTGCGAAAGCTTCTGATTAATAAGTGCTAGGTTCCATATTTGTACCCTTGCATCATTCTCAAGACCATACCCCATCACGTCATTCACAGCAAAACAAAATTAAGATTTAAATTTGTACCACAGCACAGCACCCATTGAGTTTGTGTGGTACAGAATACTCAAATTCACTTCAAATTGCATTCCTAACAAGAACTGGAACATTTTGTGCTGTATTTAAATTTATGCCAATGTTGATGGCATACGTTTCCTCACACTTCATTATAGTATGTGAGATTATTTGGGCACCATACGCAAAAGGCAAAGAATACATCCTGTCTCCTCCTTGTGGCACAGAGAGAGGCGATCAATCAAAAAGGTGCTCAGAGTCAGACAAAATGGCCGTATGGTGCTTCAGTGTTCAAATTATGTGTGTTCTTTAAAAAATTGAATGCTGGATAATGATTTTCCGCACTGCTATACTACAGGTAAGTTCAAAAGCAGTCATTGTCAGTATGCTGATTGATGTAAAGCTTTCAGTCTCTGGGGGGAAGAGTATAGCACTTCCTACTGCTTGATCCATAAAGCAGCATTTACTGCAGCCCACCTTCCTGGTCTGCGCTGCATAATACATTGCCAGATTATGGGAGTTAGGGAATTAAAAGGCAAAGAAAAGAATGGATGAAAAAGCCCTGACCCCCTCCTCCACAGGTGAAATATTTGAGTCCCTGCCTCAGGGTATTGGAAGTTGACACTAATTGCCATCCAGACACCCACTACTCACATTCACCTAAATATTTCCTACTTTTGGCTGATCAACCCATGTAAAATTTAATTGAAAAAGTTTTCATTTAATGTTTGCATCCTGTGATGACTAGATGGGACTGGAAGCATTCACTATCAGAGCTACAGTATAAAAAGAGAGAATAGCACCGTGTGAAGGAGCCCAAGTAAAAGGGAAGAAATGAAAAGGGGGAAAAAAAAGGCTCTTAAAGATACACACTTCAAGTTTCTTTTGCTAAGAACCAACAACTTGCTCTTCAAGTGATACTTCATGTGTGAGGTACTGTGCCAGTTGTTTGATTCTGTATTTGCTACTTAGTGATCACTATCTGGATTTTTGTAGGCATTTTCTTATGGCTGTTGAACAGAAACCTGCAACACTATCCACAGATAGGAAGGGTAAAGTATTATTGATCTGTGTCTGCTTTGATGTGCTGCTTTCCAGGAGTGAAAACCAATCTGTTACAATCAGATGCTGCACAGCCTGAATTATATTGAGGTTCCCATCAATATATAGAATATATGGGAGCAAATAAACAGTAGTCACAAAAGAAAGACTTGACCAGGTTATTAACCAACTCTGGGTGTTGAAAAAAAGAAATTCATGTGGGATCCAGACAGGTCTCATTCTTAAAGACCTTTTGGGGACAAAAGTACAAGAAAGGAAACGTTTGATATTGGAGACCATGCAGAGAAGTCAAAGAAGAGGATTTGTGCTTTATGAAGCATTAAAGTTACTTCTGTAATGACAGTCTATTTGGAACAGAAATGCCCCATTAAAAAAAAAAAAAAAAGGGAATGAAAGCAACTGACATTTAGAACTTGCAAACCTTGTTGGAAGCCTTAGAGATATTTTCTATGTTAGAGTTTTACCTAAAAGGGATAAATGGAATACAGAGCACCAAACCCACAAATACTTGCTCAAAATTATTTACAATCCAAGAGAAGGAACATAAGCACAATCAGTCTTTAGAAATACTCAAAGGCAATAATTAGAAACAAGGGGAACAAGATCTGAAAGACTAAAGAGTAAAGAGATTGATAGTGTTGAGCAGATAACATTCTCCCTACCCCCTTAGGGTAGGTACACCGTCTGTATATCAGCCTCCAGGAAGGGCAAGCAGGCAAAAGGAAATGTTGGTTTCAAAAGGGGATGGATGCCAAAATAAGATTGGCCAGAGAAGAAGGAACAAGTGATAGAACTAAATTTATTCAGAAACAAAGCATTCCTGGTAATGATTAACAGTTAAGGAACAAAGTTGAAATGCAAATGTGTGTGTGTGTGTGTGTGTGTGTGTGTGTCTTACAGATT
Organism: Acrocephalus scirpaceus scirpaceus; assembly: GCA_910950805.1. Lineage (NCBI taxonomy): Eukaryota > Metazoa > Chordata > Aves > Passeriformes > Sylviidae > Acrocephalus > Acrocephalus scirpaceus. The sequence continues at coordinate 25,357,158 of OU383777.1, forward strand.
TAAAATATGTTTGGATATGATTACATAATATTTTGCATCTTGCTTTCTTCCTTAAAAATCATCTGCAAATCCTTCTTGTAGGTATCTCACTGTAAATGTAGAAATGCTAATGCTTTGCCAAGCCAAAAGTATTCCATAACAGTGGTAAACTGTGGCATGAAGGCTGAATTCATCAGTGAAAACAGGTAAAATGGCCAAATATATGTTGATGAAAATAGCTGAATAGAAGCAGAATTACATAAGCCTAAGCGCATGATGAAAATATTGGAGGATGGAATCCAAGGGAGCTTGAGGAACATCACTTGCCTGGCAAGCACAAAGTAATATAAGGAACAACATTTCATTTTGTTTAACTCATTGGATGGATCTTTTCATTGTGCAATGGTAGAAAACACAACTGGAACAAAAAAGGAGAAGCAACCTAGGTACTGTAACTACTGCCAATGCATTACAGTATCTGGGACAATATATCTTCTGTCAGAAGACTCCTAATATTAAAGCCAAGCAGATTACCTTAGAATGAATCAAATGGCACTTGGCACCTACAATGAGGCACCAGAAATATTCACCAAAGAGTGAAACCAAAAAAATATTTTCTCCCTAGAAGTACCGGGCAAACATTTTCCTAAACACAACCACCAACATAAGATATCTTTCCTCTTTTTATTCCATCTATTTAGCTCTATAGAAATATCTTTAAGTGAAGCTCTTAAAAGAAAAGGCAAATTCCAGAGATTCGGTTGATGCCTCTGTACACAGGTTATTTCTCTTGCAAATGTATGTGGTCATGACCTAATGAGATGCAGTACAGTATACTGCATAATAAAGACAGAGGACTCTGAAACAGGATCTTAACTTTAATTTTTTGGACAAGTTTATGACAATCATCTAGTCTTGAGGCTTCAATTTTGCTTTGAAAGAGTAAATAAAATTAACTCAATTTCCAGCTGTGGACAGATTGTGAGCAGATAGATAATTACCCTGCCATACCTGTGGTTAGCCAACTTCATTGTTCAGTAGCATTTGAATTGTTTGCCTTATATCTCACCGATTTTAACTTTGTTGAGAAGAATGCAGGTGACATTTATCTCTTAATACAAACACATATTTGCAAGTTGTTTTTAAAGATGCAGCTTAAGGGAGGGACCATAAGGCACACATAAGGGCAGACACATATAGCAATTTTAGTAACAAGGAAGATCAGAAGGGAATTGTTACATTTGGAGAGAACGTGATTGAAAGTTAAAGGATAAATTCAGGTATGTGTCACTATTCTCTCAATGGTGAAAGAAAGCAGGAAAATAATGACCTGTAATTCCAACAGGGAGCAAAAAAGAATCAGACCTTCTACAGCCATTAAGGGTGCTTCACCTCATACTCCTCTTCCCATTTCCACGTGAAGCCATACACTGAGTAAATTCCCAGCATAGTTCTGTCAAATTTCCTAGCATTGTAGCTAGTTATTAAATACCTGGCCTCAACAAGAGAAGGGACAAATGAGTATTACATGAAAAGGAAGTATTTTGGTATTTTGGGAGTTTCTTGACACACCTGCTATAACCAGTAAGAGTTTGATTAATCCAGATGGCAATGACTTAATGTTAAGACACTACATTAGCACTTAAAAAGCTACAAAAAGCAGGTAGGCAACTGACACCTCACTCAGGAAACCCAGAATGTTTTACCCTGGTACCAAAATGCTCTACTATTGACAGCGTGAAACTACTCGGAAGAGAGATCGAAAAACCTAGGATTAGCTAAGGTTGGTCAGGATCAGGTGTGTCTGAGCTTTGGCCCCCTCACAAAAGTTCAGGTGTGGTTCTGCTTTGGGGCTCCAGCCTCAGACGTGATGAATGGCTTTTTGCAAAATATCTTAATGACCAGAGCACTCAGAGAAATGATATCTGCGCTCCAGCTACTCCTGAGCTAAAGGAGATTTGATTCCCCAAAATGCCATGCCCAATGATCAACCAGAGCTACCTGCAAGAACGGAAAAGGCTAATGAGAAGATTCTCTCTAACCTTTCTTTCCAGGCTGAGCCATTGTGTAATCAAAAGAGAAAAAGTCTTGAAGTCAAAAGACAATACAGAATTGAGACGATTGGTGCAGACAAGTGCAGTCCATCTGTGGATAGATAGGTTGAGTCTACTGCCTAACCATTTGTAACATTTTTAAAAAATTATTTATGAGACATACTGTGGATAAAGACAGAAGAGATAATGTCCATTCTAGTAGCTTTCAATATTCTGCAAGATGGAAGATGACAGAAAGAAACATATATGACTAGAAAGTTAGTCAAACTGACTATTTTTTAACATTAAGCCATAAGTGATGATAGAAACCAGCACCTGACATATTAATGCCTAGAGTTAGGGAAAATTTTTTCTGAAAAATTATTTTGATTGCTTTATAAATTCACATTATTTGGTAATTAAAAGTTATTAAATTGTATAAAATTAGACAAAAAATTTAGTATGCTATCTGTACATTATTTTTATTATAATTTTCAAATGAAAAATAAGAGGAAGGCAAAAAAATGCCTTCACTCTCAACTCTAGACAAGAATATGAAGGTAGTTAAGAATGAACAGAATAGAAAAACACTGTGACATCTGAGAACTGGTTTTGACAGAAATATTTCTAGCATTAATTGGGGCATTGTAAGTAAAATGTGGAAGACTTTGCACAGATTCATAGTCAGTACAGCAGTAATAATCCTTGACACACATTATTTTTGAGCCACTGCTGCCCCTATGCAATGTGTTAAAATGAACTTTCAAACCCAATCAGAAGATGTCACAAACATTAGTGCTTTACTCCTCAGCACATGGTAGTGAGTCAGGGCAGGCCTCTGGGAGACTTGAAACAAGTGGTGAAGAACAGCAGCAAGGCAAGAGAAGCCCTCAGAGGTTTAAACTCTCACACTTCTGTAACTGTAACTTGGTCTGACTCAGAACCAGCAAACAGTGCAGCTTTCACGTGCTATCTGTAAACTCATGTGCCCTGTGCATTTAGCAGGTTCTTGTTTAAAAGAAAAAACACAACTAAAACACCACGTATTTTCAGATCAGAAAAAACTATCTTTCTTGTGTTCTTTATTAAGCACAGATTTTAATTCATCAGGCTTATTTTTAAATTGTCTTACAGTATTGTACTCCATCTCAGTTTAAAAGAAAGGGAAATTTTTATATATATATATATGACCTATATGGACCACAATATTTCTCTACATTTGTTGTCTGCTACACAGTTTACATGGACAATAAAGATAATAGAATTTCCACAGTTTTTTCACCTTTCATACCCATTCCAGATTCTTTAAGGTTCTCTGAGGGACTACTTTTAAGCATGCTATTTAATCATCTATAGAAAATAAAAATCCACTAATCTGAATTCAAAAATTTCCACTTACTTTGGTACATAAAGCTATTTGAAAAGTGTTTTTTTTTACCAGAACATATAAAATACTATTTTGAGTAATTACAGGGATTGTGAAAGCACAAATAAAAAATGTCTATTGTATATAAAATCCCTGCATAGATGGAGCCAGATACCTGCTCCTTATTTAAAGTTGTCATTAACATAAACAAAAGGTAAATATTTCCCAAATACTCCATACCCCTTCTATCCTTAGAGGGTCACAGTGTGCAAGTACCCGATTCAGTTCCGGAGGCATCCATCTTCCACTGGCACACAACTATAACATCAAGTACTAGCACTGAAATATGTTGAATGGCTGAGCATGTCAAGGGGTGAGATTTAAGCCTGAAGCAAATCTCAATTTGTAGACTGAGTTCATCTCTAATATATGCTCAGGTTCAAATACATATTTATTTTAAAAACGGTTCCGGAGTAGATACACACTGAAAACATCAAGGATGCTTTGGTTTTGCTTTATCTGTCTTCTGAAGAATACAGTAGTGCTCTTCAATGGATGGGCACGTGGAGAGGATCAGTCATCCGTCTGATTATGGTTGCAAGGCATAGGGTACCATAATCACAATATATGAAATGCTGGACTGAGGAAAGTCCTGACTATATAACTGTGTATTAGTGGGCATTTTTTACGCAATAGTATTTATCTCTAGAACAGTATTTCCTGTATTTAATAAGAAATACTACAAACATGATAGTAAACAAAATTACATACAAGCTTCACTTTATTTTCATAAACAAGGAGGTTCTAGCAAATTAAACCTTTTACAGTTCATTAGACCTAGACAACCACAAAAAATCTTCAAACAAGTGTTCTGTGGGCTAAATTCTGAAGTAGTTACAGGCCCAAAAGTTTTATCAATTGCTGATTCATCTGCAGCTGAAAAGATCATGACCAAATGTCTGATCCTTTGAGTTCTGGTGAGACTGGTAGAAGAACAGGTTTTATATACTCAAAAAACCCCTCCTGCCTTCACAGGTCCAAACCCTTCAAGCCAAATCTTTTGACCTTGCCCTTATTGTTACAGATCAGGGCCAAATTTTGGACTTAAATGCAGGCATTTATAGTTTATGACAAAGCCATTCCTTGCTACTCAGAGTGAGATTTAGGCAGAAACGATTTTATTCAAAACAAATCTGATAAAAGGGAAAATGACAGGAGTTAGACGTGGCTCCTCCTTCCACAAAGGATGCTTCCTCACTAGCAGAATCCTACTCTCCTTTTACCTCCCTCAGTTTGACAATTTTAGAGTGTCAAGACATGGAAATCATCTTTCCACTGGTGACATCTGTCTCCCCAAAGAGCTCCAGAGGCCATTATTGTGATAGCTTTGGAGTCTGTCATATGATTAGGTGAATATCGAACAATCTGGGACTTCATTGTCTTAATGCCAGTGGCTCACATTTGACTGTCTGGTGTCCTGGTTTCAGCTGAGATAGATTTAATTTTCTTCCTAGTAGCTGGTACAGTGCTGTGTTTTGGATTTAGAATGAAAATACTGTTGAAAACACACTGACGTTTTAGTTGCTGCTAAGCAATGTTTACACTAAATCAAGGACTTATCTGCTTCTCACACCACCCCATCAGTAAGGAGGCTGAGGGGCACAAGAAGCTGGGAGGAGATCCAGCTGGGACAGATGACCCAAAGTGGCCAAAGGGATATTTCAGACTATATGACATTGTGCTCAGTGGAGGAGAAGGGTTAGGGAGCATCTGTGTAGTGTTTAGCTACCACTGGGTAAAGTTCAAGAGCTGGAATTAATTCTATATGTGATTTTATTTTCATTTTTTGTGCCAAAAAAAAGGAAAGGGAAAGTTTTAAATAAATTTATGTATTTATAGAGCTTATAGTTTAGGAATGTCTTCTCTTTAATTTATTGTATGGTATATATCTGTCATAACTATCAGTCAGCATTGTCCATTTATGTATCTACTAAAAATATTGAGTTCTCATTGTGGAAGACATGATGCTTATGAACATGTTAGAAAGCTTTTTCTGCTACTTTTTTTGCAAACAGAGGCTTCAGAGTACTCTCATTAATGAAATGTAAGGGAAAAAAAATTAAAGTAATAGCTCTCCTAAGGAATAGCATTTAAAAGGAGTAGTGATTAATATCAGAAACAAGTTAAAAGAGTTGAAGAAGTTTTAAGCGTTATCCTTTTCAGCATATCTATCAATAGAAAGCTGACAATAGTATTATTGCTATTTACATATTGGTAACACACTGGTATGAATTTGCATAACGTATTGTAGTTCTGAGCTCTAGGGACTTGCATTGTAACATATTGGTGCTTAATGAACTCTGAAAAAATTGATTTTCCACAGAGTAAATTAAGGAATGCATTATAGCTGTTAAAGCAATCTTAAGGGAAATCTGAGGCTTCCACTGCAGCACCGTGCTTAGTAAGTAATAAATTACATGTTATACTTATTTGCCTTAATTCATGCTAATTTTGTCCAATTAATGTATCACAGTAATTCAGAAGCCTGTCACAGGAGAGCTAATTATTTATTGGATTTTTGTGTTCAGCTCCCTAGGAGTCTACTAGCAAACAAACTTGTGACTGTCTTTCTGTTAGGTCCACAATGACATTCTTATGTCTTACTGGGGAAAGAAAAAGAATGATATTCTTTTTTTGTTTCAGTTATATAAATGGATCGTTACTCATTTAAGTTAGTTTTTGTTTACGAATTGGTGTCACATCATGACAGACTGACATACTGTTAGGATGAAATCCAATGTTTTTCCTCTTTCTGAACATGACAATTCTTCCTGAAGACCATGGCAGTACTTTTCACCATCTGAAAGCTTCTTCCTAGTGGTGTGTAAAGTTAAAGGAAAAAACCGTTCTCATTCTTTTCACTGCAACTTGCTTTTCAAAATCCACTGGCTTGAAAAATCACAACATGCCCATAGCAATTGATACTGTTTCCAAAAAATTAGATTTTTAACTGTAGCAGAATGCTAATTCACAGCAAAAAAATGAATTATTTATGAGATTAATTTGTGCAATTCATACCTATAAATAATATGGCAGTTGCTAAATAATTTGCACAGTGTGATAAGATGCAGACATCACAGTTAAACAATAAGAGAGTCACCAGCTGTGAAATACCCACTATCTGCTGGCGTTCTGTCATGCACAAGCATTTACAGAAAATTATTTGCTGGGGGTGGAAAGTATTAGATTTGATACTTGGCTTCTTCTCATGGATAGCAGGAGAATACTTGTCAGTTGATTACTGTCTTCTACCCTATGTGAAAAGAAGTGGTATTTCTTTAAATGTATAATGTAAAGTGATGTTACCAGCAGGCTACATAAAATCATGTGATGTAACCTGCCATAATATGATGCACATGACCGACTGTGTCACAAATTTAAAGAGACTTATTTTAGAAGAACTGTTGAGAAAAAAAAATATTACCCCTTCTCCTTTTCAGTCAGTTGCCATTGATCTGTGTTTGCCTATAGCCAAATGAATACCTGATAGTTCAGTAAACGTCCCTGAGCAATATGCAATCTTACATTGTAGCTATTATTATCATTTTAAAACCATCTGTCAAGAACTTCAGAGTTTTCTATCACTGTTCTTCAATCTCTACCTTTCTAGCATGCACACAATAGCTCATCAAGGAATTCATTATCCAGTCCTTGTTTCTTGGAAAACAGTTGTTTAATTGTTTATGGCATTTAGAATTTGAAATTGTTTTCTTCATTTTCTTTCTTGATTTCTGCACTCTGGAAAATATAAAGCCTGCATTTAATGTTAAACATATTTTAAATCCCATCAAAGCCAGAAGAGATAATGATTGAACTTTCCTCTTAAATAGGAGCTTTATTTTCAGGCCTGCATTACCATGACATTCTGGACAAGGGAACAGAGTATGTGCACACCTTCCAAGGGTGGGAGCACATGTGGCCAACCGAACCATGCAAAGATGACAGCTGTTTGACGACTGATTCAGACAAAGGGGTGAACTACACAAAAGAGCAGCAACACATAAAGAGAACTCAAGAATCAGGAAAAAAAATCTGATGACAATGTCAGAAAATTCTTCCTGTCAGCAAATACATCAGTTTTGAAAGCCCACTTTCCTTAAAGTATTCATAACTTTTTTCACCTCTCAATCCTTTCTTCCTATGAGTAGTCTGCATCATTGCCTATATGGATAAGTGTAAATAGCCTCTTCTTGTGAGCCAAAACACACACAACCTGACATGCAAAACCACCTTAAACATTAATGATATGGAACAGGTTTTCCATAGACCGTAGGATGAATATTTGAAGTGGCCATGCTTACCATCTTGTTAAGCTAGTGTATTTGCTTCTGCTAGATGTATCAGAAACTTATAAGCTAACATTTATGTTACTTTAACTTAATATAGAAACTTTAAAAAAAACCCCCACAGTATCAAAATCCCTTGGAGAGGGAAGGCTGGTGATGAGAAACTAGATATTCATTAGAGAAACTGTCTGTAACAGAGACTATGTTTGCTCCTTCCTCCTCCAGGCCACGTTCCTGTAGAGCCCAGCTGCACAAAGAAGGTAGGGAGGAATAGTATTGTGCTTTCCTTCTTCTTCTTTCTGGTTGTGTCTTCTAATAAGGACCACTCTTTAAAACCCTCTTCTTTCCATGGAGGCAGCTGCTTTTCTGCTAGCTGTTTCATTGGGTTCTTTTCTGGTCATTCAGAATATGACAAAAGAAATACGATTTCAAACAGCTTCTTGTACCTCAGAAATGGACAGGAACCTTGAGTCACACAGCAGTGCTGTGAACTTTAACAGCCCAAGAGTCCATCTGAAGCCTCTGGTTACACCAGTAGATCCTAATTTCTGCATCTGTAATTCTCTGAGAACCAATGTATTTTTTCATTCCTCATGACACAAGACATGTCCCTACTCACTATTTCTTTCCAATGTGAAGACAACACTTTTCTCTATACCTAGAATGTCTCTCTCCTTTTTCTCCCATCAGTAAAGGATTTCATATCTTTCTTTTCAGACTTGTCTAGATTTTAGTAGTCTTTCATCACGCAATAAATTAAGAAAAGCTTCTCATGAAAGCAGAAATATGTATTTAAGATAACATTCACAATGCAAATTATTTTTGTAATCAGTGCCGATAGTATTTCCTGCCACACAAAGTCTGTCCTGTTATGTCAATAGGATGTTTTTTTCAGAGCATAAAACATACTTTAAAAAAAGAGAAGTTTTTGCAAACTATTAAGATTCCCAAATCAATCCTGATCTCAACAGTTTCCAAAAAGAGTGAAGTGCTGTTCAAAATAAATGCATCTTTCTAAGCCACAACTGGATGCAGAGCCTGCACAAATGTCTTTTTGGCAGTTCACGTTTTCACAGACAAAATCAGTGCAGGTATCACTAGAGAGAGAGAAAGAAAGATGTAGATATTCTCATAGAACTGCAAGCTTTTATAAACTGCTTTCATTTACTCACTGAATTCAGAAAGAGATTATTTAAAGATGTGGAGAACAATGACAGCAATACTTTTAAATAACTAAGCAGCACCTGGGCCTCAGTTACAATAGTAAATTAAAGCAGAAAAGAGGAAAAGACAACCTAACTCAGCATTAACTGTAGAATGATATAACTAGGCAGGTTAGAAGGAAGTTCCAGAAGTCATCTGGTTTGACCTTCTGCTCAAAAGCAGATCCAGTAAATCAGGCTTCCCTCCTGGTGAATGATTATCTTACTGGGGCACAACAGAAATCAGAGATTGTGGTCATCAAGACAGACACTGCACTCAAAGTGCTTCAGTAAAAGCATCAGAAGGCTTCAAACATCAGCTCCTCATTATCTAAAAGTCTCTTGTACTTTTTCTCTTTAGCAATCTCATGGGGCAGCTCCACAAAGCCCCAGCTCTTTCTCTACAGTCTTCTCTCCCTTCTGCTGTTCTAGCTCACTCTTTTCTGTCCCTGTCACGGCTGCCTAACCCTGTTTGTCCTACATACAGTGTCTTACTCTTTTTGTCCTTTGCACGACCTCCTGTCCCTTCCTCCTCACAGCACAGCCAGCAGACTCCAACTCCAACTGAGCTCCCTCCCAGCTAACTCACTCTTTATCACACCCATAGCTGGGAGGGCAAGGCTGTTATTCTTGGATAATTAACATAGCTGCAATATATCAAGGGTAAGATTGCCTTTAGTACTATCCCTCTTTGTCTCCCCACAAGAGATAGTTAGTCAAGTAAAGAAGTTAGTGGTTTCTTATAGAGTGAATTGTAGCTATAGGGAAGACAAGAGAAAGGAAACTCAAAAGAGGATATAAAAAATAAGGCAAACTATGGCTACAAAGGGAAGTTGCAGGTGACCAGACATCCTGCATCTTGCTTCCATGTTGCCTTACAACATAGGTGATTGAATGAATTGTGCTAATAGGCACCCATTGCAGACCTTTGCTTTCCTGCCCACTAGCAGTCAATCAAGGTGAAGAATACCCAGATTCCTGCTTAGAGGATTCATTTATGACCATATTCCTCATCCTGAGCACCATGAGCAGTTCAAGTTCCTGTCAAATGTATGAAACTATTGCATTTCTGTTTCCTATCTCTCAAAAAACTATCAAAATAAACTATAACTATTTTTCTATAATTTGAAAGGTGACTTTCCAATTTTATTCAGTTTGAAAGCAAGTTTATTTCTTATTTTTGATAAAATCAAGCTGGTTAGCAGAAATAGCAGGAGTTCTGCTTGCTTATCAGGATCTCATATTATTATGGATTCCTTTCTTTCTATCTTGGCATTCTGGTATATATTTAAGTGCTTCCCCGAGAGAGGAGAGAACACAGGCATTGATTCTATATTGCTTGCTGCTACAACTGCAATTGCCAACTTTCTACAAAACTCTTTCTTGGAAATGATGGTTCCATATGTAAATACAGGATGTGCAATCATCATCTTCAAAACTATAATTCAATAAAATCACTTATGAAGAGACTCATTACGCAAGTGATGCCCCGATGTGCAATTGACTCTGTAGTCTATTGGAGGGTTGCACCTCACCTGCTGCTCATATAAAACTCTTTTCCAGAACGCTACTGGAGTTCACTGCTATATTTTTTAAGTGTTTTATATTGTTCTGCTGGAATTAACAGAGGGACTGGCTTGAGATCTTCAGGTGGAATGTGTGATAGAAATGCAAATAAAGTATTAGCTTGTTATTTGATGCAGAGACAGCTATATAGCTCTACTTAGACATTACATTTGCTTTCCATGCCTACCAGTATGCACTCAGATATTGATAGATGATGGTTTCATAATTCTTAAATACTTTTTTGATATCCTAAACCTATAGACCCTTCAGACATTTTCTTCAGGAGATCTGGAATACTTTGCTACTTGAAATAAAAAGAGCTTCAATTGCCAGGGTTTAAAATCCAAACATTTAAGGCATTGATTTTTCTTAGTTTTTCTAAAGTAACTCCTTTAGGAAATTGAGTGCTACATTGCTAATTTTAACTTTATTCATTTTAAAGTGCTCCAGGATACTAGCACAAAGGGCACTGTAAAAATTGCGTTGTGCTGTATTAGGTTTGAATAGGATGAGTTATAGAACTGTTTGAGACTTTGAATTTCCAGAATGTAGTTATTACAATGCTTATAATACTAAAGGCTTCTTATGTGTGCAATTTTATGTTTGGGTTTTTTTTTTAATAATCATAACTTCTAAGAAATATCAACTATAGTCTGTAACTAACGTTTTATAATGTTTTCTATTGCAATACATCTTGTACATCTGTACAAGAGGATTTTATAGAACAGTTATTCACACCTACATAAATATAATTTAAAATGTAAATGTTCATGGTGAAATTACAGAAATTCACTTCTTTTTTTATGCAATGAATCTTGACAATATTTCCAGTCTTGATTAACCTGCAATGGGATTTTTCTTGTGCAATACAATAAATATGTTCACCTTGTATAAATCTGACTATAACATGCAAAAAACCTATCTGAATATCACATAATAAGTGGTTGTGTACTGTATAAGCAATAAAAAATGAAGCAATTTGTAATCTATTTTGAATTTTAGAACATTTTTTCAAAAGAGATTTGGAGGTTTATGAGTTAAAGTAGCTCAATTAAATGTATAATAAAAATGCAACAAATATTGTACTCCTTTCCTTTTGTTTCATTGATTTCAGTAAAAACTGGTTCAGAACACTTTAACTTTTAGAAGAATAATGTAATTTCATAGGTATATCTTTCCCATAAGAATTCCCTGAAAAAATAGATTACAGTGTGAAAACGTAAATGATCATGATCAAAAGAGATCCTCTTTTTTTTCCCAGATATTCTTCCCAATATCATGTATAATCTAGCATTCACTGGAAGAGACCAATGTCTAACACAAGAAAACACAGAATTACTTTAAAGGAAATGAGCAAAATTTGAAAAACACTATGAGTAGAGAGAGGAAAATAAAATATCCAAACAGGTAAATATTGGCTTTGGAAGAATAAATAGAACATTCCTTAATTGCTCTTTCAAGACCAGTGGAAAATATTGTTAACAGACGCAGGTTGGTTTTTTTTCCCTGCTTCCTCTCAACACTGGATAATTTGTGAAGGAATAACTTAGTGTAGAAAAAACAAGGAAGATGAACTTAAGCAATGTTTTAATAGACATACCACCAAACTTCAGCAGGTCATTGGGGAGACAGATCGATGGAATGTATGTTATCACTAACATCAAAAAGAATAGATCTATCACAGAAAAAACACCCCAAACTATTTAAAAATTTAAAGCATTATCTATAGAATTTTTATTCAAAGGCTTTTTTGAACAATTGTGTTTGCTTGCACACTTCTTTGGCAATAGAAAGTTCCCACAAACCCTATCCTCATGGTCAAAATATTACACAAAGTTTTTAGATTTCATGTGTAATTAGATCTGATATGTACTTCAGTTCTGTTTAAAAATATATATGCATAGTGATTTTAAGTTGTCTTTAAAGAAAAAGAGCAATTTTACTGCCATCCAACAGAAAAAAAACCCCAACAAATTAAACCAATATCAGAAAATTATACACATTTTTGCTTTTATGTTCTCTATATTAAAATACATGTTTATCACAATAAATCATGTACTACATAGTATAACTTGTGTTATCTTTTGAGTCATATCCTAAAGAGACTGAAATCCATGTTTACATTCTCACTGGTGTTCATATTTCTTGGAGTATGTCTTTTGTGTATTTCCAGTGTGTCCTTCATTCTGATGCTATAGATCTGCCCTTTTCCCTCCTCCCTGAGGCCAATGGAATTTGTGAGTTTATCACTGCCCACTTGTTTGGTGCTGCAGTACAGTAGGCCCTTTACTAAGGAACGGAAAGTGCAGAGTTTGTGCTAAAAACACGCATCAACTTGAATAGCACAGGGCCTCCAAAGACCTTCACCCTGCTGCTCAGACATGGGGAAACATGGCCTGATGGGCCAAGAAGACTGGGGAGAAGAGCAGTCAGCAGCAACACAAACCAGAAGTATCACCTGAAGCTATGAGCATGTTTGTAACATTCACATCCTGCTGTTAAGCTGGGGGGACCAGAGAATTCTCTCCCTGAGAGAAATAATAACCACAAATCTATTAAATTTTATGAAAACCAGAAGATGTAATTAAGATACGTGATGTGTTCTACAGCTTTTACTGTAAAATAGTCTGATTAATCTAAATTAACCTAATGTAATAAACTATTTACTTTTCCAGTGGTGAGATGTGCAGTGGGTTAGAGAAGAAAATTGTTTCACACTTCTTTTACAAGCTATATAATGGCTGCAATCTTATTTAGAAAATAGAATTTTACATACAAGTGGGAAATGTTGTTCATCCCTGTAGAGAAAAATTTTCATTAAAATATTCTGATTGTCCAATGAAAAGTCAAAACTTTGTCTATCAAGCAGAAAATAAAGCTATTTTTAAAATGTCTTGCTTTTTCCATCAAGTTAGTTTTGAGTAATCATATTCAGTTTTATTTCTATGAGTTGTTTTGCTTGAACAAAATATCTGTACAAAACAATCAATGTTTAAAATAAAATCATTTATGTTGGCTGAATTCAACCTTTTTTTGTGTCCTAATCAGGCGTAAATTTTAATTCATCATGGTTATTTTGGATAACTTAAACCATTTTTCCCTTTGGGACTGGGATAAAAAGCAGAATACTGGAACAAAGCCATTGAAATGTATTTGCAGTCAGAATTAGTCAGAAAATTTACCCCATGGAAAATTTCAAATAGGAAAGAAAATGTAAGAAGTGGAAATATTTTCATATGGAAATCCTTCCATATTGTCTGCCAAGACTCGTCCCCCAACTCTCCTTTGCCAGAGGAGTGCTGCATGATCAAGACATTATACATACAGTAGTAGCCTTTCTTAGCTAATCTGACTAAAGAAAATCCCCAGAAGATGTAACGTAGCTCAAATCCAGCTATCCATTTATTAGTAGAGAGACAGGAAAGATGACCTACCGCCCTTCTAATCTCTGTACTAAAAGCACTAGAGTAGCAGCCTTCCAGCCTTCTGACACGTGGTTCTTACACTCTTTTTTAATACAAAAACCAGATCTCTTCCATGAAAAAAGAAATGGGTTTAGGTCACAAACCCAGCTGGCTATTGAAAAAAAAACCCCAAATAGTGAAATATAACTTCTCACACTCCTTTGACCCAAGACTCTCTTCATAAAGAGAGCAGCAGTCACCTCTGAGCCACAATTCCGCTAAAACAGGTCAGATAAATTTTTACCCAAAAGTGCCTGTTTCTCTCCACAGTCTTCCACAATTGTTGGGGTAACTCATTCAGATATAGCTCCACAACACTAGGTGAGATTAGTCCTCATTCTGGTCTTCAGTCACATACTGTTTTAGTGGAAAGAGAAAAAGGAAAGGGAAAAAAGACTTCACTTGAATTAGGACGTTACTTTTACTATATCTTCTAAGCTGCTTTGGTCCAGGCCTAGAAGCTATTTCACAGATCTCTTTCAGAAGACTTCTACACTATTTCCTGAAGAGTGGTGAAACAGAAATTTTCAGTCCCGAATCTTCTCTGTACTTCCATGTGGCTCCCACAAAATTTCAGCAATCAAAGATACACTGATATTTTCTAAAAGAAAACAAAACATCTTTGTTCTAAACAGTGGTTTTGGTTCAACTTCCATATTCAGTTCAGTGAAGTAAACAAAAAAATTATGTATGTACATTTTTATATATTTGTGCAATTCTAATTAATTTAACTGTATTAATATTTTTGAATTAATAGTTTCAAAAAAATTCTAGTTTGTAGTCTGTATTCACATCTCAAGTAAAACATTTTAAATTTATATGGACTTCTTTGAAGTCAGTGGACTCAGTCCAGTGTAAGTGACAGCAACATCTGCTCCGTAGCCATAACCTTTTCCTAGTAGGACTCCATCTGTAAATATACTCTATGGCATATTACACTGAAAGATAAAAATTTGCTGCAGAAATCCAGTTTTGAACTTTAATTTTTTTCATTTAAACTGCTAGCTTAATGAAAGAATTTAAGGATATTTTGCCAGCAAAGTATGTAAAAAAAGAGTTGGATGAATGAAGAATAAAGACCATAATGAGTGCATTTATTTTAAACCCTTTCAACATCCCTAAACAGCTATTCTTACATTTATACAATAAAATAGAAAACAATTATGATGATTTGGAGAGATCACTCATCTCATCCTCTACCCCAAATGAGGGGTCAGCATTTAGAATGTTAATCAGGATATACAATATAGCTTTCTTTTTGCCTATCACAACATGAAGGTATCAAGAAAGTCATATTTTCAATATTTTTCAGGAGTCCAGTCCAGGAGCCTTGATATATAAAAGCAAATAAAATACTAGTTACCTCAATGTTTGTATATTCCAGTTCCAGTTGGCAGTTATCTACATCACTGCATAAGGCCTGACTTAACATCCATTGAAATTGATGTGGATTACTTTTCCATTAAATTTCATTAACTTAGGAGTAAGCCCCTGTCCAGGCCCCCACAGGGAAAAATTACATGCACAACCACAAACATGCAATGTTTCAAACAAATTTGACTACTTAAAACTTTTTTCTGGAAGTTTGATCCACAAACAAACACAAATCAGCTTGTTAGAAGAAAATCTCTCCTGCTAAATTGAAGCATCATTTTCACAATCAGAATATATTAATTAATAAAATCACTAATGAAGGGCATTTTCATCTCTTCTCAGATGACTTCATATGCCTGAATAATTTGGAGTTTCTTCTAGCAGCTCTAATAACAACTCTTAACAAAGCAACAAAGACAGAGATGAAAAATTTAGATATCTACAGAGAACCTTTAAAAACACTAAAGCTCTGTTTTACTTCTTGTTTCTTGAACAGCAACATTTTACCATTCTGAGTATTTGCTGTACAATGGAGATGTTAATAGTTACCTTTAGACTTTACCTTATCTTTTAATGTAAACCTCTTAGGCAGTGCATTCACGTTTCATGTCCTTTCACAGTGCAGCTAACTTAGAGACAAAAGAAAGAGGAATTTGTTTCAATTGAACTATTCCTTTTTAACAGATACTTTCCACCTCCCTTGCAGAAACTGCCAAAAGGAAAATCAAGGACTGAGATTACCTGTTTTTCCTCAAGATTTCAAAAACTTATAAGGTCATGGGAATTTTTAAAACTTAGTTGTTATTGACCAAAGTGTCATTAAAGCATTTGCTAGTTGATGGGCTGTCAACTATGAGACACTCCTACACCTCTAATCCTCTAACTGTACAATCTTTTAAGATATTATCATCAAACCTTACAATTGGAAATTGCTTCCAAGTTTTACACTTTTCCAACCATTGTTAATGAATTTGTTTTGCTACAAGAACAATAAAAGACTAATTATGTTGATCATATAGTAGTCTCAGGCTGAGAAAAGTGCTGAACTTTCATTTGTTTACATTTTCAAATCTAATGTCATAGATGTGTATGACTAGGAAGTGTTCTGTCTAGATATTTTAAATATCCTACTAAAAATTACAATAGTAAGTTTTTTATAAGCTTTTCTACTTTCATATAAGGCCTGAATAATAAAAAACGAAGTCACATCCAATCAGAATTTAACCAACTTAGAAATGAACATTTTTGCTATTTATGTTACACAGAAAATAATAGAAAAATATGTATTGCCTAAAGACTTTAAAAATGATGACGACTTTGTAATACGACATATTATTCTAAGCAGAAGAGTACTCAGTCGCTATTTCAAAGCCTCATTATGAGGGTACTTATTTAATCAAGAATTTGTGATGAACCTTTTGTCTATCACTTTGCTCAGTAGAAATGCTGAAAATCATATAATAATGCTCATATCCATCTTTCTACTGTATTTGCAGACCCTGCACAAAATCTCAACACAGAGGGACTGCTGGTGTTCATGGAACCTGAAGTTCAACATCTTTTCTTGTTTCTAAAAGGAGAAGTGAAGTAAATGTTATCTCCAACATACATCCTAGCACTAGATAAGCACAGAGTAAAAAATTCCCTGTATCAACACCCAGAATGGTGCTACAGCTGTTTTCATGCTATATTCTCTAAAGCTTCAGCACAATGACCTGTCTCCAGCCCCTTTTGATAACAAGATCTGGTTCCCGGGCCAAAAACTGCAACAAGGTCATAACTAACAAAAGACTTTAGCATTTCTTGTATTAAAACATACCACATAAATGTACAAAAATTAAAAAAAAATTAAGCAACAGGAGGAGCAGAAATAGAATATACTGTAAGTAAGAAATACAGAATGTTTCAATAATTTCTTTTAAGATTTGTGACCAGATCATGCAAGTGAATTTAATCAGTGTAAATATGATCATTTGGTATTTTCTGTATATCTTCTAAACTGAGATGTTGTTTTTCTCTTCATCAAAGGTCTATACTGAGCATTATTGTCAACATTCCCAACAAGAAAAATATGACCAAAACTGGTTCATAATATCTAAGACCTACACGAGGGACACGGCTGCTTTTGGGAGACTTTACCTTAATACTGGCATTGGACATAAGCCTTGATTTAAGTTCCCAGGCAACGGATCTATTAAAGCTATATTACTAAGGTTCACACTGCCCCTGAAAGCTTTATTAAATGATTATTTCATAGCATGGAGGGAAATGTATTGAAAATAATTATGCAGCATCAGCCAGTCATGGCTCATAGCAGAGGTATGCTCTTTGTATCCAAAAGCAGGAATTTCCAAATAAGACAGGGTAAATGAAATTCCTCTCATTAACTTTACTTTTCTAATCTGACTTCTAGGGCTACAGTGAGTGGGAGGAGTGGCCATTTCTAGAGCTGTCTTTTTATTTCTAGAGCTTCTGTCTTCAGAGTCCAATTTCAAGTAGGATGCATTGGCCTCTGGGAGTGTCCCTCTGCTTCTGCAAACCGTAGAAGGAGCCCAGCTGCCTCACTTTAATGGCTGAAGCAAAACAACATGAACCCCAACTTATATGAAAAGAGTAATATTTGATATATCCATCCAGCCCATGGGATTCTGACAGACTCAAAGAAGCATCTTGAATATTTACAGAATTCAGTGCATTAGGCCATTCTTTTTGTAGAAAACAATCTGAAACAACTAATGCCAAGTAAAATCATGCCCGCATGCATTTCTTCAAAAGGATTTTTCAGAAACAGCTAATTAGCTAAACTTCCACAGTGTTGCCACACTCAGAATATACATAATTTCTTCTATAAAAACACAATTACATGTTTTATGAAAGTGATTTTTTTAATGAATAGTTAAGACCTCTAAATAATTTAAAGACACAATTCAAACCTAACAAAGTTTGTCATTTTACTTTATTAAACTGCAAAGAAATGTATTAATTCAGATCATGCAGTTCTAAAGTTATGAACAATTAAGAAAATGGGCAGGTTCACTTGTTGACTTCAATTAATTTAGAAGATGAGGGCTAGGAGAAGCCCAGGCAGGCAGCTCCTACCCTATAAGCACCAGGTGGCAGTCCAGCTTTGACTGGCAGGTCTTCATGTTCTCCTGCACTCCCCAGGCCAAAAGCTTTCCTTGTTACAGTACTTGTCTGCCTAGCCTTGTTCTGAAAGTCTTCCATGCTTTTCTAAATAACTAATTTCTGCTAAATAACATGCATTCACCCTGGGATTTAAGGGCCAAGAATAAGATAAATGTTTTTCATAAACTTGCCCACACTGCCTTACTGATGCTGAAACGACAGGGAATTACTTACAGCGTATTTCCACAAACTGAGCTCTGAATTTTGTGGACAGATCAGATTAGTACACCCCAAAAGTTTAAACAACCTATAAAACCATGCATAGGAAATATGAAGTACATAAGTCTTTTATCTACTAGAGCATTATGTTTTAAACAGAATATATAGCAAAAATAATTTCAAATCTCTCTTACTCAAAATAAATTAAAAAAAAAAAGTAAAAAAGAAAATCTTCTCCAAAATTAACACTGAAAAATCTTGCAAAATTAGGATCACATATACAGATAGATATAATTTCTAAGAAGGAACAAATTTTAAGTAATTTCAATGTTTGTTGTTATGGTCATCTTCCTAAAATGCTGCAAAAACTGTCCTATGAGGACATAAACTTTGAGATAAATATAAACAGACCTTTACCAGAGCTGTGAAATAGATCTCTCTCCCCATTTCACTGTCAAATTTCACCTATCTGTTTTCAGGGATCTACAGATTTTACTAGATTAATTACAATTTATCATTTGGTATCAACATACTCAAATACTATTCAATAAAGTTCAAATAAAATTTAAAAAAAAGAAACATCTGCAGAAAGAAAAGACATTAAAGTCATATATTCTAGAAAATATCACTAGTGATGACCAAAGGAATAGGAATTTGACAAACTACACGAGTTAACATCAATAAGCCACAGCCACAGGTAAAACGGAGTAATCCTGCCCTTCTCAAGTCTTTTTTTTTTTTCTTTTCTGTCCTGAAGTGGTACAATTTCTGTGTAATAATAGCATGGTTTTATTCCACAGCGTTGGTCCTTCTGAGCATTCTGAGTAGGATCTGCTGACTTCAGTAAGGAAGGAAAAGGAAGTTTTAATACTTTTTAATGCTGCTAGACCTGCAAAACCATCACAGCTGAGAAAGATGGATTCTCTTCCTTCCTGTTCATCTTCAATAGAATTCTTAAAAGTGACAATGAAAAAATGCCTAGTTGACATAGGTCATTAAATGTGGAAGTTCCCAGGCATGATCTGTGCTAAAGAAGCAGGATTCTGTGCCAGCAAATAGGCTTCTAGGACAGGTGCCTCACAACTGACTTGCAAGCAATACATATTTTCCCTGAATAGGCGGGGACACATACCACGCACCGAAAACCAGCTCACAGTCCCAAAGTCTCTTAAATGTAATCAGGGTAAAGGGTAGGACTTTTCCGACCAGAATCCCACTGGCTCTGAAGCAGCTGAGGTAACCCCATATCAAGTCTTGTGAGTACAACTCTAGACCAGGGTTTGTGTCCGGGCTGTTCCCCATCATCTCCATACCATCTTGTTTCCATATAATCGCAAACGCTGACTCCCCTTTAGTATCAAAGGGAGAGAACTGCTGGCAGAATGCTTTTTCCAAAGGTATGACACAGGAACTGACTTTTCCTGTCATCAGTATGTAACAAAGCCTTCTTTCCTCTTGGGTCACCTTTAGCACAAGTCTGAGCTTCATTTAGAGGAATGGATTTTTGTTATGAATTATTTTCTATTAGAGTTGCCTTCAAATTTTACCCATAGTACAAATTTAGACAATGACTGTTAATGTTAACATGGCAAGTAGTAACACATGAGAATTTTTCATCAATCAGAAATAAACATTTTTCTAACCACACATGCAACACTTGATTTGCTGTGTCTTTTATAATATGAACTACTTACCTGTCAATTTAAAAAGCAACTTTAATTGATTTTCAGATTTCAGGCACCATTACAAAGAACTATTTTTATTTTATTACACTGGTTTCTACTTTATTGTTTCTTTTTACATTAGTCTGTTGAGGTTTACTTATATGAGGCATTTTCTTCTTAACCATATTATATTGAAATGCCAACTACTACTAGGGAGCTTTCCATAGTTCTTTTGAAACTTAGAAATAGCGTGGCTCTTACATGATACTTTCATAATGTTGCCAATCCTCTGATAAGTTGTTCACATCAGACATTTAGCCCCAATACCTACTGCTTGAGAATCTACACTGATTCTCTTCACGTTTTGCCTCTGCATTTCAAGATTTATGAATATTAAGTTGTGCTTGCCCCAAAGCTAAAGTATACTCACTAAGATATTTGCTGAGATCAGGAGTCTCTCTGCCCCATTTTTAAAACAAAGGCATTAATAAGGAAGCACTATGAAATGTACGACATTGAAAAAATAAGGAAAATTCAGTCTTTTTAATAAAGTGAGAAAAAAATCCTCTAGTTCAAAGCATCCTATCTAAGCTACCCTAAATAATGCAAAAGAGTAGCAATTTATGGCACTTGTAAAGAATTATTTCTGCTAAGCATGACTATACCCTTATTTCTAAAACTATGACCATTATTTTCTAAAACAATGGTCACCTAGGGTAAAAAATATAATTATCTATAATACTAACCCTTAGAAACACATGGGCAGATACTATATACAGCATCTATGTAGGTCAATTAGACCCAGTGGCAATGGTTGCATCATTACCCAGCACATGCATAATTACTTTGTGTACCAAGCACAAAAGTCATGGGCACATTCTGAGGGTACACACCTACATATTCCAATACTGACACATCTTTCACAAGGACTAACACAACTTCATAATTTAAAGTGCATATGCAAACATGTGAACTTAAAAAAAATCCTGAAATATCATTTTTTTAATATATTTCTTCAATTCTATTCCAAATGCTCTCAGCTGCCTTTGTGATTTAGTCTATTTTTATGTGTACATGAAAATAAGGAACTTATTTAAAGCAAGCTGAAACTGGTCCCTATTAAAATGAAAAAAATCACAGAAGAAATATGAAGATGCTTATAGGTCTACAAACAGGTGGAATAAACGTGCTGTGCTGAAAACATCCTATTGAGATAAACGCTGAAACAAACTAATGGAGACTTGGTTTCTAAACTGTGATGACACAATATTATTTCTGCCCCTCTGTTTGTAATTACATTGCTTTCAGTTTTATATATTAAACAGTTCCCCAGCTGCTCTTTAGAAAATAATAAATTGGTTAATCCTAAGAGCAACCACATATGGTTAAGATAATTCAAGAGAGACAACTGAGTAATGCAATTCATCTCTTTATTCTTCTTTTTTTAACACAAATCCTTTTATTAAACTGAAAATAGAGCTCTATTGTGTTTATTACAGCAGATATTCTTACTGAAGTCAACAGCATATGGGTATTCACAGCAGGTTCTGTATAAGTCATTACTGAAATATCTTACTGCAATTATTTTTCAGCAATTTCCTCCCAGTGTTATTCTATATATTACAATAGATCGAGCACAAAATAAGATGTGGGTATCTGTCAGTATAGCTTCTATTGGTTTATAAATGAAGATGAGTATAAGTTGGATTGTCAATTAAGAAACTCAAAAAGTCAAGGCACCCCTTGGATTTAGAATGCTCACTCTGCAACAGAGCTCTCACCTCCCCACCAGTGTGAGGGCTGATATTCGAGCCACTTTAGGATAATTCTCTCACTCAGCATACTGGCAGAAAGAAGAAATTTCCCTGGCTTCAAGAAGCAATATTAGAGAAATTTTTTTCCCTTTACTGGCAACTGCTATGTAGGACATTATATGGATTCCCAGATAGCATTAATGGTTCTGTTTTCTGCATGCCTCAGGCCACAGGGCTGTGATTACTTTTAATCAGTTTCAAGACTCCCCACCCTCAGCTGTGCTTTGGTTATCTTCAGACTGGATCAGTACTTTGTACCCTACCTACCATAACACTTGGAAGTTTCCCTGAGGCTTTCAGACTATGCAGAATGCAGCCAAAATGAAAGTTTAGGTCCCTTTCCTTCCCCTTCCTCTCCCTACAGGAACTTTTCTGGCTGCTCCTTGTTTCCCACCACTATTCCCAAGTACTGCATAGCAAGCAGAAATCCCACCCTTTTTTCTGTAAGGTTTTATGCTTACCATAAACCAAAACCAAAACCAAAACCAAACCAAACAAAAGTAAAAACAAAAGGAAAATAAAAATATAACAGGTAAAATAAAATTTGCCTAGAAGTTTGCAATGCTTATTTATATCACTTTTAAATTCCTTATGATTACATATGCAAATGCACATAAATTCTCTTCACATATATTCCTCATAAAAAAATAGCCACAAAATCATCACTCTGTGTTATCAGAAATAAACTTTACAAATCAATAACCTCCAAAAATCAATCTAATGAGTGTAATGGGGAGACAGTGTGTGGAACTTGCCCATAAACACAGTTAAAAAGATTCTGTCACTCACTCATTAGTCTTCTTCATTTCAGTCAAACTGGTAACTTAAGTGTAATTGACCTCTACCAATATAACAAGCATGCTTTCTGTTTCATATGATCTCTAAGATCATATGAAAGATGATCCCTGTACAGGGATGCCAAAACTTAACACAAGTGCTTAAAGAGGGTGAATATTATTGAAAACGGTAAAGTAATTTTCATTATCATATGCTAACTATCAGCAGCATAACAAACACTAATTTTTCTATCATTGTAGTGAGATCATGTCAGTATAGGGGGTGGGAAAAAAACAGGAAGATGTAGTGACAGTACTCTGTGAATATCCAATTCTTACTATTCAGAAAAAGTAGGGAAGGGTGGAGGAAATTTATTTATAAAAATCTCTGGTAAATTGGATATTAATTATCGAAAGGGGCTTAGCCAAACACTCAGACAATTATATAGGACATGATGCAAAATAGAGCAGCCATTCAGAAAACTGAGGCAGATGAGATTAGGTTTGTGCAGGTTGTGTCACTGACATGCAGCCTTCTAGACAACCAAGTGAACATGCTACTAGACAAGCAAGTGAACATATTACACAAGGACCTACGCAAACTACAAAACGATCAAAGACTGCTTCAATATCATAATGTAAAATTGTAGTGGGAATGCAGACAGAATGATAAAAAGAAGCAAATCTCTTTGAAATGTGAATCAAGAGGAAAAAAAGTGACAGGCTCATAACATTTTCAGATGAGGGTTTAAGACTATGGCACTTTCTGCAAGAGCAACACAGAAAGTGAACACTAACACATACAGCTATTAAAACAACAAGATTAGCATCTTTTTTACAAGCCGTATAACTCTACTATCAGAGAACTCTGCTAATTTCAGAAAGGAAGATATCCCAGGACAGGGGGATGAACGGTCTAGTTAAATGGAGAGCAGTGCTGCTAAATAAAGTCAAGTGGTTTTCAACCTTCAGTACAGAAACTGTATCTCCTATAAAATAACCAGACTGGCCTTCACTGATTTCCCAGCAGTAATTCCAAAAGGAAATGCAGCAAAATAGCATTCTCTTTTGGTACTTTTGTGATGGCAGCCATAAACTCAAATTTAGCCAAAAGGAGAATTTTGCAATTGCAAAACCATGGCCTCCAGTATCACCAGTATTTAAAGGCTGCCACTTGCAGCTCTGACTGTAGGAAGCCTAATGCAAGACTAAGACTCCAGCTGCAGGAAACCATGTGTTCTTATTTAGTGTTGACTACAATACTTCACTTTACTCATCGATGAAATATGGGTTGCTGGAAGAAGAGGTTTGTCCTTCAACTGGAAAAGTACCCAAGTTCCAGTTAATTTCATTCTGGAAGACTGGCTGATGATGAACAGAGTAAGGACAGAAGCTCTATACAAGAACAAGAGACTGTCATGAACAGCCATGAAAAAGACAGGCCTAAACACAGTGCAATAAAGGCAAAAGAACAATAAATAAATAAAGACAATTAAGATAAAAGACACAGCAAAGTTACACAGGAAAACTGCTAACCCCAAATCACTATTGTACCATCTGTGGGAAAACACACTTTTCAAATTATGGGGAAATGTGTGCTTGGCTGCCCCAAGTACAAGTGTTATAACTGTCTGGTTTCAAAATAGCACAAATATTTCTGTTAAAATCACTAGTAAAATAAAAGGAGAATTGGGACAATTTGACAGTTTTTGATGGATTCTTAGTTTGGCTGCCTCTTATAGCTATTTCATAAGGTAAATATTTATCTTGAGGCATAACAAAACATAAGGCAAGAGGATAGAAATGTTTCTTGAAGTAGTAGTCAGGTTGGTCCTACCAAATTGAGACAGTCTAATATATAAACACAACACTAAAGGAAAAGAACCAGCAAAAAATGTTGCAGGTTCACATTAACGTTCTATTTCATGATAATTGAGAAACATTTGCTGTTAACCAGAAAACAAAGTAAACAATTTATGGTCAAGCTTATAGGGACAGATCTGCACACAGATGTAGGAGCATAAGCTGCTTCTGCAAGGTCTTTTGTGGCCTCAAGTACAGGATTCAAAATACTTCAGGATGAGCATTGGTTACTTTTCAGGATGAAATATTGTGATAACCTCTCTGAATATCTCTTAATTTTTTTGCTAGTGAACACTGGCTCAAGCCCAAAGTAGTGACAAGAAGAAATCAAAGCAACATTAAAAAAAAAAAAAAAAAAAAAAAAAAAAAAAAAGGGCGATATTTGCATACCAGGGAAGCAAAAATGGGAGGAAGATAAGAAGCAGTAGATTTTCTCTCAGTGCCAGCAGGTAGGATGCATGCTGCAAACCTAGGAGCAGGTTGCAGGTTGTCTGGTCCACAGGAGCTCCAGTACCCACAACTGTGATTTCAGGCAGGGAGTAAACTCTAAAAAACCTAAATCAAGAGGATCTAATTCAACAATTCACAGTACCAATGACTGAAAAACAGATTAAACTCCCCACAACTGGATACTAATTCAAAAACTAAATCTTTTTTTTTCCATAGAGAACAGCAATTTATCCCTGCTATGTACTGGTTTCTACTAAGAGTGGTGATTTGCCAGTGTGTGCAGGGAGGGAGAGGAAATCAAATGTGTTCCAATTTTTAAAATACATGTCTATGAATAAGCATGTGGCTTTGGTTCAAGCCTTTTTGTTTACTCATTCTGACCTTAATACAGTCCTAAGCAAAGTAGTTTCTACAGAACTAGGAGAATATTGCATTTAGAAGGGACAAATTTTGTTGCCGTGACAGGTCCAGGTGGAGGGCTTTTTGGAGGCTTGTGGGACCTTCACTTTTCCTCATTTTGAGCTTAAAAGAAAGACAAATGTTAATAATTCTTCATTTCTTTGAATCTTAAGGAATCTTAAGCAGTTTAGCTACTGTTGTGAACAATTGATTTACATAGCTCCACAACCTACCCCCATACCAGGAACAGAAGAGCAAGTTAAGAAAATGATAAGAGAACTGCCTAGGGAAGACAGCACTCACTGCACTGTACATTACAAAGATCAGAGACAGCCCAGAAGCAGAATTAGAAGAAAAAACCTCTGTTCCCAACTTTCATCACAATGCAGAAATTCCCAGAAATCTCAAATACCATCATTGTCATTTCTGACTGTTTTCTTAGAAATAGAATCAAAATTTTAGAGAAATAGTGTTAGTGCTTTTAATAGCTAACTGTAAGAAAACTGGAACAAATAAGAAATTTTCACAGCAACAGACAGAAATTAGAAATCTTAATGATCATTTAGTGGACTAAGTGACTTGGAAGACCTTTCAGAAAAGCTGAACACAGAGATCCTTACTGAACTTTATCCTACTCTGCATGAATTATAGATCAATAAGCTAAGATACACAGAGGTTTATTATTTCATAATATTTACAACACTTCTCTGAGAAGCATGCTGTGAGTTGATCATGTTCAAGAGGCATCTGGATCTGGCACTGAGTGATGCTGGTCAGTGGTTTAGGGGTGGACGGTTAGATTGGATGATCCTAAAGGTCTTTTCCAGCCTTGATGATTCTATGAGTTTGTGCAAAGTTTGCTTGTCAGCATAAGAAGAAAAAAGAGGCCCCAGCTAGTACAAACATTGCTAATGAAATTAAGATAAGTCTTTGTGCTGATGCCTGGTATATCATTGCAATTTGTATAGTATCTTGCATTGTCTTTTAAATGTCAGCTATTGCAATAAGCAGTTCACAGAATCACAGACTTTTTTAGATTGAAAAAGACTTTGAGATCATCAGCTCCAAACTATGACTGAACACCACCTCAGCTAGACCATGGCACTGAGTGCCATATCCAATCTTTCCCTAAACAGCTCTAGGGATGGTGGCCAGCCCATTCCAATGCTCAATCACCATTTCTGTGAAGGATTTCTTTCTAATGGCACAGCTTAAGACCAAGGACTCTTGTCTTATTGCTTGTTGTATGGCCAATCCCCACATGGAGACAACCTCTTTTCATATGAGAATCTTTGTTTTCTTGACTTTTCTTTAATATTATTTTTGCTACATCTTTTTAAGGAAGTATTAATCTCTGGATTCCAAAGATTGAAAATAAAAGTTGTGTTCTCAGGCATTGACTTGTCTGTCACCTCAAATCTGGATAGTTGTAGATCATACAGTCACAGATCAGTGACCTGTGTTGTTAAAGATATTCTAATATAGAGTAGTTCATCAACATTAATACATAAGGTTTTTTTTCTATATAAAATAATGTAGACATAATTCTAATTGTAATATTGACATTTTGTTTAATTGATGAAGGAAAAATAACCCCAAACCAAACATGAATTATGGTGTGGCTAAGTTGAGAATTAGAAGTTCTACATAAAGAATGATATAATCTACATCTGTGTCAACTGGGAAGCACACATTAACACAAATTTTGCTCTTTCCTGGATGGCTGGTCTTGCGATGCTGCTACCAACCAGAGAAGTCCAACTTGCACATGCTTACACGTGATATTCCCTTGATGCAGTCTCCACTAATCTTCTAAGTGTTGTATGTGATTCCTTCTGTGTGCAAAAGCTACAGGGCAAACAGCAATCAATGTGTAATTTGACTTGATGCCCTTTGAGTTTCCCAGTATTCTGAAACAGGCAAAATCACTTAGAGCAGATGATTCAATTTGTCAGGCAGCACTGTGGGTAATGTGCATCAGCCTTAATTCAGCTGTAGCAGAAGAGGGTATCTTGTCAGTCCGTCAGCATACTGGGCTGGTAATTCACAGGAGCAAGGCAGAGTAGGATGTGAGCCATAAGCATTCCGAGCAAGAATATTTAGTTAGAGAGGAACTCAAGTGCATGAACAAATATTAACATTTATAGTCACATAGCAATACATTTTATAGACATAAATACAGTGATTGTAGCTATTGAAAGGAAAGTTCACAGACAGGTGCTTTCCCACATACCTCACCAAAGATCACTGAAGGAACAAAGAAATTCTCCCTTTAGCTGTTTTTAACATGGCTTCCAGTTTTCCAGACCACCACCTCTCAGGAGGTTTTTGTTTTGGTTTCACTTTGGTTTTGGTTATTTTTGCTCTCAAACTACTTGGTTCCAGCTGTCCCAGAATCCTGAAGCACAGTTCTGAGAAGGGAAAGGTAAGAGGGAAATGCAGGTTCCTCCATTTAATATGGGTTTCAATGGTGAAGTTTTTTCCATACATATCAGCAAAGACAGAAGGACCCCTTGCTACACTTCTGTCAGACCTTTGTACACAGTGTTTGAAATCACATAACAATAGAAAATGATAAGAGAGCAAACAATGCATGTCTATTGTTTAGTATATTAATATCAGTAAATAATCATTTACACTAATTGTATCTACATATGAACAATCAGTTCTGCTAAGGTTTAAAAGCCCATTAAAGAAGACTATGTATTGATACCATACCCTTGATTCCAGGATTTAGCTGAAGGTTATAGCAATATTCATACAGGTAGGCAGACAGTAGGCCTATGCAGATGCAGATTTATAATTCCCTTTTGTAAATAAGATTTTTATAAAATATACAAATATGGTGCTTGAGAACATCCCAGGATCATAGCTTAGCTTCTATTTGAAATATGTTAGAACACCTTTGGGCTCTATTAAAAATACAAAAAGATCTAACCTTTTTAGAGAAAAAAGTGAGATACAATAATCCTACAATTATTTAAAAGACATAAGACACTGAAGAATCTTTTATCAAAGATGCAGGAGTACTCACCTTTCCTGACAGAGTATTTCTTGAAATGTCAGAGTCCCAGAGAATTACCACTAAGCCTCCAGAGAGCATGTGCTTTTCCTTATTGCCTCTTCTATTGTTTATCTGAGCTCAAATTTGGCCCAAATCATTCAGACACAAGATTTCAACAAGCATATTAACCCAAGCAGTGCTGGATAGAGTGTTTCATACATAATTAGTAAAAAATCAAGCATCTGAAATACAATCACCACAGAGGATATCACAAACAAGTGTGCCCTTCCCATTTTAATTTTAATAAAAGGCCTCAAAAAGCCTTTACACTTTTGTGCAAATTGCCTGCCCATGGTGCGGCTGTGTCCTTGCTGGGATGCTGATAACCTACGCAGGGCACCTACAGTCAACACGACTTTGCCTTTCACTACCCTGATTAAGTAAGTAATGTTCACTTCCCAGGAATACCCTACGGAGCAGCAGCATTCCTATGTGCCCAGCTGTAACAGCAGTAATGACTGGATTCTGAGAGAATTTGAAAACCTTCCTCAACACATTTATTTCTGTTTTTCAACCTATATTCAAAGCCATGCTTTGGCATTGCTATGTAATTTTTGACAGGGTTACAGTAAATTCATCATGCTAAACTGAAATGTTTCTGGCAGATGTCTACTCTGCAACAATCAAGCTATGCGTACAATAAAATATGACAACCACAAGGATACTTCTGGTTGTAAAAATTACACATATAATACTTTATTAATGCTAACTTGGAGCACAATTATGTGGTATATTATTTATTGTTTTAATTAGGAAATATTTATTTAAAAAACTTGTTTTAGCTTGTTATTTGGATAAAATTTTTTTAAATTTTTAGACTTGAGTCAAAAAGTATTATTGGTAAAAAGGAAATAAACAAGCAAATATGTTAATAACAAGACAGTTTCTTTTTCAATCCTTCAGTCTTTTCTTTCTTGACTACTAGCAAATTATTTTTTGAGTCATTTATAGTTTTCTTCCTCAAGACTTTCTCAGAACAATGGATTTAGAAACCTGTTTAGGGGGGAGACAGGAAAACCTTGAATCATTAAAAGGGAATACCATAACTTTTCCAAAAGTAAACATTACAAAACAGGAGACAAAGAAGTAGGATTTATTTTGAAAGTAATTTAAACTATTCATATGTATGAGAGTCAAGCTTAAACCATGCAGAAGAGCTAGTTCCATGAGTATAAGAACTAATTTCCATTTGTGTGATTTCAGTTGCTCAGCTTGATTTCCATGCATTTAATAAAACGTGAACTTCAACTGCAGGTTTTTTCACTATTAAACATTTTTAGTAAGTCTCCCTTCTGTGGATTCCCTGACAGCTTACAAGAGCTGACCAAATTCTGCCACTGTCCTCTCATTGGGGTAAGAATAAGATCAGTCTCCTTTGATTTTCATTGGCTTTTTTAAATTGCTCTCACTTTTCATCATTTCATTTAAATGACACCACAAGGCTTAAAAGTCCTTAATAAGGAATAAGAAAACGGATAAATACACATGCAAGCATATACATCACAGTGGATTATTAAACCCTTTTCTCTCTGGAAACTAGGAAAAGGGTAAAATTCATTTGGTCATTGGAGAAATTCCCATGTCACATAATACAGTCTTACAAACTACTAATGATTTCCATAGGGGTCAATTTTTATTTTATCATTTGACTCCCTTAAGAATAACATAGGACCAAGGAAGCCTAAGGGAAATAAATAAATAAACAAACCTAATGGTACAGTTTGTGAGCTAAATTTCTCCTGGAGTAGGGGGATGCAAAATTATAACTGAATCAATGTAACAACAGCATTTTATTAACCTCTAACTAAGGAGCAGGGAAGTGAAATATGCAGTAAAGTCTCCACACACATTTGACCTCTCCACCTGCTCTATAATTTCCTGCATTGCAAGGTGTGGAAGGATAGTGTACAAAGAACAGTCAGTACCCATTTCCTTTTCTCAGCCCAGAGGAATTGGACCTTCTAGCTCTGTATTTTTGCTTTTTTAACATTTCAGAGTAGATTTGTAATGGTTATGATGAGCCTACTGGCAGCTCACATCACATGAATCCCATTGGTCCTTTGTTTAATACACTGGAATGCATTTTGTCTTGTGAATTTTCCATAAACTTCTATATCATAGATGAACTTTCACACTTTATTTCACTATGAGTGAACTATTTATCTTAACACTGCTGCTTATCTTCTTTTCACAGCCCATTTTATTAACTTTTTTTATATTAAGCAAATTCACTTTTTATCTATGATGTTTGTTTTACAGGTAATTCATCCAATTTAAGGTATTTTCTTAGGGACTTCAATTACATTTTGTCCTTGAAATTAACATCTAATGTGTTTTACATTTTTGAAATAGAAATTAATCTTTATTTGAATTATTAGTCCAGGGCTATAGCCTACATTCACCATATTTGAATGTTGGGATGGGAATCATCTGTGACCACATATTATCCTGGACAACTACTGTGCTAGAGGACATACATATTTGTGTTGTGGATCCTGCAGTGGTAAAAAAAAAAAAAAAAATTATTTTATTTTAATGTTTGACAAAAGTAAGAATTCTACAAACCCCATTCACACAGGGCAATCTATTCCTGCCACTAGACAAATCCATGAGGAAGTACTGTATCATCTCACCTAATCTAAGATGAAAGGAAATAAAATTCTGTCTTGACTACATTTTTTCTCGGTATATGCTGTGTGTATATATATATATGTGTGTGTGTGTGTGTGTGTGTGTGTGTGTGTGTGTGTGTGTGTATATATGTATTCATATACACACACAGCCTTTTAAAGGCAAGTGTAACTCTGAGAAAAGCATCAGTGGTGGACCAAGACTACCAGGAGGTGACTAATCAAATGCTGGGTTTGATAGTTTGTTCAACTCATTACTATCTTCAAAACTACATTTGGGTAAGAAATTGGACACCCATTCTTGTTTGGCTTTAGAGTTTAGTTCTTTCTGTATCTCTCTGACAGAGTAAGAAAAGCTTCAAAGCACTCTCATTTGTGCCTGTGAAGGTACAAGTACAGAGTGATGAAGTCACAACTCAGTCTTCTGCTGGACAAACTTGAGTAGAATACGCTCTGAAATTCTCTTCTTTTTAAGTGATTTTATATCTCTAAGTAATTTCCGATGTTCTGTCTTGAACTTTCTGTTTTTCAAAACGTGAAGGACTGAAAGTGTGTTCTGAAACTGATTTCCTTAGCACACTCACTCTTCCTTGCTTCCACTCACTGCACTATCCATTGAAATACTGAGAGGTCACCATGAAAGGCTGCAGGATTGCGGCTGAAACTCATTGTTCAGTACTGTCTTCACCATCATCCTCAAGTCCTTTCAAAGTGTTTGAAATTATTCTTTTATATATGAAGTAAATTCTGAATATTTCCTTTCCCTATCATAGCATGGAGAAACATTTTCTGAGATGAGATCCATCCTGCCAGGTTCAGATTGCTCTAAATAAGCACCTTGTAATGATTTGTATTTAATTTACTGCTCCATCAACTATTGATTCATCTACAAATTCTGCCAGAAACATTTCAAGATCGTTGATTAAAATGTTGAAGAGTTGCAGGCACAGTACCAATTTCCTCAGACCTCTCTAAAATCACCCTTTTAACATGTTTTCATTTGACAACTATGGTTTTGAGATCTATCAGTTACTTGGTTTCAGTCTACATCACCTGTACATATTAAAGAACAGTATTTCAAATCAAGATGTCATATAAGTCCTAAATGAAAAGTGTTAAGAACTCAAGTATATTATGGCGATACAATTATTTTTATAAAACTTTTATTCATTAGTGAATAATAATTGAGAAGTATTTTCCATAAAACTACACAGATATACGTTAAATTTTCTCTGTGAATAAAATTATTCTAATTACCATTTTTGAATACGAAGAGTAGTAAGGGAGCACTAACCTTTTGAAACACAGTTTGTTTACATTAAAATCCACTCTCACCTATGATCTCAAAACCATATTGCAAGGCTACTATAAGGTTACAGATGAGTTCAATAAGAAAAAACATCACTCTTCAGTAGTTTTTTTTTCCTTCATAAATATGTATTAAGCATCGAAGAAGCAATGAGACCAAACAGAACTGGACAGGAAGTTTCAGTGAAAACATAGAGGATGCTGGATTAGTAAACCAAGTGGCCAAAAGAGTGGCAAGAAGCTAAAAGGTGAGATAGAGTGAAAATACAGAAGTAACAAATGTGGATAAGCTTTAATGACATGGTCGATTCATTTTCTCCGTTTGTTTGCTAATACAACACTTGCAGGTCTCCATTCTGGAAATTTTTAAAGTGTTCTGCAAATCCCACGAAAATCTTTCAAGGGCTTATGTGGATGATCATAATGCTGATTCTTTTGACTGTTTCCTTTATAGAAGTTAAGGTGCAAGTGAAATACTGTCAACTTTCATGCCACAGAAATCCCTGCACATTATAGACATGAATGTATCTCTCATCTCAATACACTATCCACCATCTGTGCTTCTTATTAGCAGAAAAAAAAAAATCCTTCATGCATTGCTCTCTCAGTCTTGTCATAGTTTGAAGTGACAAGCACATCCACAGTTTATAATGCCTGAAATGAATGTTGCACCAAAAACAACAGGTTGGGACTAGATTTCTTTGGATTACACAAGAGAAACTGGGCAGGAGTATACAAACTATATGAAAGGTTAATATATATGAAAGGTTATGACCAGAGAATGGTGATTTTTCTACACATCCACTGGGAATAGAACATGGCTACATCAGTTTTATTTGCAGAAATGGAAATAAGATTAAATGGGATGTAAGGAAAAAAGCTTTCTATCTGTTAACCTCTACTGTAGCACAAGTGAGAACTATCTTTAGTGTCCAAACTCCCTTCATCAGAGGCTTCCAAGAACATATTTTTAGACACTCTTATAGCTTAGACTGCTGAACCAGAAATTCTCTAGAAGTTTCATTCCAATCATGTAATTCTGTGCTTCCACAAGATTTGTATGTACATTTTGGGATTAATATCTTTCAGTATTAGCCATATTTATACAAATGATTATGCAATGTCCAGAAAAGTTGAAAGTTAGTATTATCCAGAAACACAACAAATTTTTGTCCTTTCCAAACAATGTGTAAGGTAGGGGTTCAGTATGAAATAACCTTTTTTTCATTCACATGTACATATACTACAAAAAATATTATGGTTCTGCTTTCAGACGTTATAGAAATTAATATCAGCTTTAGAAGAATGTGATACATGCAAATATACCATTTTAACACCAAATAAAAGATTTTTCACCACAGATTTTTTAACAAGACTTGTGTATGCAATACATGGAACAATCTAAAAATCATTTTGATGCATTATGAATCACCTGTAAAAGAATAAGTAAGTGAGGACATTCTCAATTTTGGTAAATATTTATAGAGCCAAACAATATGAAGTATATGTAACAATCAAATTTCTAGTGAAAATGTGTGCAAGAAGGTTTATTTTGAAAGGAAAATTCCTACTCCCAGTGTCATACCCAATTAAATTCTCCAGGTAATGACCCCATTTGCATAGAGAGCTGAACCCACAAGTGGGAATTTTAATGGGCACAGCACCTGAGTACATTAATTGAGAGTGACACTACTTGAACTAGTTTTGTGCTTACCCCACTGAAAATTCTACTCATATTATTTTTAATGTCAAGCTACAAGTCAAATTTCAAGATGATGGATTTGTTCTTTTTTAAGCATTGAATTTGAATAAAAGGCAGCTTTAATTCTGTTATGCATTGCATAGCTTTAACTAATCTGTAGTTCTGATTCTCACCATTGCTTCATTTTTTCAGTGATTAGAATTTTATTTTATTCATTAATTTGCAAATTATTAGATAGAAAACAATGCCCTCTGCAGCTAAATTACTTCTAGATTGCTGTTTAATGTACTTTAACCAGAATATGTGTTACAGTTAAGCTGACGTAATAGTTTACTAAAAGGTAATTGTGTAAATATGTCTAATTACTTTTTCTGAAGAAACAAGAGTGATATAAAATTTCACCCACGGATACCTTAATTTTCCTAAACTTAACCCCATGAAAGCTTGGTAGTTGCAAAGCAGATTATTGAGCCAGAGACAGCAGTTGTCAAGAGTAGTGGGGATCCTTGCAACACATTTCCCTTTATCCTTCACATGCTACTTCTAATGACCTTGAAGTTATTGTGGATTCTAAACCACTGCTGTTAGTCGACATTAAATATGTAATCAAAGTGTCTCCTCCTCACATGAAGAAACAGACAAATGGAATTGCATTTCCAAGGGAAGAAAGAAATAGCACATTGTTTGATACATTTATTCTTCTCAGCTTGTTCTTAATTAGTCCTCAGTAACTGAAGGTAGCTCAGAATTAAAAAACTCATTCATATATATATACACACACATATATATATGCTACTCTAAAATGTGCTAATTTGAAACTAGTCTTATTCTTGGAAGCAGAACTATTTTGAAGATTGTCACTTTGCAAAATTCTGCAGAATCCATCTTGATAGAACTTCTGGTGCTTTATTTAAGCAAAAAAGACAATCAATAAATTTTCATTTTCAAATATTTCAACACTATTGAGCTTCAGTTATTTAGATGATAAGTCCAAAGACATTGCTTTTACAAGACTAGAAGTTGCACATTGCAGAGAACATAGAAAAGATGAAGAAACAACTTAAAATGCAACATGTATATTGGTATTGTCCCAGACTTCCATAATGAAGTCTCTTTCAATTCTCTTTGAACCAAAATTTAAAGGCAAAACAAACATACTACCTTGCAAAAAACCTAAGGAAACAAGGGTAGGCACTGTTAATCTGGTGCCTAAAAAAGCAGGATTGTAACATGAAACATATTGGAGTACAGCATATTCACAGTGTGGTCACTTTGTGTAACTTGGAGATGAGACAAATTTCTGAATCCCACATCACTGATTGAAGAGGAATTGTGTAGTGCTTGGGCACCAATTACATACCCTGCTGAGATGATATAAAGAGCCCCAATTATAGTGGAGTATTTTGTCAGTTAAAATAGCATACGCAGACCAGAATAAAAATCAGTAAGGCACTATAAAATGTATAAAAGGTATTACACAGTCTTTCATCTTACATTCCATTTTTATGAGTATTGAATGGTAATGTACTAACAATTGCTATAATATGCGTACATAAAATAAGAAAACAGGATTGTCCGCAGTGTTTTATTAAGTGTGCTGAACCGATAGGAGAATTGGAATTGTTCAGCCTGGGAAAAAGAGCTTTTGGGTTGCCTAACTGCAGCCTTCCAGTTACCTGAAGGGAGCCTAAAAGGAAAATGGAGAGAGACTATTTACAAGGTCATATAGTGACAGGATGAGGGAGAATGGGCTTAAAGCTGTAAGAGGGGAGGTTTAGATTAGATATTGAGAAGCAACTTCCAATGTGATGGTGATGAGGCACTAGAACAGGTTGTCCAGAGAAGTTACGGATGCCCCACCCCTGGAAGTATTCAAAGCCAGGTTGATGGGGCTCTCAGCAACCTGATAGAGCTCAAGTTGTCCCTGCCCATGGCAAGCCGGTTGGAATCATACAATGCTTAAGGTCCCTCCCAACCCAAGTCATTCTATGAAGCTATGATTAAAAACCATAAAGACATTAAGAACATTTAATCAAATGCCTGTTTAGCAGAATGGTAATTCTGAGAACATTCTCTTTCCAATTATAGTAGAAATATCCCATCATATAAAAAATTTCTAAAGGAGAGAAAACCCATCCTTTTATGACACTAGCACCAAATCACTGGTAAATAACATAACCAAGTGTTTGAGGCTAGGCTAAACTTTGTACAAACAATCAACTTCACATTCAAGTGCACTGAGTGCACTCAAAAAGTGCATCTTGGAAGAGAGTGCAGCATATTATTTTACTGAACTTCTTTCAATGTTGAAATTGAGTTAAGGTCTCCCTTCTCTCTTTGGAAATGCTAAGAGCTGGCAAAAGGTTAGGAAGGTAAGGGAAAAAACAAGATTAACGTCTGTAGGATTCTAGAGCTACTACTGTCACCATCAACACAATGTGGAGTTTTCCAGTATATGGTGTATGCACTCAAGGACTATGACAAGACATTAGGGAGCTATTTCTCTAATGTTTAACTTAATTTTGGGGCCAAGAGTAAGATTTCAGATACACCATTCATTCTACGATCTGTTACCTTTTAGAAAGTTACAAGACTGGATGCAATAAAAGCTTTATCATGGAGACACATCAATATAATTGGCACTGCTCTCAAAGAACATACATCAAATATTGCAACCATTAAGATAACGTGAAAAAAAGTCCGAGTGTGTGAAGAGCTCAGAAAAGTTTCTCATTTAGAATATTATGAAATCAGTGATTCATCAAAGTCAACATATAGTTCTTAACCTGAGAACTATGACTGAAATAGAGCCATTATTCAATCCAAAAGCCCCTGAAGGCTCTTGATCCTTCTTCACAGGAGCCATATTTTTCTAAAAATCTTACGTATTATGGATAGCTAAACCAACTAAAATAGGTGTCAAATGATACTATTTGTCTAAGTGTTTATCAGTTCATTTACTAAAATAAGTATTTTGGTGCAAACTCTCAATTCATGATACACACTCAAACACAATTTCTGCCAGTTTTATCATCTTTCCTCTGTAATGGCCAGAGAAGCAATTGGTTTTGACCCTCTACAGGGGTATAGATGTAGAAAAAATAGTGCAAAAGACTGCAGACATGCAGTTTCTGCAGTTTTAAAGTAGTATAAGGATGTTCACACTTAGCTTAAGCCAACATTAAAAAAAATCATATGAATACTAAAAGCCGATTACACTCTTGGTTCAGCTTGTTTATAGTAAACTGAAGACTTGTTGAGGATGTATTAAAATAACTTTTATTTTGATAAAATTTAATCATTACTGGAATTTCACCTAATTAATCAATTTTCACTAAGGAATGAATTTTCCCTCTTAATGACTAACTTTTTTACTGCTGGAGGTTCATGCTAGCACAGCTAGTGCCAGAGTTGGCTGAGCTCCACCTGTACAATAACTTGTACACCAGTTCATCCTCTGTGCAAGTCACCCAAAGGCCAACACCCTTAGGAAGGATTAAAGCAGAAGAAAAAACACATAAAAGACATGAAATTAATCTTGAGAGGAGTAACATGAAAGACTAGAAGAAGGTGATATCCAAAAGTTTCAAAATAAAGATCTTTATTTCAAAATAGTGTTTGCAAGTAGCACATCCAATTCATATAAAATACAAACAGCATATTTTTCAAATGGGCCAGTTTGCAGATCTATAACCTGAAATACTGTACAAGTTCACAAGAACTATTATAAAATAGACAATTAAATTCTAATGTTTTCATTTCATTTCAACTCTATTTTCACATTTGCGTTTCTAATTCTGCATTTTTTTATTACAAAAGGTGCTTACAAGATTGGTTATAGAATGAAAATTACAAAACAGAATTTAAGGATATAAATAAAGAAAGGAATTCCTTAAACTACATGCTAATATTGTCTGCTACAAAGATACATTTTTCAGAAGTGCTAATATATCTATGACAAACAGTAGCAGATTACATTTAAATGTCAAACAAAACATGGAATTTCTTATTTTTTCAATTTTCTGTAATACTTTGATACTTCTAATCATTAGCAGGTTTAATAATACTATTTTCACTTCCTGGTATTTCACAAATAAAGTGGGAAAAGACATATCTGTGTGTGTATGTCCATGTGTGGGAGAAAAAGTATATACACATATGCATGAAAAAAGTTCTTGTAATTTTTGTTTTGGTAATTTCAATAAATCAAAAACCCACTAAGTTCCAATAAGTAGAAACAAGGGCTTGTGCAGGGCAAATCCTATAGATAACTTTTACACAGGAAAAGAACTATCTAGATTGTTATTTTTAAATTTTTTTAAACCATATCAACCTGTGGTAAAAGTAATTTTTAGTAAGATCTAGCATTCACAAAATACACAAATGTGCATTTTCCAAGCACAGAACTGGAACTGCTCCAGCAGGGTATGGATATTAGGGCAAGACAAGAGACTGGAAGTCCTCTTCCCTGTCCCAAAAGCACAATCAGACAAGAAACAGCCATAATTCACCTCTCTGTGACCAGAAGGACATGAGGAAAGACAGTTCATGGTGCTGTCTAGCCCCAGAGAACATGTTCCCAAAACCACGGTGTCAACTACAACCCTACAATGGACAAAGTACTGTCTAGACTTTTTCCAAGGTGCATTGAGCCCCAATGCTCACTGTGATGCCCCCAATTTCCCCAGAGGCATTATGCCTTACAAAGACAAAATGCCTCCAGGCAATGCCACTCAACCAAGGCACCTCTTCCCCCTTCCCAATGTGGCTCAGCCTTTAAGGAGTCATAATTGAGCCCCATGAGCCTGATTCTGAGCACCGGGAATTTATCAATTTAACTATATTATTCCTTATTAGTCTGCCTATTACCATAATATTTTTGTGCTCTCTAACTGGAATTTAACCAATAGAAAATTCTGATATGAATGGAAATGCACTTAATTTACGTAATACAGATCAGAATCTGGCCCAATATATGAGGAAAAACCTCAATATAAGAATAATACTTGTAGTAAATATCAAAAAACAGATTAGGAAACCCTCTGAGAATGAATCTGCATTGCATCAGAATACACCACAATACTGCATCTGCTAAGGCAAAATGTAACAATTCCCAGCTCCCCAGTATAGTTAAGGCTTTGGCTTCAGTGATAACTTGCAGTAGTAGGCACTACTAGTCAGTGTTCACAAGAAGCAGCTTTGGTTAATATCAGACCATTTGTCAACTTAGCTTCACACTCCTGTGATCTTTAGCTTGTCACATTTGCATAAATTGAATTCACTATAGTAGAAAGAGACATTTATGGCCAATTCACTCAACACACATGCTGTTGCTATTGATGACTCTTGTAACAAGGCCTGAATTTAGGAGATCTACAAATCTACACTCTACAAATGGAAAATCTGGAATGTAAACAGGAAAGTTTAAGCATGTGAGATCAAGATGTGTGGGTGGTTTATGCAGAAAAGTTTGTGAAAAACAGACACGGAGGGGAGAAATTAGCAGATGGTAAAGAAAATGGGTACTTTAATTCCCTAAAACTGGGAATGCCATAAACTTCTTCATGTGTTCCACAACTGCAAAAGAGAGATATTTCTTGGAAAACATTAATAGAGTAATAGGAAATACACGTTAGGTCTACCACACCCTAACTGTATTTTTTAAACATTTTAAATACCAATACTTTTATTTTTAAAGCATATATTTTAAATGATCTTTTTTTACAGTTATTTAAAAATAACATAAAAGAACATTAAAATGTATCTGAGAATAAACATTTCCTCACTTGCTTTTTGCATATAATGACAGAATTCCTTGATCAATTCAGCTTTAATTTGTTTTTATACCCTGTTTAAATTCTGCCACCCTCTTTAGATCTTCCTTACACTGTAAAGAAATAAATACTAAGCTATGTGACACTGGCTCCAAAGCCACAACCACTGACCAGGCCACTTAATGTACTGGTTTAGATTATTGCGTTAACTTCTAATAATTTTCGTCTTATAGCCAATTTTTGAAGTATTGTTAGTCTATTAGTTTTCTTACTCTAAGGATATATTTCATGTCTACACAGATTTCCAAAGTCTTTTTCTAAGACAAAGCATTTCAAGTAATAATAGTACTGAATTAAAATGATAAGGTCTCTATTCTGTCTTATTGATGACAAAGAAATCCTGGTAGTCTTCTATTCCAGGGCAAAACTTATATTTGTCTTTAGATTGTCAGATAATCTCAGCAATGGAAAATACCAGGAATTGCTCTCTAATCAATGAGACATTCAAAAGGAAAGACATATTGCCAACATGACCACTGTAGCAAAACCAATGGTAGATTTCTGATGCTGGCTTTTAAATTAAGTTTAAAACAATAGAGGAAAGTTGCTTTCAACATGAAGAGAGATAAATAGAGATATTTTGATTTTCAGAATGCCTGTAAAGGCACGTTATGCATGGAGGCATT
This sequence comes from Acrocephalus scirpaceus scirpaceus, assembly GCA_910950805.1. Taxonomy (NCBI): domain Eukaryota; kingdom Metazoa; phylum Chordata; class Aves; order Passeriformes; family Sylviidae; genus Acrocephalus; species Acrocephalus scirpaceus. The sequence goes on from OU383777.1 coordinate 25,397,963, forward strand.
TGAGTGTTTAAATAGTAATGTAGGTAAAGGCAAATACTTAAGGCTTTGCCTTGCAGGCTGTTCTCTGACCAAAACCTATCACCCGATTCAAATGGCAATTTTGCCTTCATACGGCCTGCAGTATCAGGCCTATAATTCACTTTCAGTAAACTCTTCCATTTGCAAAGCCAAAAGGAAGCTGGAATGTAGCTTTAGTTTCACATACAAAACTATACAATTTGTGTTAGAATACAGATTTGAGGATTGCTTTTAAAAAAAAAAATATTTATTTAAAGGGAATTAACAGTGCAAGTGTGAAAATCTTACCTTGTCTTTCTTCAAAATGTATTTAAAGAAAAGCTCTCCAGTTTTATAGAGAATAAAATAGAAAGGGATAAATACTTCATGATGGGAAGCAGATCCCACAGCATTCCATGCAGATCTCCAAGCAATCTGAAGATTCACAACATGCATCCATTATGCCACAGTCCATATCACACGGGCAGTTACAGTCATCCCCCATCTCGTCCCCGCAGCAGCAGCAGCAGGCTTCCGATGTGCAGATGCCACAGGATACTTGTCCCAGAACAATGTTACAGAGGGTGAGGAATTCACAGAACAAGCAAGCCAGGATACAGTGAACACAGCAATCTTCATAGTAATAGTTTAGTAGCATGTCAGGAACAAACAAAACAAACAAAGAAAACAATCAAAAAAAAGGGCAAAGAAATGAGAAAATCATTAATATCTCATTCTAAATCCAGATACATCACAATGTCAAATAAGTAGCTGAATGAAAACAATTCAGAATAGACATAATCTACCACAAAAAAAAGTGCTTCCCATCTTCGTGGTCACTTCTGCAGCTCAACTTATCTCCAACTCTATGCAAGTTTCCTGTCACCACTTCACTTCATACAAATCCCAAGTACTAAACTGCTCAGAGCTGCTCAGATCAATCTTCTTAGTCATTTATTATGTAAAAGACCCATATCTATTATCTTCAGTTATACATTCTTATACAAACTGATTAAAAAAAAAAATAATGAGAGAAACTATCAAAAATTATTTCCAGCCCTTCACAGTTCATCTCGCCCTTCTGAAACTGTTTTGTGTGCTCAATACATGTGAAGAAAAATAAAGGAGTTGCCTAAACATTGTTGCTTTCTTTATTGTTTTTCGCACACGTTAAAACCAGCTTAACAGTATGTTATATTCATTTCTTACTTTCAACAATATCTAAAACATTTAGTCAAAATACAGGTTTTTCTATTGCTTTTCTACCCAAATCTACCGGCAATTCTTTTAATATACTGCTTCAATCTTCAAGCGTTCTTAACTACATCTGAACATCAATATCCAGCTTTTAGAAGTACTAAATACTATACTACTAAATTGTATAGATAATTAAGGCGTCCCACAGTCTACAAAAAAAGGGCACCCAAAGAGAAAATATATGGAAAAACTTCAAATAGTAATACATCCATGAGACATGACAGGAAAACACAGATTGGAAATAAACATGCACCAGTAAAAAGGAGACTGAAGAAATGAGGGGTATACTCAATTTTACGTAATATGTATAAATTCATATGTATAAACATATTTAATTTGTAAGAGGCAGTGAATAGTCATTCAGGAATAAGATGAAAACTTAAAAATACAGATGTGTTCAGGATGCAGAAACACTTTTTTTTCCTAGCCTCAGCTTTCATTCTTTTTATTGCTTGGAAACTTGGAACTCTTTAGCCACAGACAGATGAAGATTGGGAAAATGTTCTGGGAAAAATATCCTTCACAACCTCACCCTATCTCTTGTTCCTATAGTCTATCACAAGCATCCTCTATGAGAGTCTGTTAGGAATGACAGGAGCTATATGGATGACTGGTCTGAGCACCTATAGACATTACGTTCTATACACATCATGTTCTTACAGTTCACAGGCTGAAGACTGCTGTCATAGGGGAAAATGTGCAATTACTTGCAATAGTAATACTATTATCAGACCTTCTAACCAAATTTATAAACGTAAAAAATTATGCAGTAGCCATGACAAGTATGTTGATTGATTCCAAATACCTCTAACATTGCAGAAAATCTGACTGCATGATAGTGCAGTGATGACTTACACAAGCAAGCATGAATATTTACAGCAATGAGGCAACAGAGGCTCAGACTAGCCAAATCTGTCCCAAGAAGCAAAGGAACTACTTGAACCCTTAGCCCATTCTTAGTTACTATACTACTTAGATGCAAACTCAGCTTGGACATTTCTGTACTGCAATGTGGTCGCAGTCATAATGTACTACTGAACCCTTATGCCCAGAAGGAAAAAACGGAAATTTCAGAAAAAGCAAGGAGAGGGGAAAAAAAAACCCCAAACCCTAACCTTAAAATATCCCTACTACTGTGCAGGAAGCAAAACTGAGAGGAAGCCACAGGTACATTTAAAGTGCTTTAAAGAAAATTGTTTCTTGGATGAAAAGGCTTCTATTCCCAAAGACATAATGTCACTAAATAAATGACCTTCATAAAAAACACAGAAGATATGTGAAAAAAAGCTGGAGAGTATCAGTTTGCTGAAGAGGACCAAAGCCAGACTGATAGTGATTAATTAGCTGGTTGTCATGGAGATGGTGTTAAATATGCTCAGGTAAAATCTCCTTTCAGATTTTCTTTTAACATGAAGGAAAAAGATAAAAAAGCCAAGAGTTCTATCTAAGAAACCTTCCTTTTTGAGGAACTAAGGTTTTAGTATATAGAATCTTTAAAATACAGCTTGAAGAAGATAATAAAACAACAACAAATGTTGTTCTACAAATTTTTTCTTAGTACACGATAATGAAACTGTGTGGATACATATCATAAATAAGACGTTCAAAAAATCTTGCCTGCTTCATGCAGGGATATGTAAAATTGCAGGGAGAGAAATACACATTCACAGACATTATAATATGTTTCTATTGATAGGCAAGGAACAGAGTTCATAGGTTAAAAAACAGAGACTGTACTCAGAAAGCATTTTCTGGACCCACAAAGGAATTTTTCCCTCCTAATCTAAGAAACTCACCAAATCAAGACTTACAAGAAGAGGCCATGTTGACTTAAATGAAGGTATTTCAAAGGTAAAAGCTATGAAAAATGGTTCAACGCACAATAAGAAATTTTAGCCATTTGTATTATTATAGAAACTCTGTAGAGGGTCTTTTTTTCTATCTCTTCTTCACTGACTGGAACATTAAAAGGATTTATTTACCTACTCTTTATTTCCTTCTCCCCAGATGGCAAACCTAATATTTGATTCAAAAAATCTTCATATAACAATTTTACTTAACCTCCACATACAATTAACAGAAAACAGAGATACCCTTTAGTGCTCTCTTCATTCTTGCAATGACTCATTTGTACAATGAACATAAACTTTGATCCACATTTCAAGGACAAACCTGAAATAATCATGCTTTTTTGTTCTTCATGTTATTGACTTTTAATAGCTATCCAGGTAGCAATTATTTAACACATGACGAAGCATGCTGTTACCTAGTCCTACCTAACTTGCTGAATTCAGAATCATGGCTCTAAAGGGCTGTAATACAGTTGGATAAAATGGGTGGAAGAATAATTTCTTCCGTGTATGACCCCTATTTCTTGGCTTCTTATTTACAGATGCAATTATAGGAAAAAGATACAGTTATGCCATATTTTTGTAGTAATAACAAACTTACATGCCACACACAACTCATCCTTCTCTAGTCTCTACATTTCTACAGTAACCTGTCAGTTCCACCGAAAACATTACATAGCTAAAACCAACTGCCATTATGATCAGTAGAATACAGCCATGAAGGTGCTATATAAAGCTCACTTCAAAAGATATGACCACAGGTTTTTCATTACCATGTTGGAGACCACTACAATATATTTCATTGCTTGCACAAGACACTCCAGTAATTTTTTCCTGCTTATAAGACCAAGGAGACTATTTTAAATTACATATTATTCTAAATTTCATAACTTATTAGTACATTAAGAATAAAGACTAACTTAATTAACTTCCACTCTTTAACCTTACCCCATCAAAATCTGATTTTTTTTTCCCAGATGATTGAGGAGTGGAACACTTTAATCCAACTAGAAATAAACATATTTTACGTATTTGTAAACTTGGTGATTTTAATGTCTGACAATGTGTTTTCTGGAAACTTTGAGTATATTCTAGTCTTTTCTAATATGGAAATGATACAGTAATACCAGTTACAACACTGGTGCCAGCTTAAAATCATCTATTTATTTAAGCTCTTTTTTGTTTGTTTGAGAATTAGAGGGTCTCATTCTTCTTTTCCCATTAGATACAGTAACATAATCAAGAACTAGGGGCACATCTTTATTGTGGATGGAACTCCATTAGCCTTGACATCCATGATGCACTACCGTTGACTCTGAAGTTTCTTGAGGTTTAAGTTTTCATTAAACCAATTTCTGTCTCTGTGGAAGTATTTAAGTTTCATCACACAGGCAAATCATAAATGAAGATGAATTTTTTCTTAGGACTTCTACACTATACCACACCAGACTCAAATCTCCATTGTTTTTCAGTTCTTATATTACACTTTTCTTTAATTGAAAAATGCTGCACTAGAGACTGTCACTATATAAAAGTGAAGATGTGGGGTGCAAACACTGCCTAGTGGCATACTTTAAAAAAAAAAAAATTTCCAAACCAGTACATCTACCTTAGTTCTTTTACCAAATGCTTCTAATTTCATCAAAACAACTATATTACATTTGTTGACTAGATCCAAGCTCCCACAAGCTATGCTAAATGGCATAAATTACAACAGTCTTGATCTGTAGGCAGTGCTAGTACATTTCATTAGATGAACTCACGTTTGGGAACAAAAGGTGAGCTTTCAGATACTCAAGCTCATCTTCATTCTTTCATTTTGTGGGATGAAAGTTAGACCTGAAGTTAAAAGGGACATCCCATCTGACATTTTTTAAAACCAATGTAAGTGAAGGTGTTTCCTTAATCCTTTGGCACATCCCTAAAAGGCACAGATTTGTTAGAGAACCTCATCAAAACTGTTGAATAATGCCAAGGCAAAGAAAACCCAACCAACATGTTCAAGTTTTTGCTGCTTTATATCACACACACACACACCCAACCATGTGCTGATTTAATCAAAGAGTGGATACAGTACATGTAACATCTACTTTACTGGATTTTAAATGTTAACACAGACAATATCCAGACAAGAAACAGGCCCAAAGATCCCTTCAAACTGTTTACACACTGTTATAAAAGCCCAGAAGGCTCAATTTCTAACTCACCCCAGTTATAACAGCTATGCTCATTTAAGAAAAGAAACTATATCAATAAAACAATAAAACTATTTTAATGTTTGTCCATATCTTCGAACATTTGCATGTGCATACCAATTTTAACTTCTAAAACTTCTCCATACAGATATTAGCATGGTATCTAATTTCTTTCAAATACTGAAATATACATTTATTTTATTTAATTTCATTTCAATTTGCCTTGTATCATCTCCTCTTCATTTTTATGAAGCTCTACTTAAAAGACAGATTTTTAAGAGAACTATCAACCATCAAAACTGTACAGGAAATGCAGAAGGTGAACTGAAAAGTGCACAGAGAAATGTATGTGCAGACTGCTATGCGCTGCTTTTGTAATGTTTGACACTAACCCATCACAAACCGACTCAAAAAGCTTTCATACCAAGCAGGCAGGTCACATATGATAAAAGTTTTTCATGTCTACAGCGGTAAATAAGCTCACTTACAGGACGGTGACCTTGGTCAGCTTCTTACTAACTATATTCACCAAGTTCAGACAACTCAAAACAAATCTCCAGGCACTCTGCTGTCTCACAGAGAGAATCAAAAAGGGCAAACCCACAATCAAAGTGACAGCTGAGGTCTTCAGCAGGGGTTTACTGCGGGCCCCCGCAGAGCCCTGAACAGAAGCCCCAGCAGGTGCTACAGGCGTCCCGCAGGCCGGCAGCGCGGGCTGGCAGAGGCTGGGATGAACACACAGCGCCAGCGACAGAGCCCGCAGCCGCAGCGGCACTGCACCAGCCAGAAACCACCCCAGCACAGGTTTCCTAAAGGGCTGCAGGGGTGAGCAGCAAAACTCCCAAGTCCAGCACACACGCTGTCACACCTCCCACCACTCCTGCAATGGGGCTCTTGTGTGGGGCTCGCAGGCAGACTCTGTGACCTGCTGTCTTTCTTTTGAGAAAAATTACTGCACCCAGGAAAATGTTCACAGGAAAATAAGAAAAGGCAGAAAGAACAAGCTGACATGTTGTATGGAATATGGTTATTTCTAGATAAAAGAGTGACATTTGTTTAGACAGGGGAAAACATAGTTACAAAGCTTAGTATATGTGAAATTTCACCATTTAAAATAAAAAAACTATTATCTCTATTGAACAAGGAAATTAAAATGTTGCCTGAACAGGCAAATCACACTGAATACATGGAAACCTTCACCAAAGCTTATATTCTAAGCTCTCAATACAGATATAAGCTCAGGAGTAAATTGATCCATTTTAAACATGCAGATATACTAAGAAATCTGCTAATTTCCAATATCTAAGACTTCCTTAGGATATGAAGCCTTCATTGCCACTGCTCACCACTGCAAATACTGAAACAAGTTAGGTCCTAGCTAGACTATGTCCTTATAAAATAGATGCTGTTGGAAGATCCTTTTTCTGTTATAGGCCGTTTCCCATTCAGTCCTGCTAAAAAACATGTACATTACCTTTCAAGATTTCTGCGCAAAAAAACCAGTGTAAACCATACTTAAAACACACCACTCTTCAAAATGCATTCTTAACACACATTTGACCATAACGATAATGTTATTTGCCCACTGCCTGATTCACAACTGTGTTCTGATACAACTTTGTCTAACAAAACCCCCTGTTTACCACTTCACGCTCAGACATAAATCCACTTTGAACCAATTTGTAAAACATAGCAAATAAAATTTCAGCTGAAGTAGAGAAATTGCAGGATACTAATAGGTAGCTGCCTAAACAGTACTTAATGCTACAGGATGGATTTCAGAAGTGTATGTATGTTTTAAAAAAAAGCCAGATTGAGAGATGGCCAAAGATATTTCTGCAATGTTAGGCTATTGATGCACACTCTTACTGAATGTCAGAAAATAATACCAATCAAATGACTGAACAGTATATAAAAGAAAACTTACTGCTGGTCTAGTGTCCCTCAAGAGGACAAAAACCCAACACAATCCTATTGCAAATCATGTGCACTAAAGCAAAGTTTCCTGGAAACCATTTTTCCTATATAAAGTTATATAAACCAAAGTAAAACACTCCTACTTTAAACAGAAGTCTGCTAGCATGCTAAGACAACTACTTATTACTCTCCACTTATATGCACCTAGTGGCTCTTAAGACCCTGGCTTAACATAAAGACTATTTATTGGACTTGCTTTGTCTTCAGTTAAGCCATCAGTATCACTTGGGATATTCTAATAAATTAATGTAGTCAGCAGCAGGAGTTAAATAGTGTCCATCAACCCCATGCTTTGATTAAAAATCTAGAACAGATGAAGTTGCATTATACTAAAAAAAAAGAGGGAGGGGGAGAGGGATGCCTCATTCAAATGCACCGCGAAAAGTTGAATTTTAAACATTGAATTTAAAAAAACACCCACACTTTGGGTGAAATATTTCATCGAATCTCTAAGCTCAGCACCACAAGAAGCACAGTCTAGAAAGTTGAGGAAGGCTGCTTCAGGCTTTGCTTTTGGGAAAGCATGAATGGTAACTAAAATGTGGTGGCAAGTCTGCACTGACTGTCCTTCCCCAGAGTCTCACCCCCATGCTGCAGGCTTACCTTATCTACCTCACTGCTGCATCTAGCTTTATTATACTTCCTAAAGACCTCTCCTGAGAGAAACTCATTGCCTTCTAGTGCCTTTCTGATTTAGAAAGCCTGGGAAGGAAGGAATAAGGAATAGATCTCACTGTCTCTATAGGAAGCAGGCTCATGATCTGTTCAGGATAGTTTAACAATCTACTGTTTCCAAATGAATACAGCAATTGTGTATGCTCAAAGTCTTTTGAGTGAAGTACTACATTAAACTGAAAATATCGAGTCACTGGAGTTGTGAGAACTTCCCTGCCAAACACAGTAACTTCTGAGGTCACAACAACTTGACCAGAAGCAAGAGCTTCATGTCAAAAACAAACTAAAACCTGTATTCTCTCTCTCCATCCTTAACTTTTCATAAATGATTGCTTTGATTCAAAAGTGTATAACGTCAAGCTTCATAAGGATTTGGTAGGAAAATTTGGTTTGGTTTTTAGAAAATAATAGGCACCTACCTTGGTCTCTCACTACTTTAATTAAATTCCTCTTCCATCCTTCCCCTGCTCAACTTCTTTCCTTTCCTCCTCCAACTCTGCATGTCATTATTACTTACCTTCCACCACTCTGATACACATATGTATGTATTCAGTTACTCCTCTGTCTTCACTTCCTGACATCTAGATCTACTGTTCTGCTCCCTCATTGCTGTCCCCTTTAGACCTCTTCTCTTTAAGTTTCTCAGGACAGGTCTGCACTTGGATCTGCATCAGAGCTCTGGATGTTCTGCATCTGAACACAGCAGCTAAACTGCCTTCTTTTTTACTCATTTACAATTGCTTTTTCATGTTTCCAAAGAGTTTTTCTCCACTGCTCATAACAAACAGGTGCAAAATACTAACAATTCTCTTTGCTAGTGGCCTACCAACCAAAATTTTGGAAGTACTGTGACACCTCTGGCATCAATAATTTAAAAAATTATTAAAATTTCTTTGAGCTAAATTTTTTTCTATTGCCAATATTCACTGAAACATATCCAGCCCATTTGAAAAATCTTTAGAACTGAAACAGTGTTTAAAAACTGCTTTTTAGGAGTGAAACTCCAACTATTTCATAATTCCTTTGGTTTTTTGTAGTGTAAGTTATGGAGCTGAGTAAGATTTCTTCAGGGACAATATGGATTAATAATAGATGCAGAGGAAAAGCAGAACTGGTGAGTGAACTCACACCCTCCTAAGTCTCACTGGATGTGAAAGTGTTTCTAACCAGCATATTCTGGAATGCTGACATGACCACATATACTCCAGACTCATTTAAAAAAGGACTTTTTAAAGCTTTTTTACTACTGCTATCAAAATGTTTGTTGCATTTCCTACATAAATTCACCGCCAAAAGCTCACAAGATGTGACCCACAGTAAAAGTGGAGTTTTCAGCTGGAACAATTAATAAAAGAGTTCTTAATTGTTGTGTGTGAATTTTTGAGGGGTGACAGACTTTTTGGTTTCATAGCTTGTGTTAGGACTGCCTAGTACTTTGGGGACCAACAGGAGCAGTACCAACCCTCACACGAAGATGCACTACCCTGGATAAAGTCATATTGAACTTCATTTAGCTTTTAGTACATATACTGAAATCTGCAGTATATGAAGCAGCATGCTACATTTTAAATAAGCATGAACGGAATATGCTCCTGTGAAGGACGGGGAGCAAGCCCATCATGTTTCTTGATTCTATCCTGCTTCAAGGCCTTCCAGGCTTCCTGTTCTGTCAACAGATACAATACTGTAGAGCGAAGTACCAGACCTGGCAAAACTTTGCGTGACAACCAACTGTGGTGCTCCAGAAATAGTAACATCTTGTCTTTCAAGAAGAATCAAGAAGAATGATGCTTTTGGGAGGGAATAAGAAAAAAATGAAAAATATGTTCTCATTCTTATAGTTAAAAGCTAGCTTGGCAGCCAGAATTTTCACTTTTCTTCCTTCTGAGGATGATTTTTCCTTTTCTCTGGCCACTTTCCTTCACTTAATTCAGTTAGTCTCCTGACTGACAACAGACCAGAACACTCAAGGAGGAAAACAACACAGATGAAGTAAAAATACAGGGTATGTATTTTCAGGTTTAAAAAAACAATTAAGGCTAGCAATTAGATTATAAAATCCAAGGTACTACATAAGGAATAGCAAAATTAAAGTGAATTGAAATATCTGAAAATGTACAACTTTACCTTATTTCTTTCTACTAAAACTTTCTGGATGCTATAATAAACTAAGCTGGTGAGTTAATTCAGGTATTTTATTACTCACAGTACAAAATAAATACTGCATAAGACCGTTTAAAAAACAGCCTAGAAGTTATATTATTACACTATATATATATATACACATATATATACACACATATATATGTGCTTGAATAGAAATACACACCTTCGAGTAAATTCAAACCCAGCAAATCTTCAGCAGTAACCAGTGCCTTATGAGGTTAACATGGTACAAGTTAAAGCAAAGCCAAGTAGTAAAGCAATGTCACAAATAATTTTCAATAGCTTTGTATCTTTTCCATCTTCTTATAAGCTGTGTCAATAGCCTCTACAGAAATGCCATTGAATCAGAAGAGGCAACTGCTAAGAAAAAAGCCTCTTTGCAGAAGCTGCAGAAGTTAGGTTCAAATAAATTGTGTATACCATTTTGAAAGAATGTCTGTGCAATCCTCAGTCACTGAACTTTTTAATACACTCTTCTGGCTTAGTAAAATTAGATGTACTTATCAAGCACATATACGTATATACATATATGCTTATATTCCTGATTTAAACACAATTACAGCCTTTTAAACAAGTAACTGGGCTAATTATATCAGGTTTTTGTAATGCAGTCCTCCAGAAGTAGTCATAAGGGGTTAATATGACTTGTAGTAATAGCACAATTATTTTTAAGCTATCAATAAATCATTTTCCCTTGAACAGTGAGCTCTTCTTTGTGTTAATTTAGATATTTCAAGTGACTGTTGCCAGACTTTCTGATTGTTCATCCTCTAAAAATTTGGATGATAAAACAAAAAAAGTATATATTGATACTTCCTGAAAAGCAACAATTTGATAAGAATACTACTTGTAGTTTACAGTTCTATCATGTAGCCCCATAGAGTCTTATACTGAAAAGCTGAAGGAGCTGTCAGAAGGCTTGTACATGTGAGCATGCAGATATGTTTACATAAATATAAAACATGTCTGTCAGAGAACTGACAGAAATAAAAGCAAAATAAATTTTAAAACCAGAAAATCACTTTTGAAAACAAATATTCCCTTATGGGTGTATTTCAATACACCAGACATACTTTAATCATTGCACAATAAAACCTGTGCTTGGCTTGGATTGTGTAAAAGAAAACTTAGAGGTGCAGACATTTGTAGAATGGGACAAGCAACTCAGAGCATATATCCAAGTTCTCACATTCAAAAGGAGAATGTTACAATGCCAGATGTACAGTGTTGACTATATTTAACCTTAGCTATTAGGTGACTTGTGAAATTGAGTGTGACAATAGGACTATCCTATATTTCTGTGGTTTGAAATGTGACAACACTATTTAATTATCAATATTCTAATCAGATATGCCTTTAAGGGTAACAACATTTCTACTGTACATAAAAATAATATATGACGGTAGTTTCTGGCAACTAACACAATTGTGTTGGATATTAAAATCAGATATTAGAATTTAAAGCTAAATCTGAAGATATCATTAATTTTCTCCTCAATAGCTCAGTAATTTGACATAATTATATTCATTTATTAAACAGAAAAAAACTCCCAATAACTGTTTTTATTACAGGATAATTTTAGAAGAAAAAAGGAAATGTTTGCCATAATTAATCGTATAGGGGAATGAACAGGGCAGGCACTGCCTCTGAAACAACAGTTTTGTTGGTTTTTTCCAGAGGTTGAATTTCTTAAAATTCAGAGGCCCGTACTTTGTTTCAGTCACACAAACAGATCTAGGATTCTTAAGATATAGTCTCCTTAAAGTGCACTAAGGAGAACCATATAAGGATATTTCACGTAACAGAAAAGGGAATACAGGAAGTATGAAGTTGTGATTTTGGAAAGAAATGTTAGAGGATTAAAAGTGCAACAGAAAATTAACAGTAGATTCTTGAAGATAAACATGAAAATAAACTATAGCAAGGGGGACCAGCTCATGGAAGGATCTGACTGAAGCTGTTCTTGATATTACTACAGATTCACTGAGTAAGTTTGACTAAAGTAGGTGAAGTCAAAAGCAGTCACTCCACTGACATCAGTAGGCTTCGTTGAGGCCGCTATATGCAATCCTTCTGATCCTTCATCCTTTCATCTAGGCTGAGAATCTTCCCCATTTCACTGAACACTTCCATCTCCCACTTCTTCAAGAATCTGTGTCTGTCCCCTCCTTTACAGGTGTTTTTTTACCAGTCACATCTATGCCTGCCTCAAACCAATAAAATTTCTAAAGTCTCTACACTCTGCTTGTTAAGGGCAGTAACTAAGTCCATTCAGTATATTTGTGCTAATGGGAAGGCAGTGGATCAAGAAGCTCAGAAACTCTGGAACCATGAGTTTAAATGCAAGCAGTGAGAGCAGAGACACAGCTAAAACACAAGAGAAATTATTTACTTTTGCTTGTTTAAGCTATGGAGGAGTATGCAGCTTTTTCATGCACATTATCTACATCCCAAATACAGCATAAGGCACACTGAACACTGAAGAACAGGTCATTTTATTATCTAGTGTTCAGACCTCAGAGCTAGTCAGGATATTAGCCAGCAGAACATTTCAAAAGCAAAGTCTACCCTTATGGAGCCTGCCATACTTACTAATACTTACTGTGCTTCGAACTAGTAGTACTTTAATGGGTTTTTTTCTGGTGCATGTTAGACATTGTTGACAGGAGTTCCTATCAGTTCAGGATATCAAGTACAGAGACTAAAACATTATCAGATCATGTTGACCAAACATTTGAAAGCAAGAACTCTCCCATTCCTTCCCTTTCCTTCAAATACTTAGTATTTTCCTTTGGGAAAGAAGCTTGTCTTTTATCTTAATAACTTCTATTTGCTTCTGGAGCATGAGTCACACTCTTCAATTATTTTCAATTAATTGCGTAATTTTTACTGAGATTTGGTTGGTCTTTATTCAGTTTGGTTTTTTAACAAGAATATCAGCTTACCTTCTGGTGAAGTACCTGGCTTTTGAGAAAACACAGAGCTTATTTTACTCTTCTTGCTGCTGTTGCTGTTGACAGACAAGGTGGACTGAATTTTTCTGTGCATTTTTTCTGAAACAGGAGATGAAAGCTTTTTGCTGTCTGCAGGCATATGCTTGACGCCGTTGTGAATTCCACTTCCATTACTCAGACCCACATGGCCATTTTGGATTTTGCCACTTTCTTCCTCACTCCTTTCCAGTGCCGAAGTATTTGGCTGAGGCAAACGTTGAGGTTGTGCTTAAAGTACAAGAAAGAAAGGGTTAATTAAAATTGTAAATTGATAACTGAACACTTTAGGCTAGACTGGGAATGCAACTTTCCTTGCTGTTATTGATCTAAAAACAGACAGACAAGTTATCATTCCCCCATTAAGACAATAAAGCAAAAATATCTCTAAATTAAAAATAATTATTAGATATTCAAAAAGCACCTCATGTCTGCATGAGGCCTAAATTCCTCATTTGGCAATGTAAGGAAAGGCTTGCAAGGCTCTGTGAACTACACAGAGAGAATAATGCAAGTAGTTTGAAGAAAGGGAAAAAGTCAAGACTGCAAATGAATGTAGCAAAACTGAGATAAACTCGTATTGAAGGAATCAAATGAATAATGTGTGAAATACACCCCAATGAGAGAAAAAGTGTAGAAGTAAACATACAGACCACATGGGCTAAGACGCAGGCTGGCCAACCAGCCAGCCTTCAGAAAATAACCTGACTGATGTGGTAGGGGTCCCCAGACACTCAGCCATCACTGACCAGTATATTAGAGCAGAACAGGAATATCCAGGTAACTAACAAGTTTGAGCTTAAATTTATAAAGAACGTGGATTACTGAGAAGTACAAAACCAATCAAAATCCAATTTTGTGGAAGATGTAACCAGAAGGAACATACATTCAAACACCACAGAGTTGTGGCAAGCAAGACCCGCGCCCCCCCATATTCTTCAACAAAGAATCACAATTTTAGAAATGGCTGTAATGGGCCAGTTAGGGATTTAATGGAAACACTAAAATTGTCAAAGTAAAAAAAAACAACCCTGTCAAGGCAAAAATCTGAAGTGACCTGGCTAAGTCTCCCAGAGTACATGTCATAAACTCATTCTAATGCGTAAGCATGAAACTTGGCCATTCTGTGTTGAGCTACTGCATCATAAAGGAGAATATACTTAACAACATGGAAGAGGGATTTCCTATGTATTCTTTAGTGTGTAACTGAAGAAAAGATGCATGATTTTTTTAATATAAAGCTTTGTAATAAAAAAACCAGTGGTTTCAATTTAACAATTCTTATTTAGAAAACAAAGGAGGTTTCATGGGGGAAAACTAATTTAAGTGTAAACACAGTAACACAACAAGATTTCACAAGCAAAAAGCATCAGCCCGATCACTTCTCCTAATCAAAACCCTACTGCATCATGCTTGGATGTAAAGAGGTTTTCAGATAGTCCAACCTTCATGTATTTAAAAATATTTTGTCAAAGAAAAAGTCCAGATTCTATCAGATACCCAATGGATGAGAAATTAGTGCCAGCAGCAAGGAAAAACAGTGCTGCAGTTCATTCTCTTTTCAGATGGTTCATATCCATTTTCTGATGATTTCACAATATCAAGGTGAAAATACATATGTATTGTGAGAGTCGGCCCGAAGACCCTCAATTTTGTCTCACGCTTTTCGTCGTGGAGACTTTGGGGGGGACGAGAGGGAAACCAAGAGCTGATGTAACTGCTACCAGAATTGCCATTCCTGCCCAGGTGTGTTTGCTTGGGAACAGAGTTCCCGGACATACATCCTGCTGAAACAATGGTAGTCGCAGCACGCCACACTGCCCCTGCATTCTGTACCACCTGTGCCTGAGGTGTAGCAGGCCAGCTTGCCCTGTTCTCCCCCTCCCTCGCATTGTGCATGGGCCTGGACTCCATCACGGGACTTCTCCCCCCTCTCCTTGTGCATTGGGCCTAGACTCACGAGATTTCTCCCCCACTCTGGAGAACTATATATTCTGCCTCAGAAGAGACCCCTTTTGAGGACCTCCCCACGGAAGACGAAGATCTATCAGCTCCACGAGGGTTCTGCAAAGACAAATCTATTAGCGGCGCGCTACGAGGATTTGCGAAGGCGGACCTATTGGACTGCTGCGAGGACTTCGTCTCTCTCTGTGAAGGCAAAGATCTATCAGCTCCACGAGGGTTCTGCGAAGACAAATCTATTAGCTGCGCGCTATGAGGATTTGTGAAGGCGGACCTATTGGACTGCTGTGAGGACTTCGTCTCTCTCTGTGGTAATTATATCCTATCTGTCCTATCTCTCTTTTCTCTCTTGTTTTCACCTATATAGCTTTCTTTCCTCGGTCTTTTTTTTTTTCTTGTTATTGCATATCATTTTTGGTGGATACATTGAATAAAGTATATCAGCTTTGGTGGGTACATTGATATTGAATAAAGTATACTGATTTTGGTTAAACAGCATTTTTGGCCTCCTTTGTACTCTAAGAAACTAAATACGAACTTAGTTCACTTTGAACGGGTCGTAACATGTATAATTATAGGTAGCTTGTTCTAAAAGAAACAACTCCACTGATCACTTCAAGTACTAGTTAAGAAATTTTCCAACAAATACTACTGGGACAAACAGACCAACATGGTCTCTAAAAGGACTCAGTTCTAAATTTACCTAACAAACCCCCAGTGCTTTCCTTCTATCCAGAATACTAATACCATTCTTGGGTTGCTTTCTCCAATATCATAAACTTTTCCAAATTAAACTTCACACAAATCTTAAACTTTATGTTCTGGTCATGCTCACAGGCAACAAAGGATTCTTTTCCATAATAGTTTAAATATGAACTGGTTCATGCTTTTCTTGATATTTTAGTCACTGCCACTAATGTTTTCAGAAGATAGCCTTGACTTCCCAAATTTATCTAGGTCAGAGTAACCCTGCTTGAACATACTTGACCAAAGTGGTAATTTCCTGTTGCAGGAAAAAAAGTGAGGGCTGGGGAAACCATTCCTGTTTTAGACTCCCCGAAGATGTTACAGGGAATACAAAGATCAAAGATCATTCCCTTCCATTACCAGTAGTAACTGCTCAGAAACCTCCAAGCCAACAAAACAGAAGCACATTGAGACCTGAAGAACTAACTGTTGATCAAAGGCTATTTTTATTGACAATGCTAAAACTGCTTCTCCTTCAGTTTTGCATTAGTGTTTGTAAAACCTATGAACAGAAGCATAAGTAAGGCACTTTCCTCACTTTGGAATTCAATTTTTGCTACTGATGCCTAGAGAGGCTACCTAGAACAGATGATAGACAATGTTAAAGGAATAAAATAGATATTTATTAAAAAGGCCTTCAAAGGATACACCTCGGGCAGTACAAGAGCCCAGCCATGGCTACACCCAAGATGGACAATTAGTCAGGAGTCTTAGTGACCTTCACACTTTTATAAGTTTTGGTCCATTTACATATCGGAGTTAATTGTCCAATGACAGCTTCAGGAAATGAAGTCCCATCCTCCCAGTTTGCTCTCCTCTATTTGCTGTTGTTTATACTTTTTGGCCTGAGGCTGTAAGAGTGTCATTGGTTCTTGGGCTGGAAAAGGATTGTTTTGTCTAACTAAATTGTGAGAACTTGCTAACACTTTATATGAAGTTCAGAGTTATATACTACTGCAGTACAGAATCTGGAAAATATGAAAGCTAAAACTTAAAGTATCACAATCTATTTGGTTAACACTTCCAAACTCTCATAAAGGTCCCAAAATAAATTTTTAGGGAATTTTCTCCTATTTGAATAAGTATTATTAAAAGTATACTACCAGGAACCCTTCATGTAGATTCTGTTTCCATGTATGTGCAAAATTAATTTTGTTAAAATCGAATGTTATTCATTCCATTTTAAAAATAGTCAACGTAGACCAAAAATCTTTGCAAACAACAGAAATAAAAATTTACTCTCTAAAATTCAGTGTTTATGTCCACAGCATAAAACTTCATAAAACCCCATAGTTTTATCCCACTTAAATGCAAATTTTGCAATTAAGGAACAGTGTTTTTCATGTTTCATGTAATGTTTCCTCTCCCTGAATTGCCTATGATTCCCTGCTGTGGAGTAGTGCATTTGTACCAATGAACTAGAATTGCTGGGGAGCAGTTAACCTTCCTCAATAAACACAAGCAACAGACTTTCCTAAAAATTCTCTATGTCTGGATGTCAGTTTATAAAATTGACATCTATGACCCTTTCTAAGCCAGTTTAATTGGTGATGGCAGCTTACAAATTGTTTGTATATTTTTAGGGCTTTGCTACAATACAGTAACTTGACAAAATATCCAAAATTCAATCTTCAAAATTAGGTGTGTTTCTGTCAAACTGTGGGTAAATGGAAAGTCTTGGGAATCTGAACAGTTATAGGTTTTTGCTTTTATTATTATTTTCACTAAAGGTTTAGGGACTTTTCTACTTTTTTTTAATTTTAATTTTTTATTAAGTAACCCTGTTCCCAAAGTACTCTTACTTGAGTCTTTTAGCATTAACATGCAACTTTTTAGCTGACTGGCTTTACAGTATTCACGTGTGATACGCAGGTCAAATCAAAATGGAATAAAACCCCAAATGGATTAGTTATCTCAATTTAAATTTATTTTAACTTTATTGATAATTTTGCACTAGGGAGACTTGAATCTTATGGTTAAAACACACTTGAAACCAATTAGGAACCATATGACCGCATTCTAGCATAAAGAACAAAAGCAATTGACAGTTCCAAGATTAAACCAGAACTACTCAGTTTAGAACAGAAATATTTTTACCTTATTTTTTAAAGGTTGTGTATATCTTAAAAAAAAAAAAAAAAAGGTGTAATATGGAGAACGACACAATGCTTCTTAAAACACAGTGATACCCAGGGACTCTCACTCTCTCTTTAATGATCCACTGCTCTCATTCAGCTGTCTTTCTTTTTTCAAATCTTTACATATGTGACAGCTCTCAAAAGTAGACCATAGACCATCTGGCATTTTCCGAGGTGTAACTTGTGCAAATTCAGCTCTACTGGGAACACAATGCTATCTTCTGCCTGCGCTATAAAAGATACAATAGAATGTAGAACTTATGAGTTGTTTTGAATTATTCATTTTTTGCCTGTATATTCAAGAAATTTTACAAACTCTGCATTTTGTACTACATAATCACATGCGTTAAAGGTACAAAGAAACTTTTTGACACCTCTTTTCTACAGAAAGATGGCATTTTGTTTGATATGTGAACATTCAGCGCCTGTTATATCATTCTAAACAGGCCGTGTGCTGCTACAAAAGATCCCATTTTACACTCTATGTATGAGCAAAAATGTTATTCTTGATATTCACTAACTAATGCAATACACATCAAAATTTCAAATGTGTGTTGGATGAACATTCAGCATCATCAAATCAGGATAGTACTGGTCACTTACTATATGTTAAAGATTTAAGAAAAAAATCATTCCTCAGACTACATAGAAAAATTGTCATTTCAAACATCTACAATGAGTAGTTTCAAAATGTCCTAAGAAATACCATGCTTTTCAGGTTAATATGTTTTTAATCTTTAGCAAAACCAGTAGATTTAAGTCAATATTTTATACAGTGCTAACACTAGTGGATTTTCAATAAGAATGATAAACATTAGATTAATGATTCAATAGACTGAATCTTTTTTGATAGAAAACTAGCAGATAATATAGGTAGTAATAACTGCACATGAATCTGCTGCCTGTGGAAAAGCAATAAAAAGGCAATATATTGCTATAGCATATAATCTATTAGCATGTTTCACACTTCCTTGTCGTTAGTTTCCTTGCAAAGTGGGCCTTAGTACAGTAACTTCTGCTGTTATTTAACTGACTTTACACAATAATTTAATTGTAAGGTTACTACCTGGTGAATTCAAGTAGTAAACATTTATTATGGTTTTTGATGGTTTTGAAGTAACTGAATGTATGCACATTCTCTTTCAGACTGTAAACCCCTTAGCACACTTTAAATGAATATGCACACATATATGCACCCTGACTGCATATCGTTTTTACACCTTGCGAAGTCCCAGCTATTCTTACAAGAAAGATTCTGATGCATGCATTTAACAGAAAAATGTATGTCAACAGAGGGAAACTCTCAACCAAAAGAGAACAGTCTAAGCTATCATTAGGGATTTTAGACAAAACACAAAAACAAACATACACTGAATGCAGACTCCTCTGAGTCAAAGAGAATCAAAAGAAAACATCAGGAGGGAGAGAAGAATTGAGACAGTTAATTAGTAGCCTAATCACATCAAAAGCAATTCCAAGGCAGCTGATACAGACACCCATGGAGTTTGCTAGTCTGGCTAATGAAAGTGACGGAAAAAAATACTTTTCCAGTTCACAGCCTGGCTTATCTGACTACACACCCAGAGAGGTAAGAACAATCTTTTTCTTTATGTATAACACAATAATTTATGATGACAAATCAGGCCACAGTAACATTATTTTTGCAGGTGGATGTAGGAAGAATAAAATGAACAACTCCTGGCTGTAAAAACTGTAATTTTCAAATATTGAGAAAATACAACATATTGTTTCAGTTGACAGTATTCTTAACACTTCCCAAAACAGTTGCATCTACAATAAGATGAGCTTTTTTGGAAATGCAGAGGTCCTGATTGTGTCCAACTAACACTGAGAGTCAAGATCTATACATTGATGAACTGTCCGATCTCAGTGGACACTGCTCCTACTCCCTCTTTATGGATCACATGGAACAGACCATTTGTAAGGGAGGTAAGAATCAGGCCTCTAGTTTTTATCAGTGCTTCTTCATAATACTGATTTAAGCTTAAGGTGGAAAATAAAGCAGATGACAGTCAAGAATTGCACAGTGGAACCAGGGGCTGCCTGAATTCTAAAGTAAAATTAAGAAGTTCTAAATTACTTCTGGAGAAGACATAAATTCTTTAGATATAAAGGCAAAATTTCCCACTGACTAGCAAAAAATCTTAATTTTACAAAAATATTATATATTTTATGTGTTATACACTCAATAAGCATAAAATTTTAGTGAAACCGGGAGAACTCAAATATCTCAATCCTTCTCTATCCCCACATTCTAACTAAATCCTGACTAGTCTCTAATATGATCTTCATCTATAGTTTTCTCTGTCTATCTATCCAGAATATTAACATTCAGATTACAAGATATACCTCTGAGTCAACCTGTGAAGTGGCTTTTGTCAGCAATTATTTTTGAATATTTTCTGGGACATAAATAGCATATACTGCAGCTACCATATCACAGAAGGCATACATTAACTAAATAACAAGGTACCATCAAGGCACCGTCTACCTTTTAAAATCATTTTTTTACACTGAATTTTTTATACCATGCTGACTTTACAAAGAAAACAACGTATCAACTAACAGCATCAACCACTTTTTAGAATTCCTTCTTCTAAGATGTGAGGACATCTTCAAAACGAATACAATATATTATTATGAAACAGGATGTCCTTTGTAATGAAAATACTGTAGTAAAATTGCTGGTACGAGTTTTACAGGACCCACACTGAGAACACTTTGTTAGAATACGTCTGAGAGCACATCCAGGGAACACCTGGTATAACAGAAACAAGGCTGGCAGGGGACAAAGGGAAAAGACATTTTATCCTGTCAGCTTTCACTTGGTGAAGGGTGGACAAGAATGGCAAACGTGTGCATGTGTGTTTATGAGTTGAGAAGCAACACAAGTGCACAGGACAGTGCCCAAAGTGCTCATATCTGTGCAAAGACACCTGCAGTGCCTTCCTTCGCAAGCACTGCAGGACTTCACACACTGTTTGAAGGGTTGCAGGAATTGTATAAAGATGTCTTTGACATACCCAGAGAGATGCTGTTACCACAGGGAAGCATGAAAAGGGCTGGTAGCCACGGTTTACAAAGTTGATAAGCATTCCAACTGAAAATATGGAATGAATTTCTCTATTTATAAATCCTACATCCTTCCTGATGAGATTTTGCAAAGAGAACAAATGACCATCAATTTTCTGTAATGACTGAAACAGCAAATTTTAAATCTTTGCTGAGTAAAACTGAGTGAATCACCTAACATTTTTAGTTATCTATCTCGCAACAATTATCTCAGAATCAAAATACCCTTTGGCTTCTAATTAACATTAGATTGTCAGTAAATTATTTTTCTTTATCAAACACACATCTTGCCATCATTAGCAATGTTTTCTCTGAGACTGCCAATATTATCATTTATGATAAACTTTGCAGATGATCTGGGAATTCTTGGTGGATTGCAATATAATTAGAAATAAAGATAATTCACATAATGCAGTGATTGTAAAACTACACCTACATAAAGTTGAATATAGTTCTTACTGTAGCATTTTGTCACTTCTTGAGAACAAACAACAGGAACTTACCACAAAATGCCAAGAGTCAAACACAAACCAGGGCATTATAGGTAACAGACACCCATACACCTGGGCAATAAGTCCCTACATAATGTTGCATTCAAAAGCAGGAAATTTTACTGTAAACTTTCCACTTGCAACATTTCTGTATCCATTTTTCTTCTCACACATTCTGCTAAACTGGAAAAGAATTCTACTGTATTTGCATTTATGTTTCATAGCATTACAGCTGCGTACTGCAGTGGTAACAGTTGCACAGACGTGGAACAGCAGATTTTCTCAGGGTGACCATTCCAATACTCCTAGGGCATATTTAGGGAGTTTAATTGATTCATTAGTTACTACTGCAGCTAGTTTGTTGTTTGGTTGTTTGTTGTTGCAGCTAGTTTGTGGGTTGGTTTTTGTTTGTTTGGGGTTTTTTAAAGATTTTTTTTCTTATTTAAGGTGAGATGTTATTTTTTCCTGTGCATTCTACAGAGGTAATTTATTAAGAGGCGTCTTCATCTACTTGGCTTTTTTTTTTTTTTTTGGTTGGTTGGTTGATTGTTGTTACATCTTCCTTTATAATGCACAGTGGCTTGTAAAACATTGCATCTGAGAAGTGAATAAACAATGCATTAGGAAACAGAGAATTAGCTTTTTTTCTAATTCTTAAAGTAATGAAATAGATCTATTTCTTCAACACAAGTAATCAGCAATTTCCTAAATGTGAAGACAGGCCCTAAAACGATAAAGGGCACTAGGAGTGCAATACAATCCATCTCACTGAGGAGCAGAATGCTTTGCTTCTGGAGCTCCAATTTTAAAAGAAAGTTTATCAACCACTAAAGGTAATCCAAGCTGTTGGTGTGACATTACAGCAGTTATGCTATAACATATAGTAATACTGCTGCATAAAGACATAGTGGTGTCCCATGGAATTTGACACATGAAGTCTCAAATATTTGAAACAATTTTGATGCATTGTGTTACTTGTTCCCAAATAAAGTGAAAAACATCAAAGAGAAGTTACAAACAACAGGATATCGCTTGCTGGGTATTGCCTCATAAGCAGCACAGCAGGATGCACCAGACAGGAGAGATAACCTCAATGTCATTAACAGCCCTAACCTAAGCAAGTGCACAAACAGATCCTCTTGCCTCCAAGCACCTCCTGCTCCCTTCCTCAAAACTCCAGCAACCACTGACAAACTAGACTCTGTTTCACCACAGGAAAGAATGTAGGATGGTGAGGCAACAGCTTCTCAGCTGAATGCCCATTCAGCATTCACCTTGGAGTGAGAAGATATTCTAAGTTCAGATTTATTTTCCACTGACCATATATACTGAGTGTCCAGATGCCAAAATTACAATGGTCAGCTAAACTCATACAAAAAAAAAAAAAAAAAAAAAAAAAAAAAGGCATATAAACTGGCTGTACTTGGTTTTAAAAAGAACTTGAAAGGAAATGCTTGGAATGAACAATTCCCTTAATGTTCACTGCTCCCTTGATTTGTAGTCCTCAACTCATGTTAAATGACAGAATTTCAGAGGATTCTAGAAAGTGTTCCACCTCAAGTGTGATCACCTGCTCTCAGTGCACTATCTTTTGTAATCCCTATAATTTTAATACCCAGTGCTATTATTAACAATACTAACTAATTGCAGAAATCAAAAATAGGAGTGAAAAAATAGTAACAGCAATAAAGAGAGGATTATATAAAAAGGTGGCAGGAAAACACAGAACATGAGTACAAATATAGTAATATATAAATAGATAACTGAGCTTTTGATTCCATTGTTGCACTTATTTTTTCTCTGCTATTCTTTCTTGCAACCTACAGCTGATGCTAAGTTTGGCATTGGCTGACACAAAGTACCAGAAAACAAAACAAACAAACAAAAACAAATAGACAAAACACCCCCCCCCCCCCAAAAAAAAAAAAAGAAAGAAGAAAAGCACAGCTGCAAGAAAAATGTAACAGGGGCAGCAAATGGACAATAACTACAAATAACAGGCTAAAACTTGGGATTTTACATTATTAAAACAATGGCTGGGCAAAAACATCAAAAGAAAAA
This sequence comes from Acrocephalus scirpaceus scirpaceus, assembly GCA_910950805.1. NCBI lineage: Eukaryota > Metazoa > Chordata > Aves > Passeriformes > Sylviidae > Acrocephalus > Acrocephalus scirpaceus. The sequence continues at coordinate 25,421,562 of OU383777.1, forward strand.
AGAGCAGATAGGAACCACCCAGAAGAAGACAGCACTGGAGGGGAAGGAGGCAAAGACAAAAAATAAAGAGTGAGCTGAGCCACTTCACTTCTGTGAGGGCACAAAAGAGTATGGAAGAAGAAACAAAAAAAAAAAATTTCACAAGTAAAATCCCAGTAGATCTGATGTACTTGGTACAGATCTTACAAGTAAGAAAATAATTAAATGATGAATCATTAATTGATAAGCAGTGAAATATAACAAAGATAAACACTTCATACTTATACAGTGATCAAGTGCTGAAGCAAAAGCTCCCCTTTTGCTCGAGGTCAGAGAGGATCCTAGAGCCCAGGCCAAAAAAATCAGCCACATTTAGCAATAGCAGCATAATGGAAAATGGAAATTTTGTGTCAGAAAGCAGGGTGAGGACTTGAGGTTCACAACAATAACTGTTCATGACCCATCTTTTCGTAACTGCAGACTTCATAGTTAACAGAGTGATTGCCAGTAAGAGAAAAAAGATGTGGAAACATGGTAGAGAGAGCAGCAAACGTCCATCTATTTCCTGATCCTGAAAAAGCAAAGTGTGAGGAGAAAGAGAAGCAGCACCTATCTGCACAGACAGCACTCTGAGAAGATTTAGTCTCATTTATGTGAGACCTTCTTCAGCTGCAAGAATCCTGTTATGGGAAGCAGGGTCTAGCAGATGGGTACAGGATACCCCTCACCAATCCACCTGGCTCCTATGCCTATGGGCTGGATGAGTGGGGCTTCCCCATTCCAAAGCACTCCAGGGACCCCAGGTCACCAAAGGATTTTGAATAACATACAGAAAGTCCAGGCAGAGCTACTGCCACCGGTGCTGTCTCATGGGCTGCTGTACGCCACTAATGCACCAGCTTGGCACCAGGATGACCCAGAAAAGAGAGCTCTTTTTCCACCTTTGAGCTAACTCTTTGGTGTACCTTGAAGTGATAAGGCACCATCTAACCCAAAATATTTTTGTGCAAGCTGTACAAGACTCTTGAGAATATACTATGAAAAGTGTTCTTATCAGAGTCCTTGAAAAACCTAGATTCTCTTTTTTTCTTCCCTAGATTCAAAGCCACAAGCAACCATGGACTTAAAGGCTGAACCTCTGTATCAGAGCTCGCTGTCTTTTCCCTTCCCCACCCCACTGGTAGTTTAACTTTGACTCAAAAACAGTTGCTTCATATGCTAAGGGAAAAGGCAATGGAATCTTTCTGAATATAAATCTTTTTCAACTGTGTTAAATTCAAAACTGAATGCACTCAACATGCAATCATTGTCACCAATACTAAGGAAGAAAGGCAAATATTTTTTACTTAACTGTTTTTTATCACATTCTACCAAAACAATCTAGCAAGACCTCTTTCTGACTTGGCTGGAAAAACCCACACATCCTGGCCAAATTTTCAAAATGACCTCGACTACATGAATTCAATATATTAATGAAAAGAAAAGCTAAATGAGCTTTTGCCAGATGCTCACAGGTCCATCCCTTGGAGTAGAGCAAAAGTTAGACTGCTGACCATGCCTGGTGAAGACCGAACTTCCTGTAAAAATGATGCACTTGATTTCCTGAAAGGAAGCAAAGCATAAGCTGCTCAAACAATAGAAAAGAAAACTCTGATATCTGAGCCACACAGTTACAAATCAGTGCTGTTAGAAAAATACAGTCACATCAGTGACCAACAGCGACATGCACAAAAATTCAGAGAAACGAATGCATTAACTTAATGGGAAAGCATCAGATTAGCTGAAGAAACAGACAGATTGTTTTAATGGGATAAAATTACCTGTAAAACATTTTTCTTTCATTCCATAACTTAGCTAAAATTCCACTCCGTTCATGAAACAAGATATAATTCCCTATGAAATTGTTGCGCCCAAACGATATTGACAGCAAAATACCAGTTTTTATCTCTAACATGCAGATAGGGATTATTCTCATTCCAGCATGTTTAAAAACATTCATCATTACCTATGGAATTATTTTCATTCTTTATTAAAAATAGCTCCTTCAACTTACAAAATTATGCAATTTGACCCACTGAAGTTTATTTGGTTCATCTGTTGTTTTAAAATAATTTTAAGTAGCATTTAAATTTGAATTAGCTCCATGCTTGAAATCAGTGCTTCTTGCAACACTGTTGGGTTTTTTAAACCTTTTGTTTTGTATTATTTAGAAGACATACTTCTCTTTATTCACAAAAAAAAAAATCCTTCTGCACACTAATTACAATGACTTTTTTTTAATGGAGTACAGATACAGCAACGAAATCTGTGCTGTGTCAGTATTATTCACACTACTGAAAAATGTCAATTTATACATTTTAAAAACATTTTAATTTTTTTTTTGTCCTTTTACAGTTCAAGGCCTTTAAAATTTCACAGCTGAGACAGCAAGCCTCTCCTCCCCCCAAAGATCCAACGTACAGCATAGGATGGATAACAACTACATCAAACACAACCAACCTTCACTTGCTGCCTACGCAAGCCTTCAGCCACACGAAAGCATTCACGGCAGCAGCAGCACCCGACCAGGCTGTGATGAGTGAGCCAAAGTGCTGCCTGCATCCCCCTGTGCTGTGCAGCTATTCCCTGCTCAGCAAACATCGTAGCCTCACTTCTTGCATTTCTTGGCCCCAAACAAAAACACTTAGGAAGCCACTCAAACAACTGCTATGGGGACAGAACTACACTGTTTTTAATACTACCATATCCACTCCTCTGAAGAGTCCTGGCAATCTGCCATTTTATCTGCCATTTGGAATTAATTCCAGCAGCCTTTTCTTTCATGTTCCTTCAGTATAATTGGCTAAATTTTACTGTGCCATAACATTTTCTGAGGCTGCTAGAACTAACAATTCACAATGGAATATTTCTCTACTACCTTTTATTTAATTAGCAATATGATAATTTATTCAAAACTCCCTGTTTCTGTCCAGTGCTGTTTCTTAGCTTTCCCAATTTTCAGTCTTTAACTTCCTGCTTTTGTAAGTAGCTGCAAACTAAGACCAGGTTAATTTTTTTTATTTTATGAAAATTTAAATCTCACATAATCACATGGCTCTAGAAGCTGAGTTTCATAGTGTGTTGTAAAATTTAACAGCTGGGGGTTTTGACTGAATTGCACAGTATCCTTACAAAATGTTTAACTCACTGTTAGTTTTCCAATAGTCAGATTACTCATGCTAACAAGGTTCATTGCTACTTAAAAACCAGTTTAAACGTTGATGTTAACACATAGATGCTGAAACAGGCTTTTGTACTGAAGCACTTTAAAATACCTCCAGTCAGCCTCTAAGCACAGCCTTACCGTCATTACTTAAGGTTTGTCATTGTAGTCAAGAAATAAGCGGAGAAGCAAAGAACTGTTCAAGTAAGCAAGCAAACAAACAAGAAAAATAGGAGAAAGGAGCATTAGAGAAATTATACAAAAAGAAAAGAGAAAAATGGCTTGGTATCAGAATTATTACAGGACAGGTCAGTCTTTATCCTTTTACTTTTTAAGGCAATTCTGGGAAAGAGGATACAGAATAATTTATTAAAAATGGGAACAATCCTTCAGCATTCTTCCAACTTTGATTCCACCATATCACTGATACACACCCTTTACTTTCTTCCAAAATTACCCTAAATTCTAAAAAGTTTTTTTTAAAATCAATACTTTGAAGCGTCATTCCATTACAGCCATCATGAAATGCACTTCTATCTCGAAGTTTTGAAAGTAAAGTGTATTATTCTATCAAAACCTTCCCTGTGCTATCAAACAAGTCTTCTCTCCTTTTCCATAAGGACCTGCTTCAAAAAATTCAACAAAATATTAATAATGAGACTTGAACTTCTTGCCCTATTCCAGCTATCACAGCAGAATCCCTGGTGTGAATGCTGACTTGATAATGAACAAAAGCTTTTGCCAGGTTATTTTCTCTTGTTCAAGGAGGGAGCATACACAGCAAATGGGATCTTGCTGTTCTTCTGAAAATGCTTGAGTAGCAGATGTTCTGTAGCAACACAAACAGTCAAAACCAAATAGTGATTTACTTAGGATTGAGTCTGTCAACTAAATTGTAAAGAAAAGATTCCTCAGGCATAACACCATGCTACAAATGGGAATCAGAAAATCAAGTGGACAGAGCAGTATATCAAGTAACAGTCAAAGGAGGGGAAAAAGAGGAGGAATGGATAAAAAACAGATACCTTTGACTAGAATTCCGCCTTTAAAAAGTTTTGTGAGGTTTTTTTTTCCCTTCCATATTTCCAAAGTTAAACAATGTCTTATTTGTTGTAAATACAAAACTCACACTAGTTGCAAGTTTCCAGGATTTGATCCAGCACAGACCAGCTAACAGAAGGGCTGTACAGAAGACTCTCAGGAAGTATGGAGATCTTTACAGCAACTTCAGCCGCCTTAATGTACACTGTCAGTTACTTCATAGAGTGATCAGGGTACAGTCCCAGTGAATGATCTATTACTGTATAAAAATATTTGCCAATACTGATTTTACATTGTAAACATGATAGTGACTCATCACTTGAAAGTCATCACACAGTAAAAGAAACATATATGGAAGTAGGGAAATACTTCCCAAAGTCATAGTTACAAAGTGAGCTGTGAAATACTAAATGAGACGGTGTAATTTGATAAACTCACCTATAAGAAAACTACATGTACACTATCCAAAGCTAGCTCTGTATCCTGCCTCACCATCCAAATATTTGTGCATCACCTCTGTGAAAAACTGAGGTTGATCCCTCAGACAAGTTTTTCCAGGCAGGTTAATCCCAAATCTTCTCACCAAAACTTAGTTTCTTCCATTTTGAAATTCAAGCAAAAAGAGTATTATTTACTGATCTTCTATATTCCTGAACTGTACAGACCTAAAAGATGTTCCATTCTGGTCTGACACTGCTCTTATAGGCAGGTCTGGTCAGTATAATAATCTGTCATCGCTTTTCTGTCAAAATGTGAATTTTATTTCAACTTGCAACTTAGGAAGTACAGTCATATATGCACCTGTCCTATTGAAGAAAGGAGATTGGGAAAGGTAGATGCCTTATAACTGGCTAAGAGGTTTTATTTTTGAAGATGTACTTCAGAGTTACCCATACCTGAAGACAGGCTTGCCCCTGATCTGCCAAAGAATGGGCAAATAGTTTATGCTGTCTCTCAGGAGCAAAAACTTGCCCTGAAGGTCAAATCTGACTCACAGGCCAGTTTTTCATTGGTTTGAGTAACAGCTTGCTCTACTTGACTTGTTTCAAAAGCAAACTTCTTAACATTTTATGCAAACATTATCCAACCTTAAGTCTGAGTTATAAATCAATAAAACTCGATCTTGAGGAACCTTTGCAACAGGAAATAGTCTCTTAGCTGAAATTCTGCTGTAATTAACATTAGCATTGCTAAATTTTCTCCAAGCATCATAATATTTATAGTTCAAAGAGGAAACATGATAATTGAGATACTGCATAGAATCTGAGGGAAGAAAGTTTAGAAGTAACATTTAAGACTCTAAAATTCATGGGTCCAGACAAACTCAGAATTTTAGAAGTTCTTGTGTTAGAATATATGAGTTTGCATTTTATAATCACAAACTTCAAGAGCAATCTCCACACAAAAATGTTTCTCATACACCAGAACACTACAGTTTATTCAAAAAGAGTTAAGGCTCAGGTAGAAAATAATTAATCATTCTCTTAAATCAAGCCTCAATATACCTGGAGGCCTACTTCATCAGTAAAATGATTTTTAAAAATTGGTATTAGAAATAGCCTGAGTGATCACAGCTGTATTGACTGTGATTTTAATGTTTTTCAAACTGCTCCTCTGGGTTTGGATTATGAAGAATTTTTTAAGGGAAAACAGAAAACCGCACCCCAACAAGACACCAATAGGTCACAGGCTCTTGTTTTCCTTGTCTTTTATAAAAATACCTTCAGGGAAATGTATTTGTGGGTTCTTTTGCGCTATAGATATCATATTATCAGAATGCATAAGAAGTAAGCAGTATTCAGACCTTTTTCTTCCATGTAGTTATATAAAGACGAAAAATGTTTAACTATGATTACTTAGCTAAGACTTATCCTGTGACCATGAGTCCCTCCTCCTCTTTCACTTTTTTATCAGTAAATAAAAAATTCAAAAATATTTAAAACTATTTTGGCTCTTAAATTTTGAAGAATTCATTTAATTATTTTGAAGTAAACCCAATATACCTTTGAGCTGTATGAACCTACTCCATGCTTTTAATACCCATGAGAGCAAATAAAAAATTAAATCTAAAATGAGAAAAAAAGAACTTTTGCCATGGTTTATGTTCATGGCATTTTTGCCAGCAGACAGGTTCCTAAAAGTATGTCTTAGATAATGACATTTTCTTACACTTTGTAATTTAGTGTTTTCTTTGCTAAATATGGCTAACTAAATACTGTTAGTACTGAAAACAGAAGACTAAAACCACACTGACTCACTGGTTTGGCAGTATAATATTTCACATAGAATGCAGTTAAGAGTTTTATTACTCTTCCTCTTTAGGGAACTACTACAAGCATACTCTACTTTTTCCCCAATATGAGGAACTAATCAGAAAAAATATATAACTATTCTTTCCCATATAGGCATAACAGCATGATTAATTCTGAGACAGTACCAATACAACACAGGAAAATATTCTGAAATTAAGATACAATTTACTTCAGGCCCAAACACAGCAAGCACAGCAATCTTCATGTTGTATGAAGAATTTCACCTTTTTCTGGTACTGATGATTACTGCCATCCAAACTTCCTCAGCCTCGGACCATAAATTCAGATAACGTTTTGAGAGTCAGAAGTAAAATAAAACAGAAACTAAAAGGCTCCAAGTAATTCTGGCTAGTAGTGGACACACAGAATACATATATCTACCTTATGGCCATCTGGAACAGTTTAAGGTTCTCACTGAAGTTTGACTACTGTTCTGTAAATGGATCAACAACAGCAAGAAGATTATTTCTTCACATGGAGTGACAAGAGTACACAAATTCCTCATCTATCTCAGTCCATCGTTAGCTGCTGTAGCAGTGAGGCAGGATGGTGAAATGCTGCTACCTTCTCGAAGCATGTCCTTCAGAAGCCACTCAGAGCAGCCCACAGGAACAATCATTTCAAGTCCATGCACACACACGCCACAGGGGAGGAAAGACAGGAAGGGCCTCCTGTATGATATTTTCCAGCAAGGCTTATTGCAGCATGCTGAAGGGATCAGGGACAGAAGACCAGACCATGTGCTGTGCACAGGCTTAAGTATGGGGTCAGGAACCAATGGTCTTAGGGTACAGGGATGGTACAAAGGCAGGGCAAGGGGCAGCAAACCTATAGGGGTGATGAGGGATGAACAATTGGGGTGGGCAGGATTAAGCGGCCAATGGGGGAAGCAATCCAAGATAGATTGGCAGTAGTTCTGCAGGGCATCATGAGGGAAGTCTTCTCTTTCAACCTAGGCAGAGAAAACTCTATGGTAAATCTTTCCAGGGCAAAGCCTGGAAGTTTCCCTGAGGAGATTTTTAGGGTTCCCACAAGCTGCATTTCCTTATAAGCATTCAATGTGGAGTTGAAGGGAAGAGGGTATAGGTAAAACATATGCACCTCGCAGCAGCTCAATTTACAAGGGACTATTAACTTCAGCAACACTCGGGTCACTTCACCATGACTTCTCTAAACACAGAATTCCACAGGATCAACTAGGTTGGAAAAGACTTCTGAGATCATTGAGTCCACCTTATGACAGAACACCCCCACATCAACTAGATTGTGGCACTAAGTGCCATGTCCAATCTTTCCTTAAATATCTCCAGAGATGGTAACTCCACTACCTCCCTGGGCAGTCCATTCCAACCTGATCATCCTTTCTGAGAAGAAATTCCTCCTGATGACCAACCTAGACTTCCCCTGGCAAAGCTTGAGACTGTGGTCTCTTGTCCTGGGAGAGGAGACCAACCCTCACCAGGCTAAAGCCTCCTTTTAGGCAGTTGTAGAGAGTGATAAAGGTCTCCCCTGAGCCTCCTTTTTTCCAGGCTAACACCAAAGATCCACTCAGACTCTGAAGAATGTAACTATAATGGTACAGCTATCTGTGAAAATCCCTCTCTACCCAGGAGACAGTAAAATGAAAATCAAAGGGAAAGGCTTTCATTGTGCAACTCATCAGGCCTGAGAAGTTTTTCGAAGGCTTTTGGAGCAGCTGTGGTAAGAGAACTGCCAGGTCAGGGCAGAAACAGAAGCAACATAGGCTAGTTCTCTGCTGGGGAGAGGATTAGAAAATCTCTGGGAGAGGAGTTCTCAGGGAGGACCTGTACTAGCCAGATTTGTCAAAGATTAATCTTTTTTTAAAGAAGGTTCTAAATATCAAATACTGTGCTGCTGTATAAATATTGAACTGATTAAGTTTTGTTCATTCATAGGTTAACAGATTTTTATACCTGGGTCTATTTGGAACATTGTACATAAATCACTTCTTTAACTAATAGAATAAACCTTTCAAACTCAGTTATATATTTTGAATAATTTCCATTAATCTATTCTGCACAATTTCTGTAGTCACACATTGTTATGCTGCAAGAAGACTGTATTTGTCATACCTTCCAGCTTTGAAAAGAACCATTTAAGTTAACTCAAGCACTTTGCACCATTTTATAGATAGAATAAACAGAAACATCTGAAATCACAGTAATTGTAAGATGACTGTGCATCATAGAACAGCTAAGAAAAGACATCTGGATTAATATCAAACAAAACAAACACTTCTAACAGCAGATTATCTATTTCTTGTTGGGGAAAAAAAAAAAAAGAAAAACAAACACAAACAGCTTAACATAAACTACAGAAATCACTCACTTAGCCAGACAAAGAAAGGAATATCCAAACCTTAAAATTAAATAAATTATCATGTTAAGTGAAAATGTCAACATAAAATATAGAAAACAGAAAGATAAAAATATCTAGGTTTTTATTCCAGAATAATATAGTAAACAAAATAATGGCCACAAGACCATGTAAAATTGTTTGATCCCCACAGAGCTGAAAGAAGCACCCCTTTCTCTGAAGAACTACTCTTATCAGGAGGGTGTTCCATGGATGAGAAAGAGACAATTGAAGCTAGAAAATGATGGATAGCAATGACCTTTCTATCTGTAAAACATGGCCATATTTTAGGTATTTAATCTTCAGAATTGGATTATTATTAATCAATTATTCATGACAATTTGAATCTATGGTAGATGTTTTTTGTTTTCTTAAATATCACATAGCCAAGGTTGTGCTTGAGAACTGGAAAGGAGATTAAATCCTCACAAGCAAATAGTGTTCAAGACTGACATTTTATTCCCTCCTAAACATTCCCTTCCCTGCATAACAACATACATTGAAGATAACCTAGTGCCCTCTGCAAAAATCCTGCCCAAATATTCTAAAATCCATTTTTATAGTCTTTTTTTCTCTAAGAGGGAAAAAAATCCCGTATCTCTTCCAGAGAACAAAGCACAGCATTGTGGTAAAACAGAGCAGCAAAACTGCTATGGCTTCATTCCTATGGCCACAGGTTACCCTGCTGCATGTTTAACATGCATTCCTCCTCACTTGCCAACAGTGAGTGATAACAGAAGCAGAACCACTCCACTATGGGCCACCAGACCGTACAATGAAAATAAGCAGAAGGTGCTTGCAGATATTTAAAATGCACTGCCAAAAAAGACAGCAGACAGAGTTATTCTAAAGCTCTTTTGTAAAGCAGAACCTCTACAGTCAAAATAAAATAAAAAATATGTATGCATCTGTGAAGGGAAGGGAACAGGTCACAACATTTTCTTGAAGAATAGCTGTACTGAAAAGTATAGGTCTCCCCAAATGGGGGAATCCCTATGGAAAGACTCTCCTTTACTCAGGTTCTAAAACTGAAGGATATGGACAGCAGTTGCCACCTTGTGATGACTAAAGCCAATTTAACATAAAACCACCAAGGATTTGGCAGTTTTTCCTGTTCTCAAATACTCTGTTAAAAAATCTACACCTTACTCCTAGTATAACAACTTCCTGACATCATATTTAGTTCTCCCTTTGTCTTGGTATAGTTGAAGAACTGTCTTACCAAATATGTGTTTGTTGTGGCATGCTTCTTAGGGACTAAGCAAAGCCCCTCTTTATTCCCTTTGTTAACACCAAACAGATTGAATTCCAGGAGGTTTTCCACAATATGGCATGTTTTCAACTACTTCAGTCATTCCTGAGATATTTGTGGTTCTCCCCTGACCCTTCTCCAACTGAACAGTCTTCCAATAAGTTATGCAAGTGTATTAACAATTACTACAGAAAGATAATACAACTGCTCCCTTTTTATATAGTCCTTCATTGTTTATATGTCAATATACAGTAATCTTGTGATTCTCAAACACTCTTCAAAAACAATAAATTCCTTAGTTGAGGCTTCCCATAAGATTAACCATTTACCCAGGATATTATGAACATTTTCATTAATGGAGAGAAGGGAAGCTCCAAAGGAGGTGGGGAAAAGGCTAATCTGGAGGAAATCTCTGGAGGTTAAAAAAGGGAGCTTGAAAAAAGGACTGAAAGGGCAAAGCAGGTGAACGTAAAACATCTTACTGTGGAAAATAGGGGCAGTGTTTTACTTTATTGATGTTGCCTAGTAAACTGAGTTCACAAGTGCAAATGAGAAATCATACATAATGAAGTCATTACAGGGGCTCTAACACTGGACTCCGTTGTTAATGTGCCAGTAAAACTGACTGATTAATCTAATTCCATATAACAGCAGAATAAAACAGCTGCAAACAAGGAAAACCTTGGAAATTAAATACTGGAAACATTTATAAAGTAAAAGCTAATGCTAAGACAAATGGAGTATGTATCAACTGTGAGGATGGAAAACAATCTGCATGGGAAAAAAAGAAGCTGAATCATCAGGATAGTGCTGAACAGTTGTGAAATATGCATTGTCTAAAACAATTTTTAGAAAGAGTTTTAAAATATACTGTAATAATCAAACATTGTTTATTTTTAACCTCAAGCTTCTTTCAATATACAACAGTCTGCAAACTTTAGTTTGGTGGGGTAATAGATCTGGTTGAATCAAGACCATTCTGAGCTATAATACTTATTTTTTACATGAAATACCTAAGTAATGTTTGTGATAAGAAAGCTTATGTTTTCAAACTCGGCTACTCAGTATATTGAGTTGTAAAACTTCTGCAAACTACAAAATGTGTAGCTTGAGTCAAAGCTGTTCCTCAATTTTTACAGGAAAACAAATTTCCCTACTCATAAGCCCCCCTCCAAAAAAAACCAAAAAGAAACTGCTTCGATTTCATCATTTTTGTTTCTTCTATCTAGAAGACTTTAAACTAAAGATTATCTGAAGCAAGGAGAGGTTTGCATCATAGCATCTAATCAAATATGACTCATAACAAAGCCTCTACTACACACTAATTAAGACTAACTGTTTTAGAAACTTACAGCTTTCAGCTAAATTTGCTTTTCACAAAGTCAGAGGTAAAGCTGCTCCTGACTCCAGGATGAGGACAGTCATGCACACTGGAACAGTACCTTTTATCTCTACATTTTCTCCTATCTTTCCCCTCACTCTACCGTCACAGAGATATAACTACATATAATCATCAAGTCACCTTACCAGGGGTTTCCACTATCTGCTGCAACTTTTACTATATGTTGAAAAAAATGTATCATTTCCTCACACTCCGCAGTACGTCTTGGTGGCTAACAGATTAGAGGATGCACAGAATCACCCTACAGTCCTTGGTCCTTTCCTCCATAGTTTAGGCATGCTGCTAACTGCTATGAAATAAACCTGCTTTCTCATGAGTTTGGGAATAAGGAAACTTCTAGGAAGAGGGAACGAGAAGGAGGCAGGACAATTGTCCCTGTTTGTAGCCCTTCAAGAATTATTTTAAATCATCAGATAAATATCTGACATGTTAAATTCAAGTTTCCTGTAAAGGATCTAGGTAACTATTCAAGACATTGTAGATGTAAATATTTACCGGGATTAATTATTTAGAAAACAAAAGGATTACTAAGATTTGAAAAGAATTTCAAATGCTAACACCAAGTTCCAGAGGAGATGAATGTATAGATAAGACTAAAAAACAACTAAGCAAAATAACAGAACAAACAAAAGAACAACCTAAAAAGAAACAGATAACTGCAGCAAAAAATCACCAGTTTTGACAACAAAGGTTCAGAAATGTGATTTTACCCCACTGTCAACAGTATTGTGTACATTGTTAAAGAGAGACTAACCCTGAAATGTGTGATCAAACGACCTCAAGAGAGCTGGAGTACCACTCTGCATTTAGTTCATTTTCTTTCTGAATGCACCCAATAATTAGAGAACAGTTCCTCATGCTGCCCCTCCCTTGAGCAACTAACATTCAAGCATTCACAGAATTTTAGAGCATTACAGAATATTACCTCTGGCAGTTGACAGAAATATTTTTGCCTTAAGAGAGTGCAATGGATAGCATATGATCTTCAGTCCAAGGCAGGAAAATAGAAATAATCTTGAGTACCTTTTTATGTTTGAAAGCATTCGGGACATACACTAGGAATGCAGACCTGTCAAAACTAATCTAAAAACTCCAGAGTTTCCACAGCATAGGTGTAAAACCTTACCTTACCTTATTCTTCTAGTTCTGAAAATAACTACTTTAGGAATCAAAACTCCTAAAAAACTTACACCTGACCAGTACTCAATGCATCTGGAAGCAACTGCTTTCATTATAGTTTACTCTGCTGCTTATATATATATATATGTATAACCTGCATACGTGCTGTACTAACCATCGTACTATTAATGATAAGAGAAGAATGTAACACTTAGGCTTTAAAAGCTTAGATGCTACAGAGGTCTATACCATACTGCACCACTCAAATCACACCTTTCTTTATACATGTTGCTTATGCATGCTGACAGGAGTCAGTCTAGGAAAAAAATTCAGTAGATGTGCAGTGCAATTGCAACACAATTGCATTTGACACACATTTAACAGAGTCAACAGGCAGTATCCCGTTACACTGTGAAAGCAAGCCCCAATGGCAGCAATTTGTTCTGGAAATACTTACTTCTGATGAGGTCACCATCAGTGCGATTTCCCCAGATGGACTGCTCTTGTATCTCTGCTTGTATACTTTGATTACTGGAAGGCTGGTTTATGTCTTTATCTCCTGCCACAGTAATCTCTTGGCCAGTTTTTCCTAAGGCAAAAGAAATTTCAAGATATTAGTTTCTACAGTACTTTTTCTCTCTGTAAGCAAAACTAATTTTTGAAAAGTAAAAGTAAGATGGCATAAAATATAACTTGTCTTAGCATCTCCTTTTGTTTCCTTAGAATTATCTTCCAATAAAGTTTTTCCATTTGTTTTCTGGTCTAGATCAATATAATTTCTCATTAAAAGACTTTCAGTCGTATTGTATCCAATTGTGCAAAATAATACTCAGCAGATTCTGTAACAAATTATACTTGGAGGGAGGGGGGTGTTTTCTTATTTAGTTACCTTCCACAAAATTTTCATGTAAAAATTTGAATAGCTTTGTCACACAAAAAACCCATTATTTTTCATTCACATACATGTGCCTCTAGCATATAAAAGGTAATTTCACAAAATTCTCTGGTAATTTCACAAAATTTTGTTCTCTATTTTTTATAATTAAACACATAATCAAAGACAAATGCAGTTGAAACGTCAAAAGTGACTAGTACAAAAATTCAGAAAAATTATTAAAACACAATTACCTATTTTTTGTTGAAAAAACCACAGTTTTAAAAAGCCACTGCTGATGAAAAGTCAACATTTAGCCAATAATGAAAAGAAAAAGTATTTCTTCTCTCCAAGTCCACATAAGATGCAGGGAAAATTCCATAGTAAGGTTATTTGAGGGATTCTTCAGCTTATTTCACAATGTAACAGATGCTTTTTTGATGGTGTTGCCAGTTATTACAAGAGTTTCCTCAAACCAAGGTAAGTGACAGTCTTCATCTTCACTGTCATTAATGTTTTAGTAATCAAATCCACACACACAAATTTTTCTGTTCTTGATTGCTACAGATTTTTCCTACTGGCATCAAGGAAACATTTTCAAATCTGGATTTACTTTGTTTATTATTCACAGCAACAGATTATTAGTTTATATTACTTACTCCAGGGATCTGCAAAACACTAAATATTTTCAGTCTCATGAATTTTCTTTTGATTATACCTACTGCATTTAATATTTACAGTAAATCTAGATGAGCAACTGCTTAAAAGTCTGTTAGCTCTATTTATTTGTTTCAAACAAGAACACTCTTATAAATCCTGTGTTACAGTTTCATATACTGTATGCTCTAGTAAAGCCATTATTCCTGTCCTGAGAACAGAAAAATCACTTTTTGCTACTGTGACATAGCAAAGGTTAGTTTCTTCATGTAACCCATAGCACTTTGATTTTAAATCCTAACTTTCTGCCTTTGTTATTAACCCTATTAAACTGAGGCACTGAACATCACTCAAAATAATATATGCCATCTTGTGTGTATAGCAGCATTTGCCTTCAAGCACTGCTGCTCCCCTTTTATCAATTTCCACTTCTGAAATGTCTGACCTAGCTACCTCCATGGTACTTCGCTCTTAGTCCTCCCTCCCACCAACAACTTGTCAGTATTTCCTCAAGCCCATCCTGAGAGGAGCTGTTTCACTGAGATTGACATAGTTACTGAAATGAATGGGAAGATATTGACTTTAGTGAGTTTTGCCCCTTGCCCTGATGATTTAATCTTACCTAGATACTCATCCTATTAACATTAAGAAAAACAAAACCAAAAAACAAAACCCGAACAAAAAATAGAAAACCAAAAACAAACAAAGACCCCAACAAGAACAAACCAAAATACAGAGTTTTTCAACCCCTTTGACAGACATCACATACAAATTATTTCTGCCTAGTATCTATCAAATACAAAGTGACTGTATTGAAGTATGATAATTTAGCCTGTGCAGTTAAGTATTAGGTGCAAATGTGTTTCAAAAGTATTTGAAAAGTGTTCTGGAATAGACTGAATAAAAAATAAGTAGTGTCTTGACAGAGCTAGTGTAAAAACACTCTGTTTTCCACAAACACTAAGCTTAAACGAGCTATTTTAGGACATTTTGCTCTTAAATTACTTCACTACAGTGATGACACCAAAATTACAATATGTACCCAACAGTGCTAGTACAGACCCGCAGAATAGCTGTATACAATTCTCTCATATAGGATATGACTTTGCAGAACCCTGTTATTTCATGAAGTAAACAATGAAGGACTATAAGGAAACAATAATGTTAATATTATGGGGCCTTCAGTGTTATAGATTACATTTTTATCTAAGAAATCTGAAGCAGTGCAGAATATAATCAGTCATCATTTTTCATAAGAATTTATCTTTCATTCCTCTGCTTGTTTTCAGTTCAGTATTTTTTTCTCTTTCTTCTTCTCACTATCTAGGCTGTATGTCTATTTTTCATGTGCACTTTTATTCTAGCTGGATACGGTGAATGGCCAGTCAAGACCATGTAAACAATAGTGGCAGTTAACACATAGCAAGAAGCACTATTAAAACGTTTAAAAGAACCTATGTTGCAATTGAACACCAAACAATTTTGATAGGAAATTCAAAACAATTCACATCAACAATCTCTTCTTTGATCTATTGAATTCACATGAGGACTTTCCCGTAGAGGCATGTAACAGAAACCTACCCCATTTAACATGTGTTTGGTATCCTACTTTGCACTCCAGAATTGCCCACTGGAGCAGCTGATCCTGATAGATCTGCTCTGTGGTGTGGTGAGCTCACCCTGGGCTGCAGCTATGTACCACACAGCCTCTCCTCCCTTCCCCAGCCCCCAGCAGGACAAGGGGAGAGAACAGAAAGACCCAAGGGAAGAAACCCATGGCTCAAGATATAGTTTAGTAAGTGAAGAAAAGAGGAAGTAAAAGTGAAACAGGAGATGCAAAGGCAATCACTCACCATCTCCCACAAGCAGACCCATGCCCAAGCTAGTCTAAGCAATGGCTACCTCCCCTGTTTTCATTGCTGAGCATGACATTCTCTGGCATGGAATAGCCCTCTTGTCAGCCTGAGTCAGCTGCCTGAATTGTGTCTCCTCGCAATCCCATGCCTACCCACAGTCTAGTCAGTGGAGAGAAAAGTGGGAAAGAGAAAACCTTGACTGATGCTGTGCAAGTGCTGCTCAGCAACAGCCAATCCACTGGTGTGCTATGAACCTTGTTTGAGTCACTGATCCCAAACACAGCACCACAGGGGTTGCTATGAAGAAAATTAACCCTATCACACAGACTTAGTTCAATGGGGCTTTAGAAATAGTAGATCTTATGATCTCTTTATTTGAGCACTTTGTCATAAATCACTTCCGATGCATCAGACTACTGAAAACAGAGACCCGCTGGTGTCTTGATTCACTTGCTTTTTCTTGAATATGTACCATGTCTAAGTTTTTGTACAAAGGAATTTAATGATTATTCCCTTATAACAAACAGTTGATAATGGGATCATATTTTCTTTTTTTTATTATTAGAGGTGCCACTACAACATACCAATTACAACCAGTCACACATGAAGACAGCCTCAAGAAGGTTCCTGTCTTTTTTTGATGCCATTACTTTTATGTTAGGTACCTAAGAATTGTCGCAACAGTAGTTTATGAAGAATCAACCCAAAGACCTTACTCTGACAGAAATACTAATCACTGGATCTGGCCATAGAAAAGTATGGCTTTTTTTCTACTGCATCTTCAAGTAAATTTGTAACACATTTCTGTTTCAATCAAGCTTACCCTTAAGAATTCTTTCTGTAAGACTTCCTTAGTATTTTAGCTTCTGCTTCCTTTAGCACACCCTTCCACTCTCATGTGGCTAACCTCCAACACTGACAGCCAAGAAAAAAAAGAGATGCTCTTCTTAACAGTTCAAATAATGGAAAGAAAAGACTCATTATGTTCTGAGTCTGGCAGTGCTAAAGTATAAATTCAATCTCTCCTCAAAACCACAATAAGTTACTCTAGGTCATGTCACAAAAGCAGCACAGACTTCTTACCTACCACAGTTGAGCCCCAAACCAACAACTTGTGTGGCTCTGTACTTTGCCTAAACTAACAGGAGTGCCAGGACTGAATACCTTCTAGCCAAAAGCCCCAGGGAGTGACACCCACATAGAACACCCTGTGATTTATCCTGAAGGTAAGCATGGGCAGAAACTCTACTCATACAGAGATTAATGCAAGTTTAAGATTTAAATAGTAAGAGATATGACATGCTCGCAAAGTACAGAATTGAGATGGTTAAAAGCCAAATCATATCTATGCTACAGACAACTGGTAAGCCACTTAACAGAAAAAAAATTTAAATTTTAATCACTTCTCAAAATTACTGCTTCATTAAATAAGTGAATAATGTGAATTACTGCTTTTTCTCTATGGAATTACTTAAGTATATATAAATCATTTTTAGAGTACATACATTCATTTAACCATAATTTTGTTATATTTATTTTTAAATCACACAGCAATACACATATTATATAGCATAGAAACCTGTTTTCACCTTTAAGACTATTTTAATATTGATTGTTAACTTTTGTTCCAGTTTGGAGAATATGCCTCCAGTTATACACGCTTCTTTGCAACATGACAAAAACATTCTGCAAGACTCCACCACTGAATAATGTCAGCAGTCTGGATTAGCAACAAAACTACTATTACAACAGTCCTATCAAAAAGCAAACTTAACAAATGGAGCTGTCAAGAAAGACCTATGAATATTAGACAAAACAGGTATACAGGGCAATCTCCACAGATTCCTTCCAAATCTGCCTCCTATGCCTTTGGGAAGTTGCTAATTCCTGAAATATTCTTAGACCATCCGAGTGAATAATCAGAGCTACATTGGTGTATCTTTCTCTATAATGTAGAGCATATTCAGTGGAGATGAAATTAATATACAAAACTGATATAAAATACAAAAAAGAAAAAATAGGTAATGGATGTGTATTTGCAAGACACACCCCAAAGAGCTCAAGTCTTTGACAAATAACCAACTTTTCCTCTCCAAGCACTTGTCCATTTGTGCATTCACACATTAGCTAACCCCAGAGCCCCACCACATCTTCTTGTTCAGAAATGGGTCTCTGTGTGTTCATACATGTGCTATCATGTATCATGAAGTACGTAACATACACAAAACAAAAATGGAAACAAGTGCCCACATTAAGTGGATTGCATGTCCTCAGAGTTTGATTGGCAGCTGATTTCTATTCATTAGATGACACATAACCTTATAAACTCACTCAGCCATCGCTTCCAGGAATGTGAATCATTAGAGTGCACGACTAGCAAAATGACAAACTGGATTTGAGAAACAGGTTTAGTCTGTTCTATAAAATTTAGGAGGTTGTATAAAAAACTAATGTAATGAATTCTGCTGCAACAACTGAAGTCTTTGCTGCTATGATACATTCATTTTCTGTTCAGCAATGTGGTGGACTGCTCCAAATAGCATGTAAAGAAAAAACTACTGGTGGGAAAAGTTCCTGGAAATCTGAGTGCATCATTCTCATCAAGGAGAGAGAAATAAGGAAGATGGACTGGCACAGTGATCACTGTGATCTCCAAACATGCAGTCACAAACAGTCCAACAGTTTTATGGCATAGGGGTGAAGGAAAGATTTGAAAGCATGGGGCAAAGATACTTAGGTACCTAAAGCTGACCTAGTTGTTGGAATGAATTATCAGGAGGCCTGAGTTTATCCTACAACAAGCAGATGCAGATTTAAAAATATTCATGCAAAGTTCAAATCATCCCAAATGAAATTTTCTCCTTCAAAGGAAAGAGAAATTACAGACACAAAACATAAACACACACACATAAATCATAGATCTCTATGAGGAATAAAAAAGTAAAAGAATGTTCCCAAAAGGAAATGTAATGATCAGTTCTCTGAATCAAGCCTACAATTGTTGGGAGGGACTGAAGAGCGTGTGGCAAACACTGCATTTCTAACACTTCCTTTGTTCATTAATAACCTTGCTGGCAAGGAACCACTAAGGATGCTGCTCCCTACTGAAAATTCCACTGTTCACAACAATAACACAAAGAAACCCTGATAAAACCACATTTCACAATGTAATCATTAACAGTAACCCCTGTCTACTTCATGAAATGCCTAAAACTTCTAGATATTTTATATAACAAATAAATTCAACAGTTTATGTAACAGAATGCCTATTCCAGCATTTACCTGAAACAATCTCATTTCATTAAGGACATCTAATTAATACTCATAATCCACAAATTATGGAGTTGGAAGCCTCCAATTAGATGTTTGATTGTTTTAAAACTAAAAAAAAAATTACTTGCATTCATTTAATTTCAGTGGCTTTCACTTAAATGTCTGATTGCAACTTTCAATGGCTTCAGAAGTGCCACAGAAAAAAATTAGTTTCTCAAAATTAGAGCAATTTAACTGAGCAATTTTTTGGAAAACTCTTACAAAGAATTTTCCAGGTGCAAGCTATGGAAAAACTATGAAAGTACTAGAAGTTTGACAGCCCTGAATAAATTTGAGTCACGATAAATTGAAAATGAACAGCAATGTGCAAATAGGTATTCTTCATTATTTTAAGTGCTAAAAAGGTCAAATACATACGTGAAAACTTTTCACAAATAATCACACTAATTATGCAGTCAGTTATGCATGGATGTCATTCATCCAAAGAAGTTTCACATGTATACAAAACCAGTTTCATGGAAATGCTAAGCAATGGCAGCTATGGCTGTATTAGCAACAGCAAATAAAACTGTGCCTGTACAGTGAAAGAGTTAACTTTAAGAATATTCCATATTATACACGTTCCAGGGGCTTTCTACTTTAAACTAGTTCTCAGATTTAATCTTAAAGATTCAAGGCTTACTAGTGGCTGGAGTGAATTAGGCACATTCCTGCAGCTTTCACATTATTTTGAGCAAAAGGAATCCCAACCAGGCCACTCCCTAGGATCACTCCACAATGCAAATCAAAGTAGAGGCAAACAAATTCACCTCAAAACTGCACGACTGATCCAAATAAAAACAGTCACATAACACACTCCTTGCTGAATGTTACTTATTTGTAAAAAAAAAAAAAACAAAACAACAACAACAACAAAAAAAAACTGTTTAAAGCAAAGAGAAACCTAACTTCTGAGAGCCCAGAGCTGAATTTAAGAAGAATTACTGTGATCTAAAATAAACCTGTGATATAAGATGGAACAAAAATATTTCAAACTTGATACAAGATCTTTACAGCCAACTCTGTGAAATACAAGTCTATCACACCCATGTGGGCATGAATCACTTGACTGGAATGGTATGCACATGAAACTGAAAGCAGACGTATACTTTCATGTGAGAGTCACTCATCTATTTACCAAAGTTTTAGATATTTTAGTCAGTAATATTAAATAAATGCCTCAGTACTGGCACACAGCAATGAAATAAATTAATACAGATTCTCTCAACTCCTGTCAGATAGCAAGAGGGAATAAAATTATAGAGGAAATATTTGGTAAATTTGAGCAATCTGAGTACACTGGTTAACCGTTAAAATAAAAATATATTAGTCATAGCACTGAGGCATTGCTGGTAAATGGAATAATTATTGTGATAGCAATCACTGTTGCCTCAAGAACGTCCAAACATTCCCTGCATTAGGTCTTTTGTCACCCAATCTCATCTAGCCATCAGATTCCTTTCATGCTCCTCATCATGAAAACAGTTAAGCACCGAAAACATGAAGATTAGAATCACATTTTTGAAAAGGAGTACTTTGTATACTCTCTGAATGGAAGTATTAGTTGCTGGTTTTTGGAGATAGATAGCAAATCAGAACTGCATCTCCAACCAGCAACAGTGAGATGATTTGCACCAGAGAGGAGTCACTTATAGAATCTTGATATTTCTACTAGATTTTTTTATCCTCCCCACCCTGTTAAAATAAAAAATTCTAGTGAATTTCCATCATCTAAAGATTTATTCTAGTGAAATTATCAGTCTCAATTTTGTAATAAGTTGTTAATTATTATAATTATTGTTTTTATTTTCTTTCTTGATTGAGAAAGCTAAATATTATTCCTCCGTTATTCTAGGTTACAGTTAGTTACCAAAAAGCAAAGATAAAAACATTCCAAATAATTTATAGATGACAGTCCTACATTTTCTAAAATGTGGCCTGATTCTCTGAATGTAGTTCCATGCCCACTGTATTTCTCTCTTGTATTACATGGTTTATTCAAATGCAGAGGATATAAAAAAATAAGTCTACCCACAGTCGAGGCAATAACCACACCATAACTTCTAATTTATGAAACATTTTCCTTAAAGCAGAGTCCAATGGTCACAAATTGCCACATTCCTTCCTCAGGGGCATTATTTTGGTACCTACCAGTTATGAAATACCTGATCACAACAAAATTGAAGTGGTCTAAACAGACACATGACACAATTCACTTACTACATCATACAAGTAGATATAATCATAATTTGGTTCCAAGGTCCATGAGCTACAGAGAAGAAAGAAGGCATCACTAGGATCTTGAGCAAGCACTTTGGGAAGGATGTGGCAGAAATTAACATTTTTGCAGAAATTAGATTAAACCTTCCATCCTGCAGTGTGTGTCTCCTAGAGCAGCAGACCACACTGACACAGATAATGGTTTAAAGACTGAAGTTGAATTTTGACATTGCCACAAAAGAAGATGCCATGATTTCATTTGCTCTCTCTCACAGCACACTAGTTGTGAATGGGCGGCATCCAGATTCTCACTAATATTTTTTCATTTATTCAAAAATGAACTAACAAGGAAGAACAGTGACAGGGGATATGTTGAGAGAGCATATTGGTTAAGGCAACACAGAAAAAAATCTTTAAAATTGTGAAAGCCAGAGCATACCACATCTGTAGGCCTCAACCCAGTTTTCACCATGTCCACAACTGATGAACATCCTTTTATACTGCCTAAGCTTTATTAAGTTTGTCCGATCTTTAATTACATTGTGGGATAACTATTTTTGAATATTCAAAATTCAATTGAAGTTTCTTTTCCTTTTTTGGAAAAGTACAATTAATCTTCAGCATCTGAATGTATATGATAGCAAGCAAAAGGAATACTTTGTATGTCTGGATTTCTTGATGATACCTCGCAGAACTACAGAAGAGGAAAGATTTGTTCCCAGGATATAAGGTATCTATATCACTTAAACATATATAAAGCATATTAAAGTATGCTGTTAGAAATGAGAAATTCCTTCTCATTAGAATGTACTTAATACTTTATTATACATACAAGATAAGCCATCTTTTCCTGATTAAGGAATCTTTAATTCTAGGTCAACCCAGATTTCAAGTATCTCACTGTAAATATTTGAAGTCATTTATAGGTCAATATTATTTGAATTTCAATCAAAGCTTTTTAAATTATCACCAAATTCTAGAGAAGTCGGTGTAATTTTGGATGTCCTGGGGGTAGAATAGAAGGATAGGGGCTGTTGACATACTTATCATAGTTTTTTAGCCCTGGAATATCTGAATTACCTTACCCTGTAACCACACACCGCAAAACTGACAACAGAAATGCTGGAATATTGACTGGAAATGTTATGAACTCACCTTTTCCTCTTTCCACCCCTACTTCCCCAACAACTTAGACTCGAAAAAGGCAACAAATATCCACATTAAAAATCCATATTTTCCTTAAATCTAAGTTCATTAGAATAAAAATTATGTATTTGAATGCTGAATTCTGCTTTGTCTTTATGTGACCTGTACATAAGCTTTAAAAATGAGCATGTGTCTTGATGGGTGTGGCCAGTGCACTCATAATCATAATGCTTGTTTGTACTTTACTGATCCCTAAGAAAGCTGTGAGGTTTAATTGTGTCACTCAGACTTCCTGCACATTACTTGTCAGTGATAGATCAGTATTTGTTTCCTACTTTTCATTAAAAAAAAGAGAGCATGTATTTACAATCATACATAGGACTTTCACTTCATAATGAAAACTCAGTTTGAAATGGTACTGTGAGAATGAGACCACTTTCCATGCTAGCTAGTTCACTGACTTACAACTTTAGTAACTTTGATGTATGGCCTACATGCAGAATTTAACCAGCATGGCCAGTTGACCACTTGACAGATTAAAAACAACACACTGAAAATAAACACATATCACAGGTACTGATGGTTCTGGCAAAAATGTGATTCTAGCAGTTCAGTTCTGCATGCTTGATCTTCTGCATTTAATCTTTTTCATTATTACTTTTTACGGTTTAGAAGCTATGAGTCATTCTTTAGAGAAAAAACAAAACAAAACAAGAAAACCTCCCAAAAAACAACAAAACAAAACTCATCCAACAATAAGATAAGCCAACTTGCTATGCCTCATTGCCAAAACATTTTTTACTTAGCTACAGATACTTTCTGGTTTCTGAAACAAGTCTTCAGCTTTGATTACACATAGCTATTGATTTTCTTAGTTACAGAAACAAGACTGCATTTTTAATCCACAGTTGCACAACTGTATTACCAGGCTCTGCTCCAGTGAACCAGTTATGAATAAAGTTACAGTTCTTGAAAAAGATTATTTGTCTGTTTAGAGACTTTTTAAACTCTTGTCAGAATTCTGGAAAATCATAGCTGTAAACGAATAAACAATGGTAAGTCCTATCTTCACAGACTAGGACTTGACAGGCTAACATACTTCCGAATTTTGAGGATAACCTAAAATATACTTTGTCAAACTTCCATACATGAAGGTGATCAGAGTATCAGTGTAGTTTGTTCAAAAGCAAATAAGACATAACTTAAATAATTTATCTTTAAGATGAATGTACTTTTAAAAAACCTTTTGAACAGCTGATATGAAACTAGTTATAGTCTCAGAAACTGATTTTAGCTGCAGCATCACAGAGTAATCTAAGAAAAAAAACAGCAAAGGGACCTCCAACCTGAGCAACGGTCTTGCTATTAGATCAACTTTCCATAATTTACTTCAAGACCTGGAAGGGCAGCTTTACAGAAAAGAATTTCTAAACACAAACACAAAGCTGAGAAAATCAAAAGCGATTTTTAAGGAGCAACATCTGCCTCTGAATGACTGCAGTTTTTCAAGTACTGAAAATCAGGGCTGAGAGTAGTGCATTTTTTCCTTCCTTTTTATTTTTTTGTTATTTTTTTTCATTTTTTCCTGGCAATTTTGGGTTAAAACAATCAAGGGATGAAGCGAAAGTGCTACAGACATACACCACAGAGGGGAGGGGCAAAAAAAGAGGGGTTAAAACCCACACGTCAAATCAGTAAATGTATCATTCAAATACAACGCGCAACAATTACAGAGAAACTTTAAAGCAACTTACCTCGAGGGAGGGAGATCAAAGAGCTGTTTTCAGTCGGAGCTTGCTCTGGCCCTCCAGGCCCCGGAGGAAGAGGTTCTCTCACTTGGGACATCTGCCAGCTCTGTCGCCGAGTTACAGAGCGCCTGCACCCCTCTCCAACAAAACTAACACGCGACCCTGAAGGAACAAGCAAATGAAAGAACTCGTTAACGTATTTTATGCGGAAAACTCACGGCTCGGGGCGAGGGACTGAAGAGGGACAGTAGAGAAGCGGCGGCAACTTTCCGGAGCGGCGGCGGGCGCGCCCCCCGCCCCCTGCAGCGAGCACCCGCGGGGCCGGGGGGCGGGAGCGGCCGCGGGGCCCGGAGCCGGGCGGCCGCGGGGGTGTCCGGGGGGGCCCGTGCGCCGCGGCGGAGCCGGCCGAGCGCTCGGCGCGCCTACCTCCGCATTTCCTCCCGCTCCGCCCGGCCCCGCGCCGCGCCCCGGCCGCGGGAGCTTTCGCGCCGCTCCCGCTCCGCCCGTCCCGGCAGCTGCCTCCTCTCCCGCCGCCCGCCCGTCCCGCACCCGCGGGCCTCCCCCCGGCTGTGGCGCGCACTCACGCCCGCTGTCCCACCGCCGCCACAGTCACTCCTTCCCCATCATTTCCGGACAATGAAACGTCCCGCTCCGGCTGGCGGCGGCTGCGGCGCGGCGGTTGTGCAGCTCCTGCCGCGCGCCAGCGACGGCCCCGCGGGCTGGGCAGGGCCGGGCCGGGCTGCGCGGGGCCGGCCGGCCGCGAGGCGCTTCGCTGCCCCCAGCCAGGCCTCCAGCCGTGGAAATTCCCCCAGGAGACCCAAACCCGTCAGACAGAAGCAGGCAAGAAGGAAAAAAAAAAAAAAAAAAAACAACCCAGGAGAATGTGAAAGGGAGGCTTTCCAGCCTGGGAGGTGCGGGGCACGCCGCATGGCGCAGCCCGTGGCTCCCAGGCTGGCCGCGGTGTTACGGATCGCCCGCCACCGGTTGCGCCTCGGAGCGCGGCACGTGGAGCGCCGCAGGCCCCCTGCCCTCCGGCCGTGCCGCCTGCCGCCGGGCCCTCTGCCCCTGCCCCTCGCTGGTAACGTGCAATAGATCCATTACAAGGACTTCACGGCGGGCACACAGAAATACTCAAAGAACACGAAGAATAGAACAAGCAATTTTCAAAAGTAGAACCCTGAAGTGCAAACTACTTCCTCTGCTACCATCTTCCAAGTAGTGTTGCCTGGACTTTCTCCATATAGGAAATAATATTTCTTTCCCGTGGTACAGTCTGATGTGATCATCAGTCTTATGCTCTGTTCTTGCCCATAACACGGAGTACTGCAACTCTTGCTCACTCATGTGCTGGTGTCCATAAGCTATATGCTTTACCTTGCTTATGGGATCACAGTACATCACCTTTCTCAACTGAAGTGTGTCCAGGTTTAAAATGTACTTTCCTTAAAATTTACAAGCAGATTTTTTTATTATGGTTTAGTAAATATGCCAGCTTTACTAGTATGTCTCATTACAGTAAGGTATTTAGATATATATTTTTGAGAAACCGAAGTAGGAATATAAAATACACAAGTTATACACTATCAGCATCCTAACATGAAAAACTATAGCTGATAGATATTTATTTTGATATCACACATGCTAAGCAATATGCTCAGTTATTGAAAGTTAACTTCTGAAAGTTTAGCCTTTCCCTGATACACTTTCAAAACAACCAGGATAAAGTGTAAATACCTGACTAGGAGCCAGTTCTATGTGAACTCCACGCCCTTCAGGGCTAACTCTTATTTCAGAAGTCATCAGTAATTTTGTACTGCTGTACAGCTTTATTTTTGTCATTGCTGGTGCAAAAGAGAAGTGTGATGAAAGGTGCATATGCTTTCCCCTGGAAAATACTATAATTTTAAAATATTTCAGTAACCTAAGGTGCTCTTTGGTGCAGCATAGTCTTTCTTTAAACATTTATGTGGAAAAAAGTGGGGGAGGGGTGTGGAATATGTTTTATGTAGGAAAGAAGCTATGTTAAAAAGAAATACATTTGGGGCAAAGTTATTATTTTACTGTATAATAATATTGTAGATATTGGTCTCAATATCTACACTTTTTGTCTATGCAAACATTACATAACTTTCCATAGTCCCCTCCTTGCTGTCCTGGGGGCAGAGTGATCAAAACATAAGGTAGAATGACTTACCTCAAACTCCCAAGTGAGTCAGTAGCAGAAGAAAGGTTATGACTCACTCTCAACATACAAGCTTGTGTTTTTCCCTCTGAAACTGGAAACATAGCAGAGAGCTGTGGGAGGAGCAATAATTTAGCCAACCACACCCTGCTTCCAAAATATTTCATTGGATAATAAATGCCTATGAAGAGCTGATACCACCCAGGGTTGGTATTTTGGTGGGTTTTTAACCTTATCTATGAAACCCACATGGTAAACTCCCATGACGTTCAGTTTATCTTCTTTTAGAAGATGATGGGATGAGCTCACCCTGACAAGGTTCAGTTGTAGAGTTTAAAGCAACTAAATGAATTTACAGGATCTTCAGCAAACAGTACAACTGATGAAGTTGGAGGTAGTTCTAAACAAAATTGAATTAAGAAAAGGTAAGAGAATTCAATACACAAAAACCACAATTCACTGAAATAGTACATTTAAAATATTATGCAATATGCAACATTTTACATACCAAAGACTGTGATTGCAAAAGATGGGTGCAGATGCGGTCCCTGTTAATGAGATACCACAGATAGGCAAAGCTCATTGGCATACGCACTTCCTGACAGTACAACATACTTTTAACAAATACTCAGCAAATCTAAAATACTTGTTCTATTACTTTCCTGTAAAATACATATAATTCTAAAATATTACTGACAATTCTCAGGAAGTGAGCAGTTCAGATACTAACACCAGCAGCCTTTCAAGTAGGCTACAAATTTGAGATGTACTGTATCTTACTATAGCAGCCGAGTTATTGACTGTTGCACATATGTATTCCAATATAGTCTTCCATTGCTAAACCATAAAACTCAGGTCTTGTAGGCAATTTATGGCAGATCTTGGGATCAATGTGAAGAGAAATTCAAAAGCCTTGTAAATAGAAAATAAATAGTGTTTGTAGGCAAGTTAAAATTTCATGGAAGAAAAAAACCCAACAAAAATTGTGTAACCAAAACAAACTAACACCCCCCCCCCAAAAAAAACCCGAACAAGCCAAACAAGCAAACAAAAAACTGAAAAACCTAAAAAGCTCCCACAAAATCACATCCTGCAAAAAACCTCACACACCACCATCACTATGAAAAAGCCCTCCAAGTTTCTTTCTCTATTAAAAAAAGATTCTTTAAAACACAATTCTATCAAAAGTGCACAAAATGTAGAGTATAATCCTATGTCTTCAGGACAAAATTGTTTATCACCATTTCCTAGACTGAGCTCCTACACAAGACATGCAAAAGATATTACCTCCAGTCAAAATAGACTTGTCACTGAACAAAAGAACTTGCTTTAGAAAGATGCAAGTTGTTTATTTAAGGTAAACCCACAACATTCCAAAATTACCAGCTGCAGAGGTTGTTTACTCACATTATTAAAAATTCAAGCTATATTTTGAGCTTGAATTTTCCAAGGCAAACTTTTAGTGTTTGTGGGGTTTTGGATTTCAAATAGTTTGTGTTGGAGGAAGCTGTGGTAGCAGAGATGCCCATCTCAGAAATGCTGTAGGAAAATTGTGCAAAACTTCAAATAAAAAATGTGCTCAATAGCTATTACTTAAGGATCTATGAAGGTCTAGCTACTCAGTTTTTCCCCCCTAACACTACCCTTTCCTTCCCCAAGGCTACTCTTTAACTGATCCTGATTTCCTTCTGTCAGGAGGAACAGAGGAAAACTGAAGACATTTTACTTCCCTCTTAACACCCTTAAATAGTTCTGAATAATGGACAATAATACTGAATCTTTTTGTGATTGATTGCTTGTACCTCTGTACCTGTGAGTTCAAGTTATTCTTGTGCTATGCCTGAGAACATGATTTTCAACTTTGTAATATGTAATTTTGACATATGGGTATTATTCTAAACTTCACCAGTCTTTTCAGTATTAGGATCATGGCAGGATCTCTGTCCTAAATATTTTATAGTGCAGCAATGCTGAAATGGAAGGACAGTTATAGTTAAAAGGGCTAAATAAAAAACTTGGAGTTAAAACCAGGTTATATTGTAAAATAATGTAATTACATGTGAAGCTTTTTTAAAAATAATTTTAAATACAGATTAAAAGCAGAAATACCTACACTATATGCATAAAAGAACAGTAAAAGCTTGGTTTTGAGTGCTTTTGGTTCCTGGTGTTCATGACCTACCTTTTATATTACTTTCTGCAAAGCATCCTGTGAAAAGTCATGTAAATTGTCAGGTGCCAATTGTCAGGGCAAAGCTGGTTGCAGCTGTGTTGTAGATGAGGATTTGTACTTCATAAGGCATAAAATGCTCTGGGATGGATGGTGCCTTCTACATCAGCTGGTCCTAACAGGGCAACCAACCCCTTTTAGGTCAAGGAGATCCACCTCCAAAGAGCACTAATCAAAACAAATAAACAGTTGAATGTCTAAAATGAAACTAGAGACATGCAGATTTAACTCCTTCTGTAACCAGAACTGAAGTAAAGACATCCATTATCTTTTAGAGGAGCAATTTGTTCCAGTAATTCTGTACTTGGGAGTAAGAGGTTTTTCTACGATAAAGAATCCTAATCCAGGTTTGGTGTTTTTCTGCCATGGGATGGACTCCGTAGTGGGGAGAAAGGGAATATGAGGCTTAATGCTTTCTGCCAGCTCAAGGTACTTCTCTCCATTTTTTTTTTCTGTTTAGACTAAGTAAAAAAATATAGTAGTATAAGAAATAGTTTCTGTAAAATATTGCCTAACACAGGTGGTAATTAAAATTGATAAATTATTAAACAATGAAGATTCTCTGAGATTAAGTTTTTCTGAAGTAACTCTAATTAAGTTCAAGAAGTTGAAGATGAATTCAGCTCAACAAGCTTTGTCCTTCTTGTTGGCAGGGTGAAGTACATCACATGGCCTGGCTTACAGTAGTCTCAGCTATTCCATAGCAAGCTCAAACAAAGTAGCTCACTCAAGCAAGTAATAGATCTCATGAAAAATTACAGATCATAAATTGAGGCATGGAAAATGATGTTTCATCACAACAAAATGTCGACTAGTAATTCATTACAGTCCTACAAATAAGTCAAGAATTGTTCAGTTTACAGTTACAGCTGTGCTGGATTGCAACAGTTAATTAATTTGCATATATTCCTTCAGTTATTCAGCTTTTTATTTTACAGTTAATATTGCACCTTCATTAATAAAAAACTTATTTAGGACATCAGAAGAAACTTAAAATTCAGCAAAAATTAATTTTTCAAGCTCTGTACTGATTTTTAAGGAATTGAAGATTATTTAGAACTTGTAGTGACAGTAAAGATCATCTCAAAAAAGGCAAGTGATGGACAACAGCATCTTCTAAGTAAACTGGGCGGGGATTTTAAGGGAATATTGATTAAAAGTGTAGCTAGCTGAACACAGAAGACTGTAATATGAGTTATATAGAGACTTAGTAAATTTATAATAATTTAATGAATTTGCTTGCAATATTTAGTCCTAATAATTCTAGAGACTCTATTTATAGCACACACACAAAAAAATTGAACTAAATATTTTTTGTGCTTTTCATGTTAACGAGGCTCCGTATGCTT
The DNA here is from genome assembly GCA_910950805.1 of Acrocephalus scirpaceus scirpaceus. Classification (NCBI taxonomy): domain Eukaryota; kingdom Metazoa; phylum Chordata; class Aves; order Passeriformes; family Sylviidae; genus Acrocephalus; species Acrocephalus scirpaceus. Next base: position 25,451,819 of record OU383777.1, read on the forward strand.
TTGCACCCTGAGAAGTATCTGGATCTTGCATTATTCTACATTAGTATTTCATGCACATTCTTTACAATTGTGAGTATTCATGAAATTTACATTACCTTTTCTCAGCAGTATCAAACTAATCACCAATATCAAATGATGTTTTAAAAAATACCCTGTCTAGAATTGCACAAAACCAAAAATATTTCAGTGTGACAAGAATATCTAATCAATCTGTTCCCAAAAATTTTAAATCTGAAAATACTAAAACAAGTATGTTTTACAAATAGAATAAATAATGCAGTGGAACAGAAAACTATATGTTAAATTGCTGTGTGAGGTCATGGTAACACATCCTGAGAGATCAATAAAAATTTAGTTAATTCTGTACATCTTTAATATGAGTTCATAATACAGAGTACAGATGCTCCTTTTGATCTGCGGGAGAGTACACTGTGAATGAGTATTAAATATACTGTGCATTCTATTTTATATTTTCATAGTATAGAATGCTCTTACTTACATATTGTATGTTATTCCTCATACATATTCAGAACATATATTGTAACAGTTCCTTTGGAGCCACTAACATGTAGGCTGTGAATGTGTATTAACAGCCAAATTCATTTGAATATTATGAGTCCATAATACCAAATGCACCAAATTGTTGATAAAAAGTCATTGCTATACATAGAAACAGAATTTATTTTCTCATGCTTCTCACTCACAACTGTGCTATCTTGAAGTTATTTCTCACCCATATCTTAACAACTGAAAAAAAGAAAAAAATGCCAGTACTACAACAATTGGGAATTACAGTTTTCTTGAAGTAAAATATTTTGTGAAGGTTTTTGCTCCATATCATAATCAGTATTTCCTTAATTGCCTGAATAGATATGCTCTTGGTTTTTCATTTTGGTATCCATATAGATGACTGGACCAAATGTTGGCATCAAATGCTCATTCAGATTGTACATGTAAAATGCAGATCATAGGAAAAACAAACATAAATACAAACATAAATACAAACCTCAGTCAGTCAGTTCCACTAATATTTTTAACTGCCATGATTTTGTTTATTTGTATATTTGCCTAAAATAATGGGCCCCCCTGGGGGGCGGGTTGCCAGCCAGGAGTATGCAATTCTCTACATTGAACAGAGGGAAATTTACAAAGTAATATTACACAGTAACATAATTACAAAATTTCATTTGTATCAAAAAGTTATGTTTGTCTACATTGACAGATGATGATTCTGGCAACCCATGCAAGTAAGGATAGAAAAAGGTGCCATTTTACTTTTCTGAAACAGGGAATGAAGAAACATAGTCTTCAGCCTAAGTTTCTTAGAATTATAAAAGTTACATAAATCTTAGGTCCAGGTCTGATCTACTTCTGTGACTATGCTTCTAGGATGGGGATTTTCCCCAGGAAGGAAAAGAAAATTTAAGGACCAATGGCCTTTTTCCCAGTTCCCTTCCTCATCCTACAGAGTTTCTGAAATAACTGTAAAGACACAAGAGGAGATTACCTATACCATTTCAAGGACTGCATAGTTGTTATACTGACTATTAGTTTTAGAATAATTTCAGGTGTATTATTTTAATAAGCAACACTGAAAGTTACTTTATTGATCTGATATCACAACAGAGATATTAACTCCAAAACATATTCCTTTATACCTTCTGGCAATTAATGGCAATTCTAAACCACCTACCATGCAAGAACCAAATATTTACATAAGATGGGCATAAAACCTCAGCTAAAATACCAATAAAATCAGAAAATACAAACTAGATTTAAAGTGACTCCCATATACCTGGTGTTTTTGGATCCCATTTAGGGATGCAGTCCTGCACAATGAATGATGGCACAATGATACTGCTCACTAATATGTGTAATATCTGCCACATGTCATTGAGAGAGAAAGAATGTAGTATTGTATGTATGTTTGTATGTGGACATAAAACCACTAGAATTTTAGTGTTTTGCCTTTAAAAGAAGTTACTACATTTTAGTTTACTGTGGAAGCCTGTTACAGTGTAAAATTCCTTTATTGCCCTTTTATTTTTTCTGTGGTTTTTTTCAAACATTTTTAAGTATTAATGCTGTATACATCATAATGCTGGAGTGAAATTTTATTTCATATTGTTTTATATTTGTAAAATCTATAAATAGGCTCCTGTAATTTTATAAAATCAGTTATTTTGAGGTCAGAGCTGTGGGGTTATTTTCTTTTATTATTGTAAATAAAATAAGATATTTTGTACTCAATTCTTTTATACTTCTAACATACTTGCTGCTCTCTGAGAGATATGTTTCAAGATATAAATGCCAGCAGATTAAATTACCTTGATAACCAGCGATCAAAATAAGCAAGTGAAATATTTTTCTGTAGTTTTACAAAGTGATCTCTATATTTTCTCAATAAATTATTTGCATTTTTGACTTAATACGGTTTATTAAAGTAAAATTCTGATAACCATGAACTAGAGACAAGGAAAATTTAAGCAATTGTGGCATGGGTACTTTCACTATCAAATCTCTGGTGTTGCAGTCCTGGATCTCTGACCACTTCCCTAATTTTTTTCCCCAATTTTGTTATGTCAGTAAAACTTTTTTTTTAAGTCAAATTTGATTGTATAACAGTGGTAACCAATCCTGACCTGATCCAATGCTCTGCAGTGGCTAGTTAAACTTGAAAACACTTCTACCTGGTTTTTAGAATAAAAGGTACATTTTTAATCAGTTTGCACCATAAATATAATTAAGGAGAAAACCAAGTGAGTAGCAAAAATGCTAGTTCCATTTTCTCTCATGGCTTTGTCACTGGCAGTGGTGGCAGCAGAGATTCCCACCCACTCCACTTTTCCTCAATCAGTCTGTTCTGAAACCAGAAATGGGAATGCTCCTCCTAAGATCATCCCCCATTATCAGCCCAAAACAATGAATATTTCTCCCCAGAACTGTAAATTGCTTCTTCAAATCGCCATTTGTGAGTTATGCTGAAGAGAATCATATAAAAATTAGAAAAGGGTTATTGAAGTGCTCTCTCAAAATGCCCTAATATTACCAAGGTCTTATTTTCTTGAAGAAAAAAGCAAAGTATACACCTGGAAATTTATGTGAAGGAGCACTCAAGGCATATATTCAATACCTACCTCTTACTGCCTGCCATTGTATATGGAATCAAGTATGCTAAGAATTTTTTAAAAATTAAATAATTTGCTACAATGGGAAAAATATAGAAGTTAATCTTCAGAAACAGAATTTATCAGCCATTTAATTTTCTTGTTATAAAACTGTAGTTGGAAAAGGCAAAACGTGAGGGTAAGCAGAAACACTAAAAATACTGGTTTCCCCCATTTAATACCAACAAATAAAACTCTTTAATGGCTTTCAAAGCTTCTAACATTTTATCACATATTAAATTCTCCTCTTATATGAGATTTCTTATTGAATGAGAACTGATAAATAGCACCAAGGTGTCATGACAGAGAAGAACTTCTTAAAATACAACAGAAGATAGTCTGTCTTTTTCTCAGTGTAAATGGTTGAACTTGGGAACAATAGGCTGACTTAGGCCTCACACGGATGAGAAAAGATCAGATTCTTGACCCATGGATACAGCAATTTGAAAATTACTACAATAATTTCCTCTACAGTTTGCAGGGAAATGCACAATTTTGGAATTTGGTGCAGCAAAGTGAACAAAATACACAACAGATTTCTATACATACCCTATAATGTTTGTGTGTCTAGACACCTGTAGTTAACTACACTCACAATGCATAAAGAATATGCTACGCTAGACCGTGAGATTATACATTTATCCTCATTTGTGAAGGTGGATGCCTAGAATTCATGAAGAGAAAAAGATACGTTATAAAGTATTTAATCCTAATCAATATTTATTAAAGGAGACAAAGTAACAGTAGCGCAAATCTACCTTACTTTACTAAAAAAACCCAGTAAGTTGGACTTCTTTTCATGCAATAATTAATGAAGTTTTATGATTTATTTTAACCCTGAAGTGGGTTTTTAAAAACTCTAGTTATATTAATGTACTAAAAGAAATACAATTGTCACTTAGTTTCATTAAGCATGACAGGTAACAGTTTCAAAGACAAATGCTGAAACTCATGAAAATTGCAAGTTCAGGTTGAAGTGACAATATGGTATCAATGGGATGGAATTGTGCTTCTCACTGCATTAATCAATACTAAAATTTATTTTTTAATGTGTGAAGGATGTTTAGTTTCATTAATTTATGTCTAGATTCTTTCTACTTTTGTCTGTCTTTGGATTTCTGTCTTTCATTTTAAAATATTGTCTGTTTGTAAATCCACAGCCAATCTCATAAAATATAACTGTTGGGAAAAAATCAGTTTTCTGCATACCATGTGCAGTTTGTGATATTGATCACATAACTAAGTCAATTAAAGGAGACATGGCTCTGTTAAAACTGGAAAAGTACTATTGTCTCCTGTACTATACTCTGTGCAAAATCAGATTTACGTTTGTTCAGTTTATGATTTCTCACTCATCTTTTCAAACCACAGGCTACACCTGCAATCCCCTAGCATAGCCTAGATTTTTAATTTCCACTTGTGAATACATAAACTACTGAACCAAGTCAGCATTATATTTAGCTTAGCAGAGCCTGTATCATAGGTCATAGACCTGATGCTCTTGAGCTGGAGCTGAGAGGATCCTGCCATAAAATATTTTCATTACAGCTTTATGGTTCAAAATACAAGCACACACATGCTCCATCTTGCTGTCCACAGGTGGGGTTTGTTTATGTTGCACTTTGTGATAGCCCGTGTAGTGGAATTTTAGTACTTTGGAATAAGAGAACAGTTAAAAAATTTAATTTCCAGTACAGTTAATGATCAGTGGTAAGGTGTGTGTACAGTAGACTTCTATGGACAGCTATCAGAAAGAATGCTTTCAGCACCTGAATAGAATAGAATAAACAAATATTTGGACTATTTTCTCTAAGTGCGGGTAAATAATGTATAGATGAAAATTTATACATAAATTTAAATTTCAGAAATGACAAGAATGAAACCATTTAATCAATCTCTTCCACAATACTATATAGTCAATATATGAAGGGTTTCTTGAGCAAACTATTAGGTCTGTGTTGGGATACAAAGGTCTTTGCAAGTGAAAATATAGTTAGTACCGAGTATCAGACAGTACTGAAACCTACCCCTGTCAACAGGTCTAAGCTAGGGGCAAGGCATAATGTAAACATTTTCATGTTGAATGTAAATGACTATGGACCTGTTGGTAGCTTTCTCTGCTGACAGCACATATCTCTGCTCTCTGCAGGCTGTGTAAGCTGTAGGTTATGGACTTGCAACTTATATTGCTTTTTACCTCTCCTATACATCTGGAGCATTAGTGCCATAACCTGCCAAAATTCACATATTAAGTGGATATTTTTTCTTTAACTTATTAATCCAGTTTGATTAAGAGACAGTGTTCATAGTGGAGGAGTATATGGGGCAATTTATGGCTTTTGAAAGTGATTAAATGCTGAAAAGGAGCTGAGGCATTTGACCATCACAAGAGCTATTTAGTGTTGGAATATTCCAGCCACATGACTGTTTTCCCATCAGCCTCTAAGAGATGCACATTTAACAAACAACATTAAAGAGACAGATTTTTCTGAGTAAATGAAGGTTTGAAAGCAGTTGAGAAGCCCAGCTCATCTCCCATGAAGGCCAGGCATAGGTAACGTTTGTATAGAAGTTGGAAGGAGTATGTTCCTCTCCCTGAGAGAAGTGCTAAGGACAAATAATTGCCCGAGGGAGTTACCTGCATAGAAACTGAGGGCTGAGACTGAGGTGTGAACATATGTGATTTGAGTTAGGATTTATGACTCATTTTCATATTGCCACTGTAAGAGGGTAACAATTAACATCTGCCAGATGGGCCTGTTAGCACATGTTGGAAACAAGTCCAGCACAGCGGCAATTCTCCAGTCTCACGGGAACAAGCCTATTTCATTTATATACCCAAAAGTATGGATGAAGTAAGGATTGACACCTTAGGAAGAGGCCATTGCAGAATTAGAAGGGAGGTTCTGGTGGCAAAATCTCCCAAGAGCTTGAAGAGGAAGTAGAAGTTAAGTTTGGAGGATTTTTTTGTTGTTATTGTTAGTTAATGTTGTGAGTTATAAGTAAAAGGCCAATGCAAGGATATTACTTCACATTTATTTAGACAATGAATACCAAGAAACTCAAATCATTCCCACACAGTGGCCTGCTATGTACAAAATAGCCATATTTGGTTAATATGGGGGGTTTACAAAAGAGGCATTATTGGTACTCCGGTTAAAACGAGGTTGTGTCTTCTGCAGCTGAACAGCTAAATCCAAGAACATTAGTTTGTAATCTGGTGATTTCCAGAACTAATCTGATGACATTTCTGAACATCATTCTCCCTCTTCCTCTGAACTCATATGCATCAATCTAAAGCTATATAAAATTCAACCCTCTTAAATTTAATGGAAATGAAGGAAAGTGGAAGGTGCTAAAGAGTTGGGTGGACAGGTTTGGAGAGTCTCTCTAAGCAGGAAGCAGGTAACTTTGCTTCACTCGCAAGCTGGCACTTCCTTAGTGTTAGTCAGAAGAGAAATATAATATGTTTGTCCTTTTCACTGACCATTATGGAAAAAAAAATAGTAGGCATCATTTACTCCAACAGGTTTCTGTCTTCAGCTTTCTAATGTTCTCACTTCATATCCACAAATGATTTGCAGAGACAACAGGGAGGAAATCTGAATAGGTGAACAAATTTGATAGCGTTTTTTAAACAGCATCCTGGTGAGGACAGGAGATGGACTATGACTGCATAGTAAAATACGTGAATACTTTAATTATAAAAATTCTGAGTCTTTGTGTGTCTTCTGAGTCAGCTGCATTTCTTTAAGCATAGTTTCTTCTGCATTTTTTTTTTTAACACAGGAAACCTCAACCCTTCTAAAATCTACCACAAACTTTCGCTGCATCTATAAGCAAAACACTTAATCTTTGCATGTCTCCTTTAATTACCTATGAAATAAGAATGGCAGTAGTTGCTTCCCAGGAAGGTTAAATTTGCCTGGGATCCTGAGATGCCAGGTACCAGTGAATTCCAAGCAGTTATTATTTGTTAAGACTCTCAAGGCAAAAATTTGCAAAATCAGTGAGCAAACACGTAAATAATCTTCACCAGGACCATGTCAGGGGTCTCCATTAGGAGGCACTATTACCAAATTTTAGTTTTGCCCTATCAGCGTTCCAGTTTGTCCATTCTCACCTGTGGTATTTTTGACAGAGAGGGCTTCACCCACTTTTGCTTTCCTCGGGCAGCCAGAAAAGATGTGATGACAAAATCAGAGCTACCACCAAGATAGCACGGTAGTTATCTCTGAAAGCATACCGGGCCACGGTTTCAGAACAATCCCACAACATGATTTAGAAGTTGACGGGGTTCTTGTTAAAGACATAACAAATCAGCTTGTTCATTCTTGGGATGATAATACCATTTCACTGAAGTACATCTGAGTTCCTTTTACATTTTCTGTGTGCAGCAAAAAACTCCATAACAATACTGTTGAGCCTTCTGAAATGAATACCTCTTGAGGCAATAAATCGGTTGAAGAAAAAAAATGGTTTCTGGGCACCTGGGCTATGTGTTTAAGGATTTGAACTTTCCTAATACCTAAAATCTGGGGAAAAAGTCCAGAAAGGACACCCAATTAGAAGGATATTGACTCATCCTGACAAAGAGGTGGGGGGAGGGAGAAAGGGAGGAAGGAGGGAAGAGATCAAGGCTCACAACAAAAGGCCTATTCATTTATAACAGCTTGGCTGTGGAACCATTCCAGCGTGCTTAAAAATACTTTATCCATTAGTTGGGAGCTCTTTTCTAAATGACAACTTGCTGCCCAGATCTGACCACAACCAGCTCCCTTTTCACACTGAATGTAGCAAGGTTCACCTTGTCAAAAGCAGCTTGCCACCTCTTCTGGACGTTGTAAGGAGGTGAGGCAGAGTAAAGCAAAAGTGCCCTGTGACAAACAAAAATCCCTGACCTCCAGCATATAGTGAGGGGAAGGACAATGCCGTTCAGTTCCTCCCAGACTATTTTAAAAAAAGAGAACAAGTGAGTACAGCATTTAACTAGAGTTCTCCTTGCATGAAAAACAGGAAGAGCATTTTAGGTCAATCAAGTTATTAAAAATAAGATAATTTATTGCCTCAGTGTGTGAGCTCAGCAATAGTCCTTTGCAATTTTATATGATGCTCTTTATGCTAAGCTCTGATCACGCACCTGAATAAAATCATCAAATATATTTCACCAATGTTCCTACATATTAGCCAAGAGATATACATTTTTAATTACAAATACTAAATACTTGTGGAACAGCAGGATTTTTTAAATCAAATTTTTCTCTCATAGGAACACTTCCTCAGTTATGAAGCAGTATAGCAGGAACTATTAATATTTTATGCTGGAAACTGTGGATACAACTTCATACAAAAGCTTTTCTTTATCTGAAATGTGACTGTTGCTGTAAAATTGGCACTCCTATCTTTTCACAGTATTTTGTTGCATATGATTTCAGAGTGTAGTTTGAGGAAAATGAACGTCTGGTTTAAAGTGTGTTTATTTCTCTTGACACATACGTTGTGTCCTTATGTTAGTTTGCATTGAGACTCTGGAGAAGATTCTGGGAGAATACTGTGCAGTTGATCTTCTCATCAAAGTATCAGCTTTTCTAAATGTATCATTCAGCTACAGCAAAAAGTTCTTTATATTACAATATGTGCTATCTGATTCACCTTCTTACAAGGATCATCTTTGTAACCTTCTCTCATGTGGATATTCTTAATAACACCAGCTTTATGTAAATGCAAAAAAACTACATCTATATCTACATTATCTGTTTAAAGTAAAAATATGGGGGAAAAATACTTAGGTTCTTATAACAAAGTATTCAATGATTTATATTCGGGGTTTAGATTTTAGATATAGAACAACGAGGTTTGTGAGAATTCCTTGGTTTTTTTTCTTTGTTTAGTTGATTACTTTCAAGCTAACATGTGGAACAGTGGTTAAAGGTGGCATTGTAAATAAATATTCATATGTGTCCACTTAGTTACTCCTGAACATGGTTGTGGTGTGAAGAACTAAGTGAGTGTACAATAGCTGTCTTTTTAGTTTCCTAAGACAAGATAGCTCTTAACCTAGGTTTGCAGGTACCTTGAAATATTTATGAGTAATACAGTATGGATTCTAAAATATATTTCTTTTAATGATTACTGGCATGTTGTAACCCAGCTTTGCACAAGACCTAAGAAAAATGGCAGGGCAAGATCAAACATTTGTTTACATCTCACTTCCAATGACATATTTTACTTTGGCTGGCCTTTAAGTGGATGTAAAATTAGATAATGCAGTAAACCACAAGCCAGATAGAAAGGAGAGACCACAGGTCACACTAGCCAGAATGAAGAAACAAAGTCTGGTTATAGTTTTATCATGAGAAGTGCTATCTGCATTTTATGTGCAGTGCTGGGCTTGTAAATGTTTCTAATTTAGTGGGGCAATGTAACCAGACGTTAATTGCTCATTTCATTTTCTAGACTACATCAAAGAGCAAGATGACCTTTGTTCAATAGCAGGAGTGAAAAGGCTTCCTGAATTCTGAGCCCATATGCAAGGCAATAATCAGAAGCCTTCCTGTCACTACCTCTCTCCTGTCTTCTGATGAGTGGGCTTGTTGGGGTTTTTTATTTAAGACCAACATTTACCTACTGCATAGGAATGCTCTGAAGATTAATTCATTTGCATGCCATGTGAAATACGAAATGTGCTAGGAAACAGATTTCAGTTGTGGAAGTTAGGATGCTTATATCAGGCTATGCAGGAGAAGCTACCTGGTAGTGTCTGTTGATTTTAAGGTCCTTGGTCTATCTGAGAAACATCAGGGCAGAAGGAAGGGGTCTCAGGGACAGCCTCCTCTTTCTAATCCACATGGGGAAATGCCTGGTGGCCCTCAGCCAGAGGGCACTTGTGCAGACTGCTTCCATGTCTTTATGGCAGGTGAGGTGTTGAGCCTTGCATAAAGTTCTCATTCCCACCTGGGCTTCTCTGTCAAAAGTATTTTTAGCTGAGGTTGGATCTTAATGTATATGCACAGATGTTAACCAGACAAACTGGACCCTCAAACAAAACAGAGGATGATCAACCTGTCTATATAGGTGTAGCTCATAGATCATGTTCCACTTTATTATTGAATTCTAAGTTGTGGGGCTAAGGGACTCCTTAAAACAATGAAACATTTAGAAATCCCTGACTCATCACACATAAACACTCTTAAACCAGATATTAGTACCAAAATAAGCTGATTATTAATAGCAATATTACAGTGAATACCTCAAAACCAAAATATCACTATTCTTTTTGTCTACAATAACAATGTCCTGTTCTCCATCCATAGCATGAAACTTGAGGTGCATTTGCATATCTTAAAAAATTAAATAAACTTTTCTAGAAATAAAATTATACCAAATACAACATGAAGCAGAATTAAGCACGTATTAGTCCTGTTTATAGGAATATATAGGGAAACCAATGGTTCTTTTAATGACATATATAAAATAAAGAGAGAACATAATAGACTACTCATCCCTGTATCAAGTAAGAGCAAGTTCAAAGTACCTCATTACCTTGACTCTAATATTAGTCTGGAGAAGAATGCTTCTGCAAAAACAATTATATTTCATAAGATCATAGAATTCTAAGAGATTGGAATGACCTTAAAAATCCTCTATTCCCAACCCCCAATGCCATGCAGAGGGACATCTCCCACTAGCACAGGTTACTCAAGGCTTTATCCAACCTGGCTTTGAACATTGCCGAGACTGGGGCAAACACTGCTCTCCCTGGGCAGCCTCTTTCAGTGTCTCACCACCTTCACAGTAAAGATTTTCTTCCTAATATCTAACCTAAATTAGAGGACTGGGCAATCACCAACCACAGGAATTTCAGCAAGGAAAAGTGACGTATTCTGCATCTGGGATGAGGCAACCCTGAATGTAGGTACGGTCTGGGAAATGAGATGCTGGAAAGCAGCACCATGGAAAGGCCATGGCAAGCTGAATTTGATTTAGCAGTGCCCTGGCAGCCAGGAGGGCCAACCCTGTCCTGGGGTGCATCAGGCATCGCAGCCACTCTGCTCTGCACTGGGGCAGCCTCACATTGAATATTTTGTGCACTTTGGGGCACCGCAGTATAAGAAGATATAAAGCTATGGGAGAGTGTCCAAAGGAGGACCACATGGATGGTGAAAGGCCTTGAGGGGAAGCTGTGTGAGGAGTGGCTGAGGTCACTTGGTCTGTTCAGCCTGGAGGAGACTGAGGGGACACCTCATTGCAGTTACAGCTTCCTCATGAGGAGAAGACGAGGGGCAGACACCGATCTCTGTGGTGACCACAGGACCCAAGGGAATGGCCTGAAGTTGTGTTAGGGGAAGATTTAGGCTGGATGTTAGAAAACAGTTCTCCACCCAGAGGGTGGTTGGGCATTTACCCAGGGGAGTGGTCACAGCACCAAGCCTGATGGAGTTCAAAATATATTTGGGTAACTCGCTCAGGCACTTGGTGTGGCGTTTGGGCTCCTGGGGTGGCTGAGAGCTGGACTCAAAAGTTCTTTTGAATATCTTCCAACTCAGCTTATTCTGTGATTCTGTGATTTGTACCCATCATTCCTTGTTCTATCACTAAAGTTCCTGATCAAGTGTCCCTTTTCAGCTTCTCTGTAGGCCACCTTCATATACTGGAAGATTACTATGAGGTTTCCACACAAAATTCTCTTCTCCAGTCTGAGCAGTCTCAACTTTCTCAGCCTGTCTTCTGAGGGAAAGTGCTCCAGTCCTCTTATCAGCCTCATGGCCCTCCTCTGGACTTGTTCCAACAGCTCCATGTTCTTATCTTGAGGACACCAGAACTGTATGCAGTACTCCAGGTGGAGTCTCACAAGAGCAGAGCACAGCAGGAGAATCATCTCTGATCTGCCAGCCATGCTGCTTTTGAAGCTACCTAGGATTTGGTTGGTTTTCTGTGCTGCAACTACACACTGCTGGCTCCTGTTGATTTTTTCATCAACCATCACCTCCAAGTCTTCCTCAGTAAGCTGTGGAAAAAGTTATTAAGTAATATATCCTAAGTCTACTCTACCAGGCCACACGTATTGGCAGTTCATAAATTGGCCAAACTTGGTAATTGTTGTTATTCAGTAGCTTTTTTGAGTAGCTCAGTCTTCCAATTCTTTTTCAAGCCTATATCAACTTCTAATACCACAAATGTCCTGTAATAACTTAATTATATGAAGGATTTTTTGTTGTTTCAAACTTGCCTTATTCAAATTTCATCTGATAGCTGCTTTTTCTCTCTAGAAAAGACAGAACGCAATCATACCCTTTTTAACTCCTTCATAATCTTAATGATTTTATAAATTGTTGTTACATTCATGTCTTTTTTTTTCTTAGCCTGAAGAGTAATAAGATGTTTAATTTACAGTCATATTTAAAATGTTTCATACTTGTAATCATCCTTGTTGTCTTCTCTGTATCTTTCTGATTGGAGAGGGAGGAGAGAAAACTGAACAAAATTATATACCGTGTTCAAGACAAGCACACACTCTGGAATTACAGAGACGTGTAACAATATTTTCTGTTTTGAGATGACAATTTCTTAGAACTGTTTCTCTACAGTTATCTCCTCTTTGTAACTTGAAGAGATCATTCCTGAGTGGAAGGTTGTGTATGTTAAATTAGGATTTATATATGTAGCTAGAGCTGAAGTTGTTTTCCCCCATTTATTTACATTTAATTTCACTTGTTTTTTTATTAACAAGTATTATGTTCTTCAGCTCTTCTCAGTTGTTCCTCATCCTTCTTGTCCTGAATAAATTTGTAATACTAGAAAACTTCATTATCTCATTTTCCCGCCACCTTTCCATTTAATTTTCTGTGTTTAAGAGCACAAATCTAGCATACACTTTTATGGTTCTCTGCTAGTACCCTCCCTGTGCTGGTTTTGCACGGAAGTGATTTTTCTGGGAAGAGCTATGCAAGTGACCTGGGAAGACCTGTTTCTCAACTGAGAAAACAGACTTATAAACTTATTTTGTCTCCAAATTTTCAGCAATTATCCATCTATCCAAAGACTTTCCCTGCTACTCAGTGGTAGCATAGTCTGTTTTACAGGAACATTCTAAAAAGGGAAAGGAGCATTGTAAAAAGCCTTTTGGCATGGTAAGACAACTTTGGCAGCTGGATTGCTTTTGTCTGTGTGGTTGTTGAGCTCTCCAGTGAATTGTATGCAAAATTTTATATGTGACTTTTCTTTAAAAAAGCAACACTAATTCCCCTCAAACATATATTTTTTCCATGCCTACTAATATTTTTCTTCTATTCTGTTTTAATTGCTCTGTTCAAATGAGAAAAAAATTGATTCGTTTATCCTCCTTGGAATTTTTTTTTGAACAGCAACATATATGTAAATTCCATTCATTGGGTAGCAAAGAAATTTAAAAAAAAAGATACCTAAATTACCTCTTCATATCTAAATTACTCTAAAGTTCTTGATTTCAGAAATGCTAAGTTATGTTTTATTCTTAACTTTGTAATTTTGTTCCATGAACTCTTTTGTTGGGTGGCAACAAAATTTGATGTCAGAGCCTGTTTATCAAGGCTTCAGACATGATACCAAGTTTCTCCACATTTAACACAGATACTAAAAGTAGTTCCATCTTTATTTTCCCTATATTTTTATTCACATATCCTGATTATCTAATGTCTCTACAAACTCCTATTTACTTCTTGCAAGCTTTTTGTTCTTTATATGTATAAAAATATTTTTATATCTTTTGCAGGTTTGTCTTTAATTCATAACATTTCCAGTTTATTCCTTTTTATAAGTTTCTTCATTCTGGTGTGGTTTCCCTTTTTCAAAATTAATGGGTTTTTTTGCTTTGTTTTTCTGTCAGTGATTTTGAAATTAGGTACATTATGGCCACTTTCATTCTGAGCTTTCTGTGTTGATTGCAAAACAAGACTAAAAAATTAAAGCCTACTATCTTTCTGCTTGTAATAACATTTATATTAGCATCTTTTATTTTAATATAGGGGGAGATTAAATTAACTCCTGATATACCTAGTAAAGAGCATGCTCATAGTAAAGCAATAGAGAGGTCATGGTACAAGGCTATTAGGATAGCATACTGGAATTTAAAATTGTCTTTGTCATTCCAAGGATAGAGAGTAACAGTAGCCAAAAACGAGTTCACATCAGCTCCAACCAGTGGCAGTGGAACAATGTCCCGTGCATATTGCTGAGCTGGGGACCATTGTCAGCATCAGTTTTCAATTCTCTGGCACAGGGATGAGCAGATGATTGCTTCCAGATATTGGATATTGCCTCACATGACAACACACTTAGTGCTTTCCCAGAACTCCACTTGGTTTTGACACCTTCCTCTGACCTATATTGTCTTGCCACACTATCCTGGGGCAGTCAGGTCACTGTGGTGGTGAGGAGCAGTGACAGGCAGAGGCCCTGTACAGAGCTGCTTACTGAGGTGGTGGATTGCACACAGTACAGAAAATATGGCTACTAAAGAGATATAAAGAACAGCATGTTAGGGCTGCAGCTGTTGTTTTGGGCCTTTTATAAGCACTGCCAACTTGCAGTCCAGATGTCAAGATGATTCTCCAACCTAGTAGAATCTGTATGTGGCCTCTCACCCCCACAGATGTAACTGTGTGAAAAAGCCCAAAATATTAAACCAAATACAGCAGGCAACACTAACTATAAAGAGGATGGTTGGACTACAGTGGCAAAACTGATATTACATGGGTCAGAGATGGCCACTGACTTTTATTCAGAAAGGTTAAATAAAACTAAGGGGTGCTACAGTATGGCTGGCACCTGACAGGGTGCTAAATTTTACTCACCTTATAGGTAAGCCAGAATTTGGACACGGACATTTGGCTGATGTGATAGTATTCAATGTTCACTGCTACAGTGTCACTCTGTATTCAGGAGGACTGCCAAAGAGAAGTTTAGAATTTAGTCAGGCATGGAGCATGTTTAACATTTGGTTTACAGTTTGAACAGTCCCAGCCAGCAACACTGGGCTCTGGCTGACTTATCCTTGTGGTTGTTACCTGCATCATTTACAGCCTCAATCAACTGTTAATTCTTCTCCTATAAGATTATAAAATAATTGCAAATAGCTCAGATTACGAGGTGTAAATGTCACTTAAAACTCATTTCTGTTTCATGTTCTTTCCAGCATTCTCTGTAGGCAGCAGATGAGGATCTACAGAAAAACAGGATCCTAGAAACAAACAATAATAACAAGACCTAATCAGTGTGTAATAATCTTTTGAATTGCACTTATGTTAGAAGGTAATCACTGATATTCACACAAAGCTGAATAAGTAGCATTTCATATGGACTTCATAGTTACAGAAAGAAAATAAATAATTGGATTTTCTAAAGAGCATCAGAAACTAAATATGAAGAAAACACAGCTCTAAAGTTTATCACTGGCTTTCAAGAGAGCTGTATTTTCTTAGTTATGGCATAAGATCCAGTGCATGCTCAAGCAAATTTTATGTCATCTCTTTACAAATGCTGTGCTTGAAGACATTTTTCAGTGGCAATATTGCAGCAATGGAGTGTCCACTTGGTCAAAAATATAGAGACAAGCCTACATGAGAATAAGCATCTAGGTATCTTAGCTGGCGGAAGCTTCTGTTTAGGGAGTTGTAAGCACCATCCTGATTAGATGCCACATGAAGGATTGCCAGGATAGGTTTCATGACAAAGGGTCCTGAAAGACACCACCAACATAAGGAGTTTCCACCCTGTCTCTTGTTCCAGTGGCAGCAAGGTTTGCTGTCCACAGGAGAGCTGCTACTGCCACTGCCTCCATATGTGAGCATGTGCATTGAGAGGGCTTTCAACACAGACATGCAGTTAGACACCTACATCTGAGGGTGTTACACTACAGTCCTACACTGTCTCACCTCTTGTGTTTTTAAAATACAGAAATAATATCTACCTCACCACTGAGTGCAAAAATAAACTTCCAGTTTTTGTGAGGTACATGAAGAAAGGACATCGCTGAGTAAGAATTACTTTTTTATTTATTCATCAAATGCAAGAAAGATGTCATTCACCGTTAAGATTTCTTCACAAAATTGAGATGCCTGAATAAAGATAGACATTAATAGGAGAAAATACAACACTAATTCCAGATAGAGAAGACTAGCATTTTTCGCTAAATAAATACAGAAAAAAATAAGATTTCAAACCTCTGCTTTATTTTTATATACATACACTAAAACAATATATGTATATTACACAGATGCATGGGCATAATGCATCTGTCCTAGCCATTTGAAAACTTTTGATCTGCTTAAAAAGAAAAGTGTCTGCAACATGATACTGAATGTATACATTTTGTACAGGTTTATTTCTTTTTTTGATTAAGATAAAAAATTTGTGCTTTGGGGTCTAAAATGTAGTAATTGAATATCTGAAAGGAAAAAAAGTATTGAGTATATTATTTATATATTTATCATACTCCATCACATAATCTTTGCATTCATAAATATGGTAATCAAGGACTGTGGACTTTAAAATCAACCATATAGCAGAATGTGAAAAGTAGTATTTTAGTGATTTGTGATAATAACCATAGTGTGATATGAGATTCTTTATATACACAAATATGATCTTTATAATGGCCTCTATCAGCTTAAAAATGGACAATATCATGAAACTTGTTAAATCCAAGGTGAACTGTGGCACCATATCCAAATGCAGAAAAAGACAATCACATTTTTCGACATTTCTACTGCTGATGGCATTGAAATGTCAGCAAAGCTCAAAGCAAAAGTACACAATAAATTTGATATTACACCACATGTTTGATTAAGCCCAAGGGTGAAATTGTAACCTGCAATTTTATTCTGAGTCAGTAGATTTCTGACACATTTTGATTTTTAACAAAGGGAAGCTCAGTCTTAAAGCTTCACAGAATTCAGCAGGACTGTCACTGTTTTATTCAGACTCTGCTAGAAATTGGTCTTTACAAGCCCAGTGGACATAAGTGCATTAATAAATTTTATTATTGTAAAAACTGTTTCCAGTGAATTGTTTCAAATAGCAAGGCTATGACTATACTCAAAATGCAGGCTATTAATTCATGGCATATGTGTGGAGAAGCAGCAACAGTATTTTCTGATGAAAATTAGACTATTTTCTATTTCAGATTTTTTAGTACAATAAAAGAGTTTTGTACCTGTACCTGAAGTAGTTCATATTCAAAATGTAGGAGTTGATAAATGAAAACATCAAGGATTTTCTGAACAAACTTGTTTATTTTTAAAAATTAATTTATTCTTACTAATACATAGGATAATTCCAATAACATCCAAAAATCCCAACTCTGCCTCACAAGGAAAATATGGGGAAATTGTATCAGTTATTGTGACATGTCTTGAAGAAGAAACACTTGGCTGCAGATAAAAGAAATACAAATGATGATATCTGCTCTGGTTTATGACCATGGAGCATGGTAATTACCTCACACATATTCAAACACTTTTAATAAATACCTGATTCAAAAGCCACGTGTTGTTTTTGTTGTTTCTTCATTTTTATCACACTGCTGGATGGCTTAGAAGTGATGCTGTCAAAGCGACAGTCAAGGACTGAAGTAATTGGAACTGCTGGGTGAAAAGACAAGCTCCATACAGGAATTTCCTGCCACTCCAGTGGCTGTGACAGAAAAACTCTGAAAGTGCCGGTAGAGATTTAGAATGATGAATAGCTGCTACAGCTAGTGAGAAATCTTGGAAGTTCAGTTTTGTTTTATTTGCTGAAATATTACCAAAGAAGGCTTGAAGCCTATGCCTTGTAGAATGTGACTCCGGAATGACCTCTGACAGTTGGGGCCCCTGTGGATGTTATGCTTCTATTTATCTATGAGTATTGTCAGGTCCTTTGTCTCATTTCTCAAAATAAAAGCACAACCTTTGTTCCAATGTTTGTCATTATTTATACACTACAAGGTCACTTCCTTTATTTTGGTACCTCCTAATTTTCCTGACATTATTTTTGCAGGCTGTTTTTTCCACCATTCGTGATAATTATCCTTGTATGCCATTCTCCAGTCTTCAGAGATGAATTTACAAGGCTGTATCCATGTAATGGACTTCAAAGTAAATTGTTGCAATGTTGAACCTAATTACACTGCTGCTCTGTGGAATCTATAACCCTGTGAAGGCACCTGTGCTTCAGCTATCTTGAACCTCCTGAAGAAACAGTGAGCATAGTATCCACTGAAAGCAGGGATGTGACACAAAGAAGGAAATTCATATAGGGTGTCTATCAGCACTTCCAGGCAAGTGAGCTACCTATCTCCTGGCTGGACATTGATTGCCTCTTTTTCTTCCTGAGGTTCTCAGATGGGAACTCCCTTCATGTTTAGGTGCTTAACACAGGTTAATGCCCATGATCACAGTGGAGAGCCAGCAGTAATAACTTTGTGAGCATAAATAACACAGTAAACCCAACTAGAGCATTCAGCTTCACAAGACCCACACTAAAATCCTACCTCTGAGGTAGGAACTCTTCAGTCTCTCAGGTCTTTGGAGAGCATTCTTCAAGACAGAGTTAGAGCAACTGAGAACTAAAGCAACCACTTTGTAGATCTTTTTCATGCAAGGAATTTGGTAAATACAATTCAAGTTTACCAACATGTAAGAAACAAAAAGATGAATTTGTGAAATCTGGTGTATAACCATTGTTTGGTTGTGATATACAGGAATATATGTCAAGTATTTCATACACAGCACCTGGAATGTGTACAAAAGCAGTAGGGTGATAACTTTGAAGAGCTGCCCAAAAATATTAATCATCTGTAAGTTATTTGAAGTGAACAGGCCTTGGCATGATTTCACCCAGGTGGATCCAATTGCAGAAACAGAAACCTGAAGAGTATCTTCCAGAAGCATTAAAGCTTAAGACTGGTGAAAAATCCATTGGTACTGAAAAAATATCTCCTAGGCACTCTTAAGACATAAAACCAGTACACAGAATAAGTGCTAAAGCAATTTTGTTTCGTACATGATTTTTCAAAAATGCTGGAAACCATCACATGAAGCAGACAAAATGAAAGCAATAACATCCAAAGCCTAACACCACATCCTTTTGCTTCCTTGCATAAGTATAAAAATGCAAGCTAAAAGAAGATAACTTCTTGCTGAATTAAATCACTTTCACAGAAATCCAGATCAAAACTAATTTCTTCTCTTCTAAAGTCTCATTAAAAAAAGAAATAAACTAATTTGAGGGATTGGGAAAGAAGGAGTCCAGCAAACCTAATACAAAAAGACAAAATGAAAGAAATATATTACATGGGAAATGTAAAATTATTGGTATAGGTGAACTCAAAAATATTCTGCAACTTCTTTCTGGATGATTACTGTAGATGAACAACTTCAAAGTTATAAATGCAAACATTCAGAGTTGATAAAGTTAATTGTCAAATATGTAGGCTCTCTCTTTCTCAGTTGTAAAATACAGAATCCTGCAAAAATATAAATTTTTCCCAAAGTCATAGTGAAATGAATTTGCAGACCTCTAAAATATTTTTCAGTTTTTTACTTTTGTTTGTCTTGTGCTGTCCATATATCATTCCTTTTCCTATACAGCTTCTCTTTTCCAATCCTATTTCTAAGTATTTGGCTCTACCCTG
This sequence comes from Acrocephalus scirpaceus scirpaceus, assembly GCA_910950805.1. Classification (NCBI taxonomy): domain Eukaryota; kingdom Metazoa; phylum Chordata; class Aves; order Passeriformes; family Sylviidae; genus Acrocephalus; species Acrocephalus scirpaceus. Next base: position 25,471,637 of record OU383777.1, read on the forward strand.
TTTCATTGTAACAATAAACTTCTAAAGGATTACAGTTAAGTCCCTAAAATTATTTACCCAGTCTATCAGGAACAAAAAAACTATGAAATTGTTATCCATTTTTATTTACTTGTTGATTAAAAAAAGAAATCCTTTCTAAATTTAGGACACAATATCTATTGAGAAGATGTAGTTGAAAAATCAGCATAGCAGTACTTCAGGACACTTTCATTATGTCAATGCTCAACTACTTACCTTGCTCAAACACCAGAAAAGGAAATGAGAACAGAAATCATTTCAATTCAAGACTGATGCTATTCTTCAAGCTACCAGTCATTTTCAGAGAATAACCTCCCAGTTATACCCTTGAGACCCATGTCCTCACTCTCATCCATGTTTCCAAACTGTTTTCTCCAGAGTGTGCTGAAAACATACAGAGCAATCCCTTACCAACCTAAGAAGAGTTACTCATAAGAGGAAGAAATTTTGAGCTAAGTCAATATTTTCATTTAGTTGACACATATGTGCATATTGTGATATGTCCCTTTGCTTTTGCCTAGGCTGACAGATTGCTTAAGATTAAAAAAAAAAGTGCCATGGCCACCTTAATCTTTCTTTCTGCTCTCAGCATTCTGGAGCTGCTTTTTGCATGAAAGAGTCACAAAATACTGTAGTACTCTTATAAAGGTAAAGTGTTCCTTGTCCAGTGGAAGAACAATAGATAGTTTTCCATTACATTCATATAATGTCAGTAAGTTATTAAAAATGCTCTAAGGCAGGCATGTCCCAGGAGAACTGCCAATTGAAGGGAATATCATTCATATTGTGCCTATTTAAAATATGTTCAAAGAATATTAAAGTTGAATAGCCAGAATTTCAGACAGGATCACCTATTAGGCAATGCCAGATGAAAGTTTATCTACCCAAATTTTATATCTGTCTGTATCGTAGAGTCATATAATATGCTGAGTTAACCTGCTGGCCCTGTGCAGTACACCCCAAAAGTCACACTGTGTGCCAGAGAGTGCTGTCCAAATGCTTCTTGAACTCTGTCAGGCTTGATACTGAGACCACTCCCCTGGGCAGCCTGTTCCAGTGCTCAACCACCCTCTGTGTGAAATAACTTTTTCCTGATATCCAGCTTGAACCTCTCCAGACACAACTTCAGGCCATTCCCTCAGGTCCTGTCACTGGTCACAAGAGTGAAGAGATCAGTGTCTGCCCCTTCTCTTCCCCTCACAGAGAAGCTGTAGACTGGAATGAGCTCTCCCCTCAATCTCCTCTTCTCCAGGCTGAACAGACCAAGTGACCTCAGCCACTCCTCAAAAGGCTTTCCCTCATAGCCCTTCACCATCTTAGCTGCCCTCCTTTCGATGCTCTCTCATAGCTTTATACCTTTCTTATATTATGGCACCCAAACCTGCCCCCAGCACTGGAGGTGAGGCTGCCCCAGTGCAGAGCAGAGCAGGACAATCCCCTCCCTTACCTGGCTGTGATGCTGTGCCTGATGCACCCCAGGACAGGAGTGACCCTCCTGGCTGCCAGACACTGCTGACTTGTGTTCAACTTGCCATTGACCAGAACCCCTAGGTCGCTTTCTGCAGTGCTGCTTTCCAGTTTCTTCTTCCCCTGTCTGTCTGTACATCCAGGTACATCTTAGGTTGCCCCATTCTGGGTGTAGAAGCCAGCATTTCCCTTGTTCAGCTTCATATCATACGAAGGGTTAGGGTTAGGGTTAGGCTCTTAGGGTTAGGGTTAGGCTCTTAGGGTAGGGTTAGAGTTAGGGTCAGGGTTAGGGTTAGGGTTAGGTCAGTGATTGGGTTAGGGTGGGGTAGGGTTAGGGTTAGGGTTAGGGTTAGGGTTAGGGTTAGGGTTAGGGTTAGGGTTAGGGTTAGGGTTAGGGTTAGGGGTAGGGGTAGGGGTAGGGGTAGGGTTAGGGGTAGGGGTAGGGTTAGGGGTAGGTTTAGAGTTAGGGTTTAGGGTTAGGTTAGTTCAGTATTTGCTCATCTTCCTATTTGGTCAAGATATCTCTGCAGGACCTCTCTGTCCTTGAAGGAGTCAACAAGTCCTCCCAATTCAGTTTTGTTCTTTTAATGTCATTGACCCCTCAATCATGCATTATTTTCTGCATCAGAGAATATCATTTGAACCTAATACGGAGCTTTTAAACCACCAAAAAACCCATACTAGTCCTTAAACAGGTGTAAATTCTCATTGCCTGTTGCAAGGCAAGCTAAGGAACAACAATGAAATGCAGGTCCTTTCTCATCCATTCACCAGGAAGAGGCTGATCTGCTGTCTATAGCCTCTATTATCTAATAAAGCCAGTCACATTGAACTGGCACATTCGTTCTGAAGTGTAATGTGCTTGCATGTAAGTCATGGCTCTAATATCAGGAATAAGCATTTTACTCTTTCTGGTAGATCCCAATTAGATGGATACTAGCTGTCTAAGATTCCTGCAATTTTACAAAAGCAAGAAGTTTATTTCAGGTTTATCTCATCCACGTATTGGTGATTTTACCTAGAATATAATCAAATGTGACAGGGATATCATTGGTAGGATCAGCATATGAAAACTGTAAGCTCAATGCCACATACTCAGATGTGCTTACTCCTGCAATTTCTTATCCTCTTTGACTGCCAGGACTCTAGACCTTTCAAAAACCTTATCCTAGTTTTAAATAAAACTAGAGCCTTCAGTGTTCTTTAACTGATTTTCAATTATCAAAAAAAAAAAATAAAAGGTTTGTTTGATTTTTCCCATCTTCCCAGGGAAGGGGAAATTCACACCCAGTAATAGTCTCCCTTTGTGAATTGGAGTAGTCTGAGGGACACAAACTTCAGCAGAGGATATACCTGAACTTTACAGAGGTTACTAAATAAATTTATGGGTGTTTTTCTCCAAATCATCCATGTGCTGAGACAGACAGAGCTGTCATTGATTTGATGATTTCAGTAAATGTATATCATTAAATATCATTAGCACTTAATAACTTGATATGTGACAGGTTGGTGACCATAGCTACACCTGTGTCATTTCTGAAAGCAGGTAGTCTTAGCAGATACCATGGATCATTATGTTGGTGTATAGATCACACAGCTGGAAACTGAGAAAAGCCTTTAAAATGTTCAACTATAGATTTTTCTCTAGTTAAAGTGAAGGGAAATTAAATATTCATACAATATGAAGCTTCCTAAGCTGGAAATAAGGTTTCTCTTGCCAAGGAAGCAAGCACCTTCTATGAATATTTTGCTTGCCAGAAATATAGAATGAGCATTAGCTGACTTCTTAAATTTCCCTTTTTATTTGATTTCTTACCAGACTGAAGTGAAATGTGAACTGTAGCTTTAAGGCCTCTCCCAGGCTTAATGCGCTCCAGGTGTACTGGAAGCAGTTAATTGCTTCTGAAGGGGACTTAGAGAATATTGTTCCAAGAGCCTGTTATTTCTGAAAAGACACTAAGATCAGGGTTTGCTGCCTCAGTGAGTTCCTATGGTGAAAGTTATTCATGTACAGGAGCTATCTGGCTTGAAAGAGAGAGCTTTTATGGAGAACCTCTTTGTGGAAGGATGAATGCGCTGAAGATTCTCTACAGAAGGCTATTTGAATTAGATGCATCTTAAACAGTGTATGTTGAACTAAACCCCTCGGAATTTTAAGGAAATTGGCCTAAAGTGGGAAGCCAGGCTCATGATCCAGCTTCCTTCTTACAGAGGGGGCTAAATTTGGGGTTTACATAAGGCTCCCCTCTAATTCCATTAATAGTGAATTCTAGATGGCTCATTTCAAAAGTGGACTGAAATCTCAACTAACATGCTTTTGAGAAAAATAAAGCCTTCCACAAGAGTAATTCTGCAGCACCATCCTATTCTGACACAGTTTCTCATTTCCTAACACTGTACAACTAAAAATGAGTTTGTATTATTTATGGTAATAAATTATAATGAGAAATACATGAAAAAAACCCCCCTTCAGGATCAATTCCCTCCTGTCTAGTTTCCACATTGCCACATCCTTATAACTAGAAACGTATTGCAGCCAAGAGATATTGCAGTTAGTTATGCTCTTGCAATTTCACATGACTATGTTAAAAGTTGGGAGTGGTTAATAAAATTAAAAAAAAAAAAAATTAAAAAACCCCAAAAACTTTGGCAAGTGTTTCTCTCCAGGGACACAGATTTTTTAGTAAATGACATTGAATTATGAACACATATCAAGTTGGTTTTCAAAGAAGAGCTAACTTGTGATTGAGCCACTGTACTACAAAATTTAAGGTGCAGGCTAAGTGCATCTTTTTTAATTTGCCATTGTGGTCCTGGATAAATCACCACGTTTTTCAGTCTAATCTTATTCTCGGAAGAAACATATCTGTTGGGATTGAAATTTTCCAAAAAATTAGCCTGTATGGGAAATTTTAGCCTGTATGGGAAATTTTAGAACAGATGTTTCAGGCTTTGCAAAATTACAAATAAAGAAAACAGGCACTTATTTTGGGAATCATAAATCAGTTTTAATGATTGATGAGATCTCTCTGAGTGCAAACAGGTTGTACACTAACAGCTTTTTCAAAATAACCATCTTTGCCTAACTTTTTACATCCCACGTACTTAGTTTTATTCTGCTGGCTTTACTTGTCTGCACTCATCTTAGTTATAATTTCAAGATCTCTAACATTTTCAGAATACATGAAAATGTCATCTTCAAATATGGTGTGACTCAAGTACTATAGTATTTGTGTCATTTTCTTCTTTAAACTTCTTAAAGAATTTTTCCAGGGAGGACGTAAAATTTTTCAATGAGACATTAAGTCCATATTTAGCTACACTTCAATGCAATTTCTTCACCCTTCTTGTCATGCTAAACTTAAATATCATATCATATCATATCAATCATATCATATCATATTGTATCATATTAATGTGTTTCTGGGTTATTACATATATGGCCTTTCTACACCTTTCCTTTGCACAACTCTTGACACTACTTGAATTTCCATCAAGTTAGAAATCTGTTCATAATTCCAAGAAGGTATATGCAATCTCTTGTTTTTCCTGGCTCTCTTTCTCAGAGATTATTCGTTGTTTGCAGATGATTGGTGGCTGAGATATTTCTAAATTCAGGCTTCTCATAAGCATGATTAGAGTGTCATTAAATATTTCTTAATGTGCATAAATTGCTGGTTATAAACCCCAACCATCTGGCATTGCTGTGTCCTGCTGTAAGACAGTAAAACAATACATACAACCCATTTTACCCCGGAACTGTAATAATCCAACAGAAACCCAGGATTTTTTTGCAAGAGAAGTAACATTTCAATGCTACTTATTATTATTTTTAATATATTATTACCATGTAGTATAAATACAGCTGCAGCTTGGCAGGCCTCAGTATCAACACTTCAGACACACTCTAGTATCAGTAGTTTAATAAGAAGCAGCCTACTCTCAAATGATATCAAAGTCAAGAATCTGGAACACTTTGGATTTCCAGGAAATTCATAAAAAGACTTGTTCTTTATTTAGTTTTACACCTTGTAAAATGTGAATAGGTTCAAGAAACAGGCAGAGTGTGCTTGGCAAGGAATGTGCAACACCACAGCAGAGAAGGCTTGACACTGTACGTGTAATACCTAAGAGCACTAAATTTGAGGAGAAGGCCTACAATCCCCTTATCCCCTTAAAAAATTAACTTCTAAAACAATAAACATGAAGGCCTCACCTAATGTACTCTTTTTTTTTTTTTAAATCTCTAAAAATAAAGAAAAAATTTTTAGGCACTTCTTCCACAACAGCTATAAGGAAGTCATTAGCAATACTATTCTAAAAAAATAAAAAAGGAAAAAATCCCACCAGTTTTCTATCATACTTTAACATGCTGTTCCACATCATCATTTGCCTTTCTCAGAGCCTAAGTAAGATCTGGTTTTTTCTGTGTTACCTGTAAACTGGTCTGTTTGGGCTATTTCAGACTGAGGCAACAAATCAGTTTGAAGAACTGCTTTGGAGAACACCAAGTACCAGAGCCCCTGCTCATATGAACAAACTTTACACATCCTCCCAACTGCAGTTTTGGCAATGCATCTCACTGAGATAATATCCTCATAAGTAACTTGTTTTTGAACTGTTTAGGGTTGCATAACAAAAAATTTTGAATTCTACCCAAAACCAAATAGAAAGCAGAAACCAATTAACCTGCTGCTTTATTTAACAATTTGATTTAAAGTGTATATTCCAGAGTGACTCCGAAATGCTCCATAGCTGAAATAATGAAAGTATGGATTTTGGTAACATCTGAAACAAAACAAGAGATGTTGTTATTTCAGGAACTCAACAACATGGACAACCATCTTGGCACTTTTAATTTAAATGACAAATATTGTGTCCTTTCAGTAGTCCTTATGCCTTCACATTATGACAGTAGGTTGAAGTCTTAGGATCCTGCAGCTCTGTCCTCGTCATAGTATCTCTAAAATTATGCCATCTCAAATTAGTCATGAAGCCATGAATGTGCCACCCAGGAGAATTATTTTTTTTTAGATAGTCTTCTTGTTCTACTAAGATATTTTAAGCCCTGCAGCAAATTATTCAAAAGTCTCATTGCTTTTCCATTCTGCCTAGGCTGTATTTAAATGCAAGTAACTGAACTGAGGCAAAACAGTGTGCCTGGTGGAGTCAGACTACGACTTCTAGCAACAGCACTGACCAGATGTATTACAGGAATTTTATAATATAATGTTTGAAACGTATGTTACTATTCAACCTGCTCTGTCAATGCCAGAATCCTGCTGAACAACGTCTGCCTCAATCATGGAGCTTTTTTCTTCATGTCCTGTAGTGGGGACTGGTAAGAAAATGAACACTGTCTGTGATGCTAATGCTATCACGCATATAATAAAGGACAGTCTGTTTGCAGAGTTGGATGGGGTAATGGCCTTTGCACAGCACAAGAGACAGGCTCAGAAAGTGTTTTATAGTGGTAAAATTTGTAGTATTCACATTTCCATCCATGACAGTAACTACTAGCACTTTGGAACTCCCTGTGGGTTACCAGGTGACTAAGAACGAAAATCTTCAGAGTGAGGGGGTTCACTCTGAGGCACTTCTTAACATTTGCTAAGGGTCATCCTATTCTCTTTCCATTCCAGGAAGCCCAAAACAAAAATAAAGGCTATCTACTACACATAGAAATTGAAAAGTTATGCTTTCAAACAAGCAATGGAAACCTATTTTCTGTAATGGAAACTGTATGCTAAAATCTGGTGTGTAAAGTCTGACTTACTCAGTATTTTTTCCAGTTTATTGACATAGAAGGTTCACTGAAAATATATATCTTCTTTGTTCCAAATGTGGCTGTTGTCCAGTGTTCAGTACTTACTACTAATTGTCTATTCTAATACCAGTTCTGTAGTTATCCAATTAGGTAGAGCTGGGAAACACACATCAGACATTCACTTCCACATCTGTATGTGACAGACAGAACTTCTGATAGTCAGTGAAGCACATGGAAAGTGGCTGATTAAATTCTTCCATCTGAATTTGTAGGCTGAAAATCTGATCTCAAGTTTTTCCACTCTTTCTAAAATCTGACAGTTCAACATCCACCTCCCCAACTTCAACTGATTCTTAATGTGATTTAGAATGACATGAGGCTGTATTTTTACTGGATGAAATGTGCACTGTAATTTGTTCTAAATGTTAAAGAAGGAAGATTAGTTAGATTTCTATAGATTTCTATATTCATAACCACTCAAACTAGGCAGAAAACATCAGTGATTTCTACCTGTTTAGACATAGGTGAAATATGTAAGGATATTTTCCTATAAAGAAAGCGTTATAATCAATCTTTCTTTTAACATAAGGTAATTAATAAGCATAATAAATACACATCAGCTTTCATATGTCCTTTTATGAGATTGTGCAACCCTATTTTCTAATTTTTTTTGTTGAGGAAAACTGAGGAATCCTTTAAGAAGATTAATAAAGGCAATGTGCTTTTAAATTTTAAAAAACCCACAATATTTGAAACATTTTACGGTAGAAAGTACTTAATAAAATCTATTAGAAGTACTGAGAAAATATTCAAAAGTCAATTTGTAAAGCATTTACTTATATTTCCTATGTGCAAATCATTTTGTATGGACTACAAGGATCAGAGAATGAAGTGTCAGCAAATAACTTCTGAAATACAAGATACCCTTGTAGTTAAATATTTCATTTCTGCATGAGTGGTCGTGAACATCTATGGATTTACCAGCCTTTTGTAGCCTATATAGGAGGATAATATGAGAATACCTTCTACAAGTGAAATTGAATTTTAAGATATTCAGATAAAGTGGGTCAGAATAGTATGGAATTATCAACAAACTTAAAACACTTCATGTCAATTTTTATTACATACAGTAGAACAGAGCTCTCAAAAATGATATAATCTAACCTTTTCAATAATAAAAAAAGAATACTCCTTCTTTAAAAATCTGATCTCACAAGTATTTTTCTTTAGGGAAATACAGCTCATCTCAGAAATATCCCTCTCTTCCTTTCACTGTCATTTATCATTGAATTCAACTGAATCTCTTTCACTGAGACTTTATAATTTCATCTTTAATACCCCCCACTAATCTCCCTCATGGTGGCCTTCAGCCAACAAATGTTCTTTACATTACAATACCCTCATTTATTCAATTCCCAAGAAACAGATCTGTGAAAGGGTTAACCATTTGATTGTCAAAAGCTTTGGGTTCTGCTGAGCTACTAAATTTCATGTGCACTTATTACCCAGGTTAGGTTCAAGCCATTGCTGGGATGGCACAGCGTTTGCCTAACAGGGATAGACCCCTGTAGGGAAAACTAGACAATTAGATGATACTCTGCACACCTAGCATTTATTCAGCCTAAGCCATACTGGTATAAACTCAAAGGTAAACCATCTTTCCTTGATTACTCACTGGGTGTGCAGTTCCACAAGAAAGGGTTGCAACTAAATCTGAATTAGAGGAATGAAATTAGTTTACCAGCTCACTCACATCTCCTGCTGCCCGTCCATGCAATACCAGAATGGCATTCTACTTTTTTCTAAAAGGGGATGGGAAGAAGTCATTTCCATCCTAAATATTAAAAGACTCATTTTTCACCATTTAATCAAAAGGAAATTACCTACCAAACAAGCAGATGAAATATCACAGGGTCTGAAGTGACAACATCAATGTATTTGTCTCCTCTTCAGTCTTCCCATTTTCAGTATGCTTATCTAAAAATTATTAGGTGAAAATTAGTCCATCTACCAAGTGACCTGCATTTCATATTAATAATTAAGCATTCTTTGGAACAGGTACATGAGTGTAAGTTTACTAAGTCCCGGGAGAATGCCCTTCTTTCCTACCCCTTGAACCTTTCTCCTAGTCCACATTTAGTTATTTAATGCAATATTTAACAGCCTTAACAGGAAATATTGAGGACACTCTGCCTTCTTCTCAAGTTGCCTGATGGTAAAAACATTAGACATACTAGATGTGTAAGATTTGGCTTCAGATTCCTGTTTCAAATTACACAATTTGCAGCATCTTAAGGGGTCTTGCCCTGTATATTGAGACTCATGCCAAGCCAGTGTCTCTTCCCAGATAGCTTCTGTTACATGCTCGATTCCTGTAAGGTCTGAGAACAGTTATGAAGTTTGAACCTGTGTCTTGGACTCAAGATAGAAAATTTTGTTGGTGTTTAAACAAGTGCTATGTATCTGAACTCAGGAGCATCAACATCCCAGCCTGCTCACCACCTGAAACAGGTACTCGCACAGCTAACGAACAGCTACCTGAGCCAAGGATCCACAGTGCAAAATATTTCTGCATGAAGTAGATTCAAGTAGGCAGGTGCTTCTCTTCCCATATTACTTTCATCCAGAGCAGATCTTCATAACTGGCCAAACAAAAAAATGGATGTTAACTTTTATCTTCCTGAAGAAATAGGCTGATAAATAAAGGATTCTTAAACTCCTTTCCAAAGTCTGTTAACTGGGTTTCTGATGATCTGATCACTTTGAAATCTGGCTGGCAAATCCTGTGGTTTATTTGCCAGTCTATATCATGGTGTTATGAAAACCTGAGTACACTGTTCAATTTTATTTGAAGAGAAGAAATTACCTAATCACTTTTAAACACAAGGGATAAGTCCAGGCATTTTGGCATCTGTGAGAGCATTGGCATATCCCACCCACCCCTTCAGTGAAAATCAAGCAGAGAAATAGAAGAAAAGGTTGAAATTCTCTTTCTCGTACTAAAAGATACTGGTTACACTCTAGGCATAAACAAATCTGTTACTTTTGATACCAAATGGCATATAAAGGTTGTTTGATTGCATGGAAGAGGGAGTAACAGCTTTTCCAATTTTAAAAATTATCCTATTAGAGAGAGGTGAAGGGGTTCTAATCATCATTGAAGCAGCTCTTTTTGATTAAGTCAGAGGAATTGTTTAAGATATAGGAGACAATCCACCATGTTCAGATTTCAAGAGAGCATCTAACTGACATTGCACAAAACAAAGGAAAGTAATTAAAATAGTTTTGTTTTTGAAATATCCCTTACTATTAAATGCACACTCATAAAAAAACCATGGTATATTTAGGCCAAGATGTGTAGGAATTATTATCTTTATAAAATAGATGGTGAGTTAATTGAGACAGAGGAGCAAAATTACCTACTTAAGGTCATGCAGAAAGCCAGTGAAAGTAATAGGAAGAAGCACCAGATGTCCTGTTTCGGAAATCTCTGTTACAACCATTAGATAGTAATTCCCAGTCTGGCAAGCAGTAAAGTCTTCTAGTGTGCTTCATGCCAGTACATATTAAAAAGCTAAACTCAAAGCCAACAGCAAAACATTGCCCATGGCATATTACTTGTTTACTATTTGGCTGATGAATGAAGCCCATTAGAGACCACTGACAAAGTGTTTAAATCCGCTTTACATGTCCTTTGCATGGAGCCAGGTTTTGAGCAGTCTGCAAACCTGTCTGTTGACTTGTTAGAGAAAAAATAAAAGGCATAAAACTGCTAGTAATGTTCCAGCAGAGGAAGCAGCCCTGCTATGGTCAGAAAGCACCAGCAGTCACATGCACAAGCACATGGGGCATGGCAGCACCCCCAGCTTCAGCTTCAGTGCCCACCCCAGCAGCCCCCAAACAGCACAGGGTCTCTGTTGCTCTACCACAGACAGCACTTGCATATGACAAGCAAGTTACTCAGAGGAATTTTCAAGTAGCAGTAAGATAAATTGAAGCAAACCTGATTGACTGCTGCACACTTAAATACTATTTTATGCCAACCTACATTTTTTAGCCTGATTCCTTTCCTGTGTTGCGGTGTCACTGCATTAAGATAGCTAAACACAAATTATGGAATTTGTTTTTTCATACCTGATTGTTGCAGTCACCACAGAAATGTTACCCAAGATTCATTGCAAGAGGACAGCTAAAAAGATGTAAAAATGCTTCTCTATGAAGTTATTCATTGAACATTCTCAATATATAAAATGAAGTACCACATCACATCATAGCAACTTTGTTTTGTAGATTTCCATTTCTCCCAGAAATTATGGATAGTGGAAGTTTCAATGTACTTTAAGTCACATGAAGGTGTATTTCTTTAGGTTTTGCTATTTAATATGAATTATAAATGTTGAGGTTCTGTTTTTTTTCTTACTAGAGTATCTGACCAGAAACATTCTGAAGAAAAAACAATAACCTCATCAAGACTACTGTATGTCTGGATTTCTCTAGTCTTGATGATTTTCTTGCTATAAATTTGGCTTGGGCTGGATTCATCCTGTTTCATCCAGTATTCCAAAGATCTGGTAGCATCAGAAAGGTTGAGAGGTTTTGGAGAGTACTAATAGCCTCATGCAATCACATCCACATTCAGAGAAGAAATAATCACACACATTGCATGCAGGTAAGACAACCTAATTCTGGATCTGTGGAAAAGAAATTCCCGTGTGTAAAAAAATTCCCCTGAAATCTTATGCTTAAGTGTACAAATAATGTTGCAATTGCAGCTCTGAAAATCAGATCTTCTGGGTTTTTTTCATCATATGAGACACATACTTCTTGCTTGCCTCTGGGAGTTTGCCCACATAACCTCGCCAATATGCCTTTTAATCTGGAGACAGACTCATTTAGTCCCCAAGTTTATTCACAGAATCACAGGATATTCTGAGTTGGAAGGGACCCACAAGGATCATCAAATCCAACTCTAAAGTGAATGGCCCATAAACATCAAACCCACAACCCTGGCATTATTAGCACCATACTCTGACCAACTGAGAAAAGCTCCACTATTTGACTTCTAGATACAGGTGACCATCAGCCAAAAAGCAGTAATAGGCTGCCCACATGATATGAATGGACACTAGCATAGGAAGAAATTAATTAAAAATATTCCTATAGTCATGAAATGATTCTTTCTTTTAAGATAAATGAAATATAAATCATTCTTGGTTTCTTGGTTTTCCCTTGTCCTTTGTCAATAGATGTTTTATATGAGATGAAAGACAGTGATAATGAAGAACCCTGAGAGAAATGTATTTGTCCCTCATACTGGTTATGTATGTTATTATGTAAATGAAAATGGACTTCCGGTTCTCTGAGAATGAGCTTGATACTAACAGAAGTTTTTTCTCCTCTTTTACATGGAAAATTGTACATTTACCTATATATACTACTACAATTACTTGAGAAGTGTCTTTTGTAAATTCCTGATGTTTTGATAAGTGAATGTTACATATGAAGCCAACTCTCTTCATACATTTTAAACTGTCTATATTTAGAGTCCATTTTGTTCTCATATATGAGGAATTATTTAAAAATGCCTATAGCACAGAAACTGTCACTGAAAAGATGTCATCAGGTGGAGGATGAATGCTGTCAATGCTTCCAAAACCAATCAGTCATTAGGTTTAATATTAGAGTGTACACATATACTACTAGAGTGGTGTGGGGAGGGAAAGATGGAAAATGTGGACTTTTTGACCAAATTTCTACTGGTATTGCTAACAAAAACAGAAAATCATGTCTGTAAAGGACTGAAAATATGACAGAAGTGCACAAAAATATTATGGTGTGAAAGTCCAAGTTTCAGTTACCTGTGTATCTAATTCTAGTACTATCTCTCTCTTTCTGTATATACACACACACACACACACACACACACATATATAGAGAGAGAGAGAGAGAGTCCAGACTTTCATATATTAAAATATGTGTCCTGGAGATTTACTTTCAGGCACCTGAACTATCCTGTAAAATAACACAGTAGACGTAAAAATACTCAAAATGGGACCAGAGCAATTGTTTCTTGAGGGGTAAAACAATTCATTAAGTACTGGAGATAGATAAAGAATTTGGCAAGTCAGACACAGAGAGAAACTGTTTACATGATCTCCAAGGAACAGTCTGTGCCTGTCAGAAGCACTGAATCTACATTTTGTAAGGTTAGATACCTTTGACATTCAAATAAATAGATGTTCCTAAATCCTTTCAAATGAGTCCCAGGCTGACCCAATTTACACAGAAATATTTACACTTCCTTTACCTTCAGGGTAATTAATCTAAACTTATTTTTATTGCACTGAATAAAAACTAATTTATCATTTCCCTATTTACAGTACTGGACTATTTACAGCACTGGACTATTTACAGCCAAATACGTACCACACAAAAATATAACAAAGGCTTAACTCGCTCAAAACTTTTGTACTAAAAGCAATCTGGCGACATAGTCCCTGTCATGAGATAACATGAAAGCTTGCTTTCAACAAACAAAATCAGCTTTTAAAACTACTACTTAACACAAGAGAGTTAACAGAATTTTGGCCCAGCTGTGTAAAGGAGCAGAATCAGGAGCAACATTCTTATCCTTGGGTGTCCAAGAGAGCATAAGTGATGACTCTCACTGCATCTGAGAAACAATCTTGGGCACAGCTTTGTGATAATGACCATGGGATTCACTGTGGTGAATTGACATACGACTGACACCTCTTTCAGAATCTTTTCAAACATCTGCAGGACTCACTGGCAAGTCCAGGCTCAGTGAGACCCCCAGGACCACTGTATGTTCAGGGCCGGTCTTCTAGCAAGAGGTAGCACTACCAGTTTGTTTTGAGACATTATCTTTCATGGCCACAGTTGTCTGGAGCATATTATTAAAGTAATCAACAGGAGTAACAGGATTTTAGATAAAAGGTAGAAAAAAGTTTAGGCCAAGTGCATGGGACTCTGCGACATTGCAGCATTATATTTGTATGACATCTGACAAAATGGATGCAGCCATTTTCTTGATGTACTCAGACATACAGTAGGAAATAGCTGACAATAGCAACATAAGTGTCGTAGGAAGCATGATAAAGCATTCAGGGCCTGGCATTAGGATTTCCCAACACCTATGCCATGCTTCTAATTCTGCCTTTACATGTTAGCAAGAAGTTCTCACTGCCCCCTCAAGCCTTGGAGCCAGGTTCAACAGGGCAAGAGGAACATGAACTCAGAGCAGTTCTGTCACACAGCAGCCCTCCTGCTGTCCCTGCTAGTTCCTGTCCCCTGACATAACAAGGCAGGATGGATCTAGGGACCTCATCAGAGCCAGCATGAAGTGAGACCAGGGGTGCAGTTAGCAATGCTGTCATTGTCCCGTGGTGGAACTGCTTTGCTGCTCCAACAGCCTGCCTGAGGATCTCTCTGCACTGCTCATGCGTATAAGCTTCATTCCTTTGGTCCAAAAGACTGTGCAGGAAGGTGAGGGTGAAGTAGGAGGCACAGCTCTGGACACAGCTTCAAATCTGAGATTTTTGCTGCTCAGTGCAAGGCTGCCTCTGCATTTGGAAAAAGCCCATAAACTTGCTAGTCAGACAGCTATGAAAATACAGACAGTGTGTATGTGTGTAAACACAAAGTAGCTTTGACATTCAGAGTTCCTTAATTCAGGGGGGTCCTTGCTTGCAGTCATTTAGAGTGACAAAAGCCACCCTTGATAACTTCATTTGTTCACCATTTAGTATATACATACTTCAGTCACTGAAAGATGCTCAAATGCTGGAAAAACTGGAAAAGAAGTATCAGACATTTTTATAAATACAGTGACTGATTCCATGATTTATTCATGAGGTTATAAGGTACTGTTGGGTTTAGCAATCACTCATATATAAGGCAATAAAAGCACAGACCAACACCTTTCACTTACCCTAGTAAGTAACTTATGGTCAGATTTCTATGGTATACTGAGCAGAAAGCCATTTTTTATTAGGTAATGAAAATATTTAGAAAACCTCTAGAGCAGTGAGGACTATAAAACTCCTAAAACGATAATTGTTTTAAGCCATTATTAGTAATGAAATATAGCAAAATTATGGAAGTTTCATTGTAAATAGTGTGCTACACCAAAAAAAGTCAGGTTGCTAAGAAAAGCCATTTTGAATTGCATGAAAAAGAAGGGACACTTTTTCAGCTTTCTCTACTACTTAACAATAACTATATGTATCGCTATATCCCTGTTGTCATAAATATTGCTTTATAAGCAAAGCGGCTATAATTTGGAATACAGTGTATTTTATAAAATTCAAAATCAGAAAAAACCCCCTTAGAATAAGTTTTAAAAATATAATTGTGTAAGGTTCACCAAATGCAACCAGAAGTTCATGGCAATAACTTTTAACATCTCAACTCTAAAAAATTTAAAGACAAATGATTATATTCATTACTTAAAAAGGAATAAAATACTTGAGTTCACTTAAAAGTTGGGCCTGTTGTAAGATGATATATTTATTCAACATTCTGGGTCAAAGTGTTTTCCACCCCCACATGTAAAAAGTAACAGCAGGCATGAGAGGTGTGATTCTGATTTCAAGGCATTTGTGTGAACTCTACTTTATCGATAGCTGAGGCATCTCCTAGGAAAATCTGGGCAAGCCTTAAATGACGGTAAAAATTTCATTGGCTAATATAATCCCGCCAAATTGATTGAAATAATTTGCACTTACTACACATTAGAAACCTATAAAAACAGATTTTATTCTGTAACCAAAAGTATAACAGAAACTCCAGATCTCAAAACCACAAAAAATTCCCAAAGAAAGTCAGAAAAGTATATTAACATGACCAAAATGCTCTTAACTGAAAACATTGATCTGAATTTCTGTACTCCAGTCTATTGAAAATATATATTCAGCATGTCTGCTAAGCCTTTCTTAACAGATTCAGCTCAACCACTATATGTAATATTCATGTCACATAATGGAAGCTGTCCAACATTATTAAAAACAAATACACTTTGTAATAATTTATTTTACCAGGGCATTAGATCACATAGCTTGTTTTTCATTTGGTATTTCTGTATATTATTTTGAAATGTTATAATAAAATTAAATTACTTTTAAAGGATGCATGCATGGCTTTAAAATTATTGGTAGATTCACCAGAAGATATGTTAATAACTGCAAATCCTGTGTAGGTGGTGTGGTTCATTCAAGCCAGGCAACCAGACAGTTAGGTCTGGTAATTCCCACCTGGTAAGTCATCCCAGCCCTCACAAGTTTGGGCTTCTCAAGAACCACTGAGTTGACTTTTAAATACAGGATGGAAATATTTAGTCTGCATCTACTTACTTTATTTTGTGGGAATGAATGCAATGATCCCACCTGCATTTAAAGCAATGATGGTAGCATGATACCAGCTCCAGCTGTTTCATACCATGTATGTCTGGGGAGCAAGAGTCTTCCCCCAAGAACACTGGCTTGGCTAGGTGGAGCCAGCTAGGTTTCTAGTTGCAACTAGCCAAGGTAGTTTAATGGGTGTAAAACACTCTTGGTGACCCATTCCAGTGGAAGTCAAGTGCTAAGGGATAATCTTAACAAAAAGACAAAGTGGATGTAAATTGGTGGTTCTCAAACTGTCATAAAGGACTAGCCTTGTTCTTGGTCATCTTGAGCAGCAAACTCTTGTGAATAAACTCTGCAATTTTTTTCCCTTTAAAATGCAGCGCTTTGATATCTGTGCCTGTTAGAATGTCTCCTTCTGCTAAATAAGCAAACCAGCAGTTAAGTTTGTGCTCAGCTACTGCCTTCCAAATCTTTCAGTAATAATATGGAATTTTTCATACACCAGGCATGCTCCTAATTCTCAGACAAACCATTAACAATGTGAGCTGTTTTACAACAGGTAAAACTAAGGAGGTTACACATGATTAACCTAAAACCACAAAGGCAGCCTCTGTCGGAGCAGAATAGAGAGCTGAGTTAATAAAATAGTTATGGGTCCTGATACCTGACTGCCTGCAGAAGCCAGTCATCTTTATGCCAGGATGGGAGAAAGTTACTGTTTACATATTTATATCCTGTATAATATTATGCCAAAAGTAGTTCAGTCAGTTTTTAGGGGCCTATTTGGAAATTTTTCCACTGTTGTTGGCCACGTTTGCACTTCCTGTTTTTATGGATGATTTGTTTCTGGAAATGTTGATGCTGCAAAAAATACACAAATCCATCAAAATAAACCAAAACCTTTGCTTTTTATGTAAAACCAAAGCACAGTCTCATTATTTTGGAGAAAAAGCTTTAATTTTGTGAAACTTCAAGAACTGTTTTCAACCTTTTTCAGTATCTCACCATTTCTTTTGTTTCTCAGCTACAAAGTTTGGCTCTGAACTCACTGGATTAAAGGAAAGATAAGATTATTATGCACAGTGGGCTTTACACCATCTTTTTCCATCAGTCAAAAAGTATAACTACAAATAATTTATTTACAGCAAATTATTTTGCACAAGGATTTTGCAAAGAAAAATGTGTTTGTACTCTCTATAGCTGCAGTATGCTTAGCTTCACATAAAGTAAACTACTCCTGTATTATATGTATTATCCTGTATGTCAAAGCTGTGGTTTTTAAAAAACAGTTGGGTTTTCTCCCTGAAATAGATTTAGAAGAGTCAAAGATTTCTTGTTGGATCACCTCTCTGATGTTTCAATGCTCTCAGTGCACTCACACCTCAGGATTAAAGTGTTCTGCAAGTTTTTTTCCAAGGCCGCTAACAAAAGTCATTATTATTTTGGCTACTTACTAACCTTTTAACTGTTGCCCTAACTACATGTTCACCAGCATCTTTCTCATAAAATCTCTGTAAGAATCACAGAAATGCTGAAAAAATTATTTTTACAGTGCAGTGGAACTGCTAAGCTTGTGCCTCATTTTTGATTAATTTCATGCCTGACTCAGTCAGAGATTAGGCCCTGACACAGGTTATAATTAAATATTGAAATCATGAAGTGCAAGAATGTTTAATTTTTAAAATATGAGTTTTAATTTACCTCATACAGAGAATAGCTCTGGTCACCTGCAGAGATGCATTACACACTACATTGCCTAATGTAGGATGCCTGAATAAGGCTGAGCATACAGTTAAAGTAAACTAATGCAATTTACTGAACAGCAGTCAAATATTTATCCAGTTGATGAAGCAGACTTTATGTGAAACTCAGACAATAATTAAAGAGAAGCCTTGCTTAAAACATGCTTATTCCAGTTTCCACAAATATGTTATACCAAAGCAGCATCTTCCTTTTCTCAAATATTGATATTCTCCTAACACATTATACAGTGAGCTTGTCCTTGGCATTCTCTTGACTATTTAATGAATACATTTCCTGGCATTTGCCTTATCTTTGTTATGTTGTTCTTTTGAGGGCTAAAACTATTAGTTAGCCCTTGACAGAAAAACATCAGAGCAAGCTAGTAAAAGGTCTTATGGTATCAAAGTTATTAACATGGTATTTGATTAAACCATAGAAAGATGGGGAATAGATACTACAGAATATGTCCCCTATACTTAGGCTTTCACAGCCTTGAATATCTTTTCACAGAACTTTCACATTTGTTTTTGTCATTTTATCTGAGCAATAGTCTATTTAGTCACAGGCTGAATACTAATCCAACAATTATTTTGTAGTGCTCTATCATTCCAAAAAGAATTGAATATATTATGTATTTCCACTTATTCAGAACAAATATTTTTTTCTTCAAGTTTCAGTTTTCATAGTTAAAGATATTTAAAACTTTTATACCAACAACAGGAAATATGTGCTGAGGAGACATATTTTACACAATATAGAAAACAATGGAAACTATTAGAATGCAGACATTTATAAAACTATAAATGGTCTTCATTTTTGATTTAACACATTGAAGTTTGTGTACAACATAATTTAAAAGCATTATTAAATCTTCACACTTCAAAGCTTTATTAGAATCAGGAAGCCTGAGGAGTTCTTCGGAATTGCCTAATGATGACCGTAATAAGGGAGAAGACAGAGCTTGCACCCAATCTATGTTCCCAAACTAGATGGAAGCATATTTCCAAAATAATCTAATGACCAGTAGTTAGTGAAAAATATATGCTCATTGGCTGTTAAAAGTCATTAGGAGGTCCTCAAATTTTTCAGTAATAGAAAGGTGATGATGTCTCTATGTCCATTGCTGTAAAATTAGACCATATTTCAAAATACACCCTACAAATTACAGCACACTTAATCCAAACACTACTATTTTTTGCACGCCTCTGGATAATTCAATATAGAGTGACTGTGTGAGGGTTCTGCTTCCCTGAAGTACCATTTTTGTTTTAACAGCTTGTTTTTCACTTGATAAAGCCACACATACAAATAGTCTCTCAATTTAGAAGGCCAATGGTGCATTTTTAAAAAATCAGGGTTGTCTTATTTAGTTCAGAAAAGAGATGAAGGCAAATTCCAACAGCACAAGTTAGTGCATGAGAAAATCTGTGGAGCAAGAGCCCAACTGGCATAAGCTGCCACAGCTACTTCAGCAGGGCCATGCCAGGAAACATCAGCTGGGC
Organism: Acrocephalus scirpaceus scirpaceus; assembly: GCA_910950805.1. Taxonomy (NCBI): domain Eukaryota; kingdom Metazoa; phylum Chordata; class Aves; order Passeriformes; family Sylviidae; genus Acrocephalus; species Acrocephalus scirpaceus. The sequence goes on from OU383777.1 coordinate 25,491,499, forward strand.
TTCTGGCCTGGTATTAGAAACTGCATCCAGCCACACTTCATTGTCAACTGCAGCCTCCAACTCAAATCAGCTGCATCCATAAGCAGCTGGGAGGTTGCCTCACAAGCTGGATTATTTCTAGTCTTGAATGTGCAGTATCACCTCTGTCCCTGAGGTGCTTAGAAGAAACATAGCACAACTACAATTTTAAGTACAAGGCTGCTGTTCCTACATGTCCTAGGGTCAGGAAAATTTAGGGGATTTCTGCATGTCCAAGTTCTGTAAAGTCAGAAGATTAATATTTATTAGCAATAGGACATCACAGCAACCAGATTGAGCTGCAGAGGATCTCGTACTATATTCTGCCATTCTCTGCAGTATTGAAGTTATTGCTCAAAGCATGTAGGAAAATGACAAATCAAACATCTTAACTGCTCTCTACTCATCAATAAACCTACTGGGAGATTAACAGTCAGTACATTTTGTAGGGTAAGGCAAAAATCCAGCCTAACTTGTTTCCTCTCATCTAATGGGTGAGGTTGTTGTCATCTCATCCTTCTACCTACCTATTCCCTGATGATTGAGACACTGTGAAAAGGCAGCTGGTTTAATTTTAAAACAGACATTAAGAAACCCAGTCCTATTTACCAAATGGCTTATTGTTCATACCATTCCATAAAGAACCTCCTTGATAACACAAGATCCACACATATGAAGAACTGAAGCACCAGAAGCACAAACAAGGCCACTAAACCTGTCATACTGATCTGATTTTGTAGTGATTTTAAAAATCTGCTGTTGTGGTTGATTTTTATAGGGTCTTCAGATTTATTACATTATGACTTAAGGTTGGATTGGACCCTCAGATTTCCAGGATTAGTTGGGTGAGTGCCCAATTAGGCAGTAAAGGTATTGATTAAAATTTAAAATATAGAAGTAAATTTGAAACTGTTTTGGCTACAGTATTTTATAAGTAAACATGTTTGAACCCTTTTAAATGCTTTTCAGTATGGTTGGGTTTGTGTTCTTCTCCCCAGAAAGTTTCAGAGCTAATAAAAATATGTACCACCAAACAGATAAAACCTTGACCTTTTGGCTGGAAGAAAAGCAGGGGCAGATTATTGGACATCTGCCATTTTTTAAGAATGACTTCAGTTTGTCCCCAAAAAATTTGTGACTGTCCATGAACTCTGGATCCTGTTCACAGTCAGCTCTGTGCTGATTCACATGAAATGATATTACACTGATTTTCTTTTTTTCTGTTCAACTCTTTGCCTTTGAAGTCCCCCTTTTAACATAGTAAAACCTTTTCAAGGACATAGGAGTTGTATGGCCCATTTGTCTTCCAAAGCCACTGAGAACAGTCTAGTCCCTACCTCTCTATCTGTAAACACACATAGGTAATCCCAGGAAATCACACAGTAGCTGATCAATCCACAAAACTTCCAATCTACATTTCTTTGTACTATAACTACAGAGTGTTTCCCGTGACCATACAAAAACTCACATTGCTACTCCCAAAATTACTGACACTGCAAAACATGCAATTTATTCTGGCAGGAAATGTCCAATACATGTGACTACCTTTGGTGAAACTATCGAGAGATTCCTGTCTTTAAAACTTGCATTTTTGACACTTTTATACCTCCTTTGTGTATATATATATACCACTGATTTACTTTCCTGCTATTTATACCGATTTACTCCACAGATCTGAATGAGTGTATTTTGTGTAAAAGCGTCTCATGCTTTGCCAAGTTTCACATAATTTTAACTAATCCTCGCAATTTGTTTATCAAGATCTAAGACTGTATGGCAGGGAAGCTGTCACAAGATTGATTCTGTGTTGTCAAAAATAGAAAAAAATAATGCTTGAAGTGTTTAATACTGTGGCCCTTAATTACAAGACTAATTGTACTTAATAGATCCACTCATGGGGGCTGTAGAAGTGGGTTAGAACCGATTATGTATTACCCCCTAGAAACGTGTACTTGCTTGGCAGACACCCACGAAGAGCAAGGCTGGTTCGCATGCCATAGCAGATGCCACTAATACAGAGGGCTGTGGGTTTAGCCTGCCAGAAAGAATTCATTTTCCCATTTAACCATTCACTGCAGCAAGATACATGGGTACACACTGGCTTGTGACTGTTACAGCCCCATGCTATTTTACAGTGCATAGAACCTGTAATGGAAGAAATCTTTCCACAATAAAAATTATTTAAGATGGCCTTACTTAGTCTGTATGCATCACAGGACTTCAAATTATTTTACATGGTGCATAATGACCAGCTATTGATGTTCTCCACTCAGGCTTACCAAGTGAATGGAAAACTTCACCTATGCTCAAAAAAGGTTCATCATGCCATCAAGTACAGTGTCTTGCTTTGAAGGCTACTACTAAAGAATAAATAATAGCTAATGGCTACTCAGACTATTTCCAATGTTCTTAAAAGTATTTCTTTTGTACTCTAGATATGTTATAAACACACACATACTTGTGTCTGTATACATACAAATCCATACATGTAAGTTCCAGTGGTTAGATCACATTAGCATAGTGTAAATATTTTAACTGTCACCTCAGAAATAGAATTCTTTCCATAATTACAATAAACCATCTCAATATTCCAACATGTAAAATTTTAAATAAATAAATAAATAAAGCTTTAGAAGGCTTCAGATTTCCTTAAATGACTGATTTTTGTTTCATGAGAAATGTGGTTCCTAAAAAAGGTTCCACTTATATTAGTTTAATTTGGTAGATATCTTCTTGATAAATCAATTAGGTAGATTGGTTTCCCATCTCTATATGTATACATGTGTAAAAAATAATGCCAGATTCTTGTTTGAACTTGTTAGATGACAATTGTTCACAGAACTATAACCTTACTTATGCAAATCACTAGAGTTCATGGTAAGCCTGACATTTGCAGAATTAATGAACTAAATAATTAAGTGACCTGGTAAGTGAATTGGTAAACCAGAACTATTAATCTTTTAATGAATTCTTTACTATCACTTAAATAATAAAATTTTTTTGTGTAATTTTAAAGGGTTATGGTAAAGAAACATTAGAATATTAAATCCATTATGTAAAAGAAGGTTGCTTTTATAAATCTGTCATTATGTCTCATTTTGTTGAATTCATTGATATTCAAGATTTAGAAAAGTGGCAATTCCTGCACTGGTGACTAACAGTCCCCAACATTTCAGTGGTAAGATTTTTTTCTTGCCAAGACAAGCCTGGGATCATTTACTGCTTCAGACAAACCACTGCCTAAAGTGGGTAATTAGCATACAACTGTAATTTAAGAAATCCCCTATTTGATGGTGTGCATCACATGTTTTAGATTTTCAAAGTACTAGTAAGTTAACCAGGCACAGTAAATGACGTTTCTGAACCAGTTCCTCTTAGAGATATTTTTTCCTTTCTACATGTTGTTGGCTTTCACTCTAATACCAGCTTTGCAGCACATTTCTTACTTTTTCCTGTTAGAGTATCCTAAACTCAAATAATTTCTTAAGCTTCAGCTTATCTTATTATTCTTCATATCCTGTCTCAAGTGACATGTATATTTGTCTTTCCTCACCTTCCTCTCTATCAGCATCCGCAATGGAATTAGACTTACCAGAGTGGAAATTGGGAAGTAACATATGCTTCTGCAGGAACCATTTATTCCACTAGTTGCTATATGGACTTGAAGTATTCTTTCTATTCTATTATGTCTACATGTAGGTATGTACCAGAGACAACACATAGTATGATATATGTGAATTTTTTCCCCCTACATAACCTGATTTGGCATGACTGCTAAAGAATCCAGGAAGGTCTTCAACATTTATTCCCTCTTTAGCATTAGACCCTGAAAGCATTCAGGTAAAAGCAGCAGCATGTATCCAAAATTGTTAAAACAACATTCCAAGTATTTTTTTTCAAACTAGTATTTAACACTTAACTTTCAATTTATCTCTTCTGAAAGATGCTACACAGTGTCACTTGTCTCAATGTTACAAAACATTTCAAATTGATATTGAAATGTCATAGGGTGAAAAAAGTAATAATGAAAATAACGATATTAGCTTCTGAATAGGATCTTTCTTTTGAAAAATTATCTCCGAAAACAAAAAAAAAGCAGAACTACCTGTCGTGAAGAAAAATACAGCACTTTGTGGCTCAAGAAAGAAGGAATGGGGTTCTATTCCATTTCACTGGTGCATGCCACATACTCAAACACCTTTCATTGCAAACCATTAAGTAGATCATGTCCACACAACAGTCCAGTGGGCTTTCTGAGCAACGTGAAACCACCAGAGTTATCTTTAACATAATGCAAAGACACTAAGTTTTGATCTTAAAAGAATTTCTAACAATGTTTCCTTTGTGAGTATAAATGAATGCACCAAAGACTGGCCATGGCTGATGTTTACTCCAGCTGAGTTTAGTTTTTATGGACAGATATACTTCAAGGACAGCAAATAAATAGAGCAAGGCTGCATTAATATGATATGGCTACAAGGGTGCTTTGAGAACAAAATCCTAAAAATAGAACCCGACAGTTGACAGAGCTTCACTATTTGGAGTGAGTTCAACACATTTTCAGGAAACTAGTAGAACTTCATCAAGAGAAAATCTAATTCTGCTGACCTATGCTGCACCCACACAGCAAGGCTTTTGCAGTTCATTATGCAGGCACAGCAACTGCAGCATGTCGTAACACCCACAAAAAAATTTCTGAAATCACAGAGGACTATATTATCCCACAGAACACTCTGTCATTAGGTAAAAAACCATCAGAAACCAACAAGAAAAACACAGGGAAGTATGCCATTCTGCAAGTTCAGTCACTATTTGTAGCTGATCAAAAATTTTCAACCAGAGAAAACAAAGACATTTTAAAGAAAAATAACAAAAACATATATACTTACGTTTTGAAAGTATTTAATTCACATGGGTGTTTGGTCTACAGATGTGCATGTGTGTGATTCTCTAACTCCTCTGAAATAACAAGCATGCAGAAACTTACTCTGTGTTAAACATCAGACAAGATATTCAACTTTTCAAGGTAAATGACATGTCTAGAACAAAATGTCTGTCATACAGAGAGGGCTTTGTATTTCACACATGGTAATGTGATATAAGCCCAAACTAGAGGATCCAAGGACTAGAAGAAATTTGAAACCAAATAGAAGGAACTAAGGAGTTGTGTGAACCATGCAACTAAGACAGACTGCATTCAAAAGAAATTGTGTTGGTTGACATTTTTTACTTAATTATATTAAGGCTGCAGTGTAAGCCAAGGTTAGATATCAAATAATCCATACGGCAGGAAAATAGCTCAATCATAGCAAAAATGTATGTCAAGATATGCCCTCCAATAGAAATTGAAGTCTACACAAGACAGAGAAACATAGATGAAGATAGGATTGCTTGATTTTTAATATGGTGCAAATATCAGTTTTGTAGAAGTTCTTAATTTTTAGGAAAAGTTCTTTCCTTCTGTCCCACAACTTAACTGTTGATTCTCTGGTGTCTAATACCAAATAAGTTTTGGCAACTGTAGCTGTTTCTGCACTAGAGGTGTTACCAATATCTGTCTTAAATATTTTGATGAAAGTAGTAAGCATTTGTAGATAATCAGTTCAGCAGGTTTTATAGTGCTTGGATCTCCCATACATGTAATACAAACACAGTGTGAGCAGAGTCTATAGAAAATGTGATGAAAATGAGAACAAAAGACACTAGCATAAGCTAGAACAGTAGAGATAAAGACTTGGCAGAGACCTTATCCTTGGAGGTTTAAAAATGCGTAGGTGTATAAAAGGTCAGTCTTAAGAATGGAACTTAATTTTGACCCAGGGGAGTCAAGTGAGAAACCAAGCAAGAAAGTAACGAAAATTTTGTTTACATCCCATTTAAGCTAAAGATGAAATTATGTTTCACTGAGGACAGAGAAACTGGGGGAGGGAGTGGTGGAAATACTGACTAATTTATTTGAAAAGTGATCTAGATGTCATATAACACAATTTTTATATTATTCAGCTAATGCTGGTAATTGCACTTTATTTCTCTAGCAACCTCTGGAGGAGATTTCAAGCCATAGCAATCACAACAGCCTGCAGCTTACTTGGAAAACAGAGCATCAGGCTGTAACGGGTAAATATGTAATGGAAAATACAGCATATATGAGTAAAAGAATTATCAGAGAGACCAAAGCAAGCATAATATGTTAGAAAGACACTGAAATAATCTTTTTGAGCTCGTTATTTTAAGATCACAGATAAAATGACTCCAAAATGGTATCAGTTTAATGTGCACTGGCAGAACCCAATTGGCAGCTCTTTGGATTGGCCACAGACAGCATATGAGAGGATTCCCCGGGCTGCTGGTGCCTTCAAACAGAAGCACTTCAGACTGGCAGCATGGGAATACTCCCTTTGAACAGCTGAATGATATGCAAAAGATGTAAAAACAGATATAAATGCTAATAATTAAAAACTAAATGAATAATACCCAATGCAGATTTTTTTAAGAGGGCTGAGAAGGCTTTGGCATTCAGAGGCTGTGCCAGCCAGCTGTAATAATCATCTTAAAGACTCCCAGAAAGGAGAAAGACATTATTATCATTATGGAAACAAAGCAAGTACCCAATGGATAAAAGTGTGTTTCTATAGTAAAAGCTTCTGTGGAAAAGCTTCTGTAGTAAACTGAAATGGTTATGCAGTTGAATCTCACAGCTCTGAATGAGCAAAGCAACACTACATTTATTGGTCTGAAGAGACCCCACTAGAAACATATGGCCTTTTATCCAAGTCTACCCAGCCCAATAAAATCTGAAATACCATAGATATGTTTCTTACTTTATGGGCAACAGTGTATTAAGTAATAAATATTTTTAGCACTGTAATTTTATTAAATGGAAAACATTCAATCTCCTCTGGAACTACCTATGTAAAATTTGGCTTTCCGTTGACAGTGCATGCTCCTCAGATGAAAATCTGTGCTTAATTTAAAATAACAAAACTCCAAATTAAACAGTTGAAATAATTTATCTTGAAAAGTGTGAATTAAGCACGCTTTGTATGAACTCTGAGATAAGTTTGATTGATGAGTTTGCTGTACAATTGTGTCAGGGATATCTGCCCTGCAGGTTTTTGGCTTGTGTTCCTCATCCTACTCACTCTTCCAATGTATGTGAGTACCAATAACTTGTGCTGGCTGTCTGGTCTGTTTCCAGCCACCACACAGCTCTGCCCAGTGCTACAAACACTCCAGGTAAATGTTCACCGCCTTGGACATCACTTCCTAAAAATATTTTCAGTCTACAGGTGACCACTGACACACTTTTTGATTTTTTATTTTCATATATGTCTGTACCTACATTATATGTATTCCCCTGATGAAAGCCAGATCAAATGTGAAGATGGATAACAACAGTAAAGCCTGGCTGGTGCTTGAAATATTACTTACTTTCTCCTTCAAATGCAAAGAGGTCAAATTAAACAAGCACAAAGTACAAAATAAATAAAGATAACTAGTGGATGACTTATCCAGGCTGTGACTTATTACAACAGAAGCAGAATCCAATACAAAAATGCCACCATCATAGTGACTGGAAAGCTAAGATTCACACAGAACTCTAATTTTATATAGATTATGAGATTCTTTTTTCTCTAAAAAGAAAAAAAGGTGTGGCCACCAGAAAAACCCAAAGTCAGACACCCTGAGTTTTAATGAGACTTAAAATATGAATTAACATCCAAACCTACAGATCTAATATATACCTGCTGGTCTGACAGAGTGATAACGTGTACAGCATATAGGGAACAAAACCTGCCTTTATAGACTTACTGGTGAAAAAAAAAACCCAAACAGAACAACAACGCATTTATCTCCAAAACTTGGGAAGAACTGTGGGTATGTTTTGATGTTGATCTTATCCTTGAGTAAAGCAATCATGTCACATAAGCAGTAAAAAGAAGCAAAATTATGTCATGTTTTTCTTACATTATCTAGGGATTGCTTGCCTGGGAAATCACTAAGATAATCACACCATAGCTTATCGATGGCTGCAGCACAAATGTCACAGCATTAATAACTGCTCACTTAAAGCTGAGAACTTTGCACTGTGAAATAAAGCACAGTCCTAGAAACCCCCTGGTCTGCAAGGTCCTTCCTACAGCAGAGAATGGCAGGTCTGGGTACTCAGATTGTGGAGATGATGGGGACAGGATAAGTCACTTCTCAGCCCCTCTTTCCAAAGGTCAATTTTCAAGCTCATATTTTACTTTCTGACCTTAATATCACTGAGGAGAGAGAGAATGTGTGCCATTTCCTGGTCTGTGGCCCAAGCTATTCGATGAGGACAGAGGACCAATGCCTGTAACATAGATGGATATTTCTGCCTTGTGATATTTTCTGAGCACTAGTACTAGCACTAGTACTGAGTACTGCAGCCTCGTGCTGCGGATGTTCAGCTCTCTCTTGTACAGTTACCTGAATAAAACCAAACAACTGCAATGTTTTCATTTTTTGGGGCCTACTAAGATGAAATGCTTTAATAAGAGATGGCCAGGAATAAGAAAATTATGGGGAGCAGTAGTGCTGGGAAGCAGTTGTGGTGCAGGGGTTGCCATACCACAGAGGAAATACACAACAGAGGAAAACTGAACTGTTGTATCTTGACATTGATCTCAGAAACATAAACTACTACTGTTCCTTTGAAAAAGATTAATTGTATTTTTAGGAAGCCAAAACAAGAAAAAGAAGAGGGGAGCGGGGGCTATGGCTGACCCAAAAAAACCCTCAAACCAACTCCAGGATTTTTTTGTTGTTAAATTGATAAAATGCATGAGAACTCACTGAAAAGTACAGCTGGAGACTCTGAGATTTTTCCTTTCTTTTCCAGCAGTAAAGGATACACATGAATATTTGTACATTCTCTAAAGTTTAAGGGAGCCAGAGCTCTCCTTAATTTACATTGTGTCTTCCAACCTCAGTGCAAACTACAAGGTCAGCCACTCTGGGAGACCCAGCAAACTTCCTGCTGCTGAGCCCTGGGCAAGGACAGAAGGGGCTTTCAGGGGCCCTCCAGAATGGAAGGGGTTGAAGGTTAGCCTGCAGGTGGCAGTCATTTGTACTCAGAAAAATGAAGGACAGGAGAAGCACATCTGAGGATGTGGCAACCCTCACCTAGTGTGGGAGCACTAGACTTTCCCTGTTTGAAGTCTCATGCAGATCCAAGTGTAAACTAGCTTTTCACGAAACTAATAAAACACCTTTCAGAGGTATCTTATAAATATTTTCAAGACATTTTCTTGCTGCGGGTATGATTTCCTCTTTTGAGCAGACCAGATTGCTGAGGCCAAACACTGTCCCTTCTATTCTGCTTTCCCTTGCTCCCTGGAAATGTGTGCCTTCAGCAGGCACCATCCTGTCCAACATCACAATACTCTCAAGACATGTAATACAAATGCATTCATTCATACAAATATAGGACATTCATACTTCAGGTTGGCCAGTTTGCAGCTTTCCATTTTGTAGATGTAGCCCTTGAACCAAAAATTATTTTGTGTCCCCTGGAATTTTCCAGGGATTTACACTGCTTAGAGACAATTTCAGGTCTTACTGCAATTCACAACAGGATTTGATAGACTTATGCAAGCCAGTTGACTCTGAAGGCTGAGGTAGAACTGCACTTGGATCACAGGGAAGGCAGAAGTATGCATGCTGGGCTGTAGTTGTGGACATGGTACCTAGCAGGGCATCTTTAATGTGTCCAGAAACTATTGATAATACATGAGATTACAGAGCCAGGAAAAGGCATCGGCATTAGCTGTAAATGCATGAGACATAAGTCAACTTTTCATGGAGGAAAAAGAGGGCCTGAATTGCACCCTCAATATTCAAGACTTCACAAGTGAACTGAGGACGCATTTCATCAACTAGAAGAGAGCAGCATAGCAATATATCTCCCAGTGCAAGGCCAGACTGTCCAATGTAAAATGCTCCCTTGCCTACTTAGATTTTTAGTTCCTGTACACTACTGGGGCAGTGCAAAGGGACCCTGATAGAACACTTGCCTTACTGAAGTTTGCTGTGGCTCTAAGATGGTATCAACTGCAAAAAGCCAGCCTTCTCTTTGCGCCTTCAGGACAGCCAGATTCATAATTCTAGAATCTCAGTAGTAGGAGACCATTATTGTTATAGGTGTTTATTTTATTCTGGGGTGCAGAAAAATAAATTTTATTTTGCATTGTGAATATTTAATATACTTTCACAAATGAAAATCCATAGTCATTTTCACATGAAGAAACCTAGGTCTGACTGCAGAGAGCATGCTTAGTATATATGATAATTATAGGAAATTCCATCTACCTTATGTAGTCTGTTCTTGTTAATTTCCCAGATCTCCAGAGAATTTTATGAACAGCTGTGGAGGACTGGTAAAGATCTATAAGGAATTTCCAGTGCTCTAGAAGACCCAAGGCAGCATTTCCATTGCTAGAAGGTGAACAAAGGTCTGTATTAGCCTGTAAGCTAGCCTGTGATGACTAATGGCAGTATTATGAGAAGAAAAAATAGTGTACAAGACAAGACTCAGATAAAACAGATTCTGACTTATCTGGAAGGTCTAAATAATTTAGAAGCACAAAGCATACATGTCTAGCTTGCTAGAATGAGTAAAGCACATCCTGCTGTGAATAGGACCTACATTTTTTTCATTTTAGCATTTTGGACTATAAGAAAAGATATTGGGGGATTCAGAGGAGTGCAAGAATAATAAGTTAATACTTGCTCATGTTACCAAGAAACAGCTGCCATTCTAGAGTACTCAAAAGATGTGGCACATCAGTCATTATTTCTGTCACTATGGTCTCCTGAAACTCTTACAAGGCTGAAGTCTTACTCACCCAAATGGCATCTCCCACCATTTCCTTTAAACAACTGCATTGTGAGACAGATATTCATTGCCCTGTGGCACACAGGCATGAGGCACACTGTGATCTTGGACAACATGATACAAACTGGGAAGAGCTCCTGACTCCTTCAAAAGCAGAGAGGCCCTGCCCTGTAGAGAGACCTCAGTAAATTAGAGGGCTGGGCAACTACCAACCATATGAATTGCAACAAGGAAAAGTGCTAGATTTTGCACCTGGGATGGGGCAACTCTCAGTGTATGGATAGATTGGGGAATGAGATGCTTGAAGGCAGCGGTGCTGAAAGGGACTTCGGGGAAATGGTCTGCGGCAAGTTGAACATGAGTTAGCAGTGCCCTGGCAGCCAGGAGGGCCAACCCTGTCCTGGGGTGCATCAGGCATCGCAGCCACTCTGCTCTGCACTGGGGCAGCCTCACATTGAATATTTTGTGCACTTTGGGGCACCACAGTGTAAGAAGGATACAAAGCTATGGGAGAGTGTCCAAAGGAGGGCCACATGGATGGTGAAGGGCCTTGAGGGGAAGCTGTGTGAGGAGTGGCTGAGGGCACTTGGTCTGTTTAGCCTGGAGGAGACTGAAAGGAGATCTCATTGCTATCTAAAACTTCCTCATGAGGGGAAGAGGAAGGTCAGACATTGATCTCTTCTCTGTGGTGACCACTGACAGGACCCAAGGGAATGTCCTGAAGTTTTGGCAGAGGAGGTTTAGGCTGGGTATTAGAAAAATCTATTTCCCACAGACGGTCTTTGGCCACTGGAATAGGCTCCCCAGGGAAGTGGTCACAGCACCAGCCTGCCAGAGTTCAAGAAACATTTGGACAATTCTCTCAGGCACACAGTGTGATCCTGGGGATGGGTGTTCTGCAGGGCCAGGAGAGGGACTCAATGATCCTTGTGGGTCCAGTCCAACTCAGCTTACTTTGTGATTCTGTGATGTATCAGGCTACAAATGTAAGACTATTTACTGTACTCCATTATCATTCCCAAATCCTCCATAACCTATAAATTCTGCCATTCCTTCAGAATAAAGAGCAGGGAATATTTTTATGGCTCTCCTGGCCTAAGCCTGTACTTTCCAGCTGCTTTGGTCTCTCCCAAGGAAGAACAGCCACATGCCTCCCTTCTAGATGTCCTTTGCCCCCCTTGAGTCTGCCAGACACCAACCCCTTTATTCCACAACTCACTCTTCTGAACAGTACATAGATGGGTAGTTCTGTATCTTTGAAGCTTTCCATGCTGCTGTTTTCCTACCAGTTCAGCCCAGCCTTCACAGAAATTGGCTATCCTGATCATCAGACACTCTCTGCAAGACATTAGTGAAGTAATTACCCAGGGATGTACAGCAGTCTGCCCACTGGTGCTTTACTTACAAGCTCATTTTGATCATTAATGATGCTGAGCACATAAGGGTTACTAACTAAAATAATGTACAGAGCAAAGTTACTATATTCTGTCCATAGCCTTCTCCTAAAAACCTCTGCAAGAATGACGAATAAAGGAACTTCTTAAACGAATTAAGAAATTCTTTTTATTTAAAGTTTCAGCTTGATAATGTTTTACTGAGTTGCTGTACATAAATATTTTTATAGAATCATTCACAAAAGAATGTATTCCTCCCTTTTTTGTTCTAAACTCCCCTAGAAAAACATACAAATTTTTTTCCTGTTAAAGATTAAATAAGGAATTTATGATTTAGTGTAAACTTCACAAAACTCCTGAGATGTAGTTAAGATAGTATTTGTGTTTCCGAAGTGAAGCAATGCATGAAGTAGCATGAGCTGGTTATTTTTTAATTTTTAAATCCAATTAATTGTTCTAGTTACAGTACCACTAATTTTTATCTAGCTGATTAACTAGAGAATAATCCAAATACATTTTAAATTATAAATCTTTCATGATTTGGGAGATTTTATACTAATGTACATTTGACAGTGCTAATTTAAAGCAAATATCAAGCTTGATTAAACATTCCCAAGATAAGAAGGATAAACGATTGAATTATTTTATAGATTTAACTACTATTGATATGATGTTATAAACAGAAATATTTTGATGTTCATCATTAATTTTTAAAAATAATTCTTTGGGAAACAGCCAAGAAGGACTGGAGAAGTAGGTCAGAATGTATGCACAAAACATTTGTATTCTTTACTATATAAACACTAATTTATTTATTGAAATAATACATTCTTAATTATTTATTAAAGAAATTACAATTTTACTGAGCTTCCCTCTAAAAAAAAAAAAAATCATTAAAATGTGGCTAATGCAATGGATTGTTCCACTTCTCTGCCTCCCAACTGTTTGCCAAGTGTTTATTGGCAAATCTGTTAAAACATAATCTGCATCAGAGCATCTCCAGCAAGCAAGTGCATTACAAAGTGTTTTAGTAAGCTTTAAGTACTGTAAAAATAGTCAGCATTCCCCATAATATTTTCTGAGGCGTTCCCTGTCTGCTGGCATGCTGCTTTCCCAGCTAGTCCCGCTAGCCCTGGCAGGGAACAGTCTTAGCCTCAGAAAGGTCTCGCAGAAGCGGCCAGACCCATCCGGTGGGTGAGTGCATTGCTGCACGGGCGGTGGAGAGGCGGCTAAGGCGAAGGAAGGAGAAGGAGACTTTCCTGAGGCGCCATGAGGAGACTTTATTGGGGTCCCTCCTGACACAGCCCAGAAAAGCCCGGAACTGCGGCCGCGTAGGGGGTTTTAGGGTACAGACAGTAGGAGTGGTCACACAAGGAAAGCCCAATAACAGAAAAGGGGTGGTACATACAATACCAAATGAAAACCGAGGAGTGGGGGATTTCCCAGACTTGCCCTAATCAGGTACTGAGCCCCTCCGAGCCTTCTAGAAGGAGGAGAGGCCTCCCTGAGACTGGCAAGGTCTGGGAGGGGAGCAATATATGATTGACATACACAGACTCAACAACTCAAGGGGATTTCCAGAGGCGGGAACTGTAACAAGTGGGGAAGGGAATAGGGGGAAACATGGAATGAACCATTAAATAAGCTTTTACAGAACAGAAAGAAACTACACTTAAATCATTAGGTAAAAACACACCGCAACAATTTTCAGTTCCGATATCTATATGTGGGAGACTATACATATATATATATATGTGTGTATACATGTATATGAGAAAAACTCTTTAGGCATTGGTTTTTTGGAATTGTTGGTAAGGAAGGTAAATTTCACAATATCTCTGGCTATTTCCTCAAATCCAGGCTTTTAAAAATGCAGATATACCAAGCAGTATTAAGTAATGTTGGAAAAAGAGAGAAAGGGCTCTTTGTGTTACATTACACAGAAACTTTTTTCTGTTTTCTTTTTCTTTTTTTCAGGTTTTTCTTTTTTTAAAAAAATTTTTAAACCAAGGAACATGACTGATTCACCATAATGTCTGAGCACAATCTATTGTCCATTCAGAAATTAGCAGACTTCATGAAAACACTCAGGTAAACAGAGGAAGTGGAGGCATGAAAACACTGATTACCAATAAAAAATTGGTAGAAGTTTCCAGCTGGAGAGTGAGGGGAACCCATAGTCAGCAGCACAGAAATATGCGTCAGCACATTATTCTCCAAGGCAGTACTGTAAATGAGACAGTGTCCAGGGATGACTTGCCTCTACTAGTCTCAGCTGGCCTCTCCAGTTAACACATTTAAACAAAAATGTAGATTTTCTGGAATCTATTTCTATGCTTGATTAGTTTGGGCAAAGGGGTACATAACTATTTTTCTCCCATTTTCCATATGATGCATTGAAAATTAGCGTATTTTCCTAATGATGTAATTTCTTTTTCTTTCATTAGTTCTACTGAAAAACAATCAATATTTTGTCCAACTGTCCAATAGAGCATTAATAAATATAACATGAAATGGAATAATGCAACATACATTTCACTCAATATCACTTTACATTACAGTGCAAAAAAAAAAATTAAAGCATTGTGGATTCAGTTTACTTTTGTAATTTCCAGTAGTATTTTTGTATTTTCTAGTATGAACCAAGTCATACTGTTGTGGGAAAGGACAGCAGGTTGCTTGTGGGTCAGACCTACTGTATTTATTCTTTCTTATTTTGAGGAGCCTGGTTACGTGTATGTTGCTAAATTTCATTGAACCACTTTGCAAGTGGCAATAAACTAAAACCTTTACTGAACTCCAGATAGATTAGACCTACTACATTTCCCTCAACTGAGAAATCAGTTATCAAAGAAACAATGAATTTAGTCTGGGAAGACATCCCTTTGGAAAGTCCAAAATGCATTTTATGCATTACCCCTTCTTTCTTAATTTCTCTTTCAAGACTTCCCCTATAGCCTTGTATAATACTGGAATCTGATTGATTTGACCTCCAGAGTTCAAGCTACCCTATGTCCTCACCATCATCTAAAATGTAAGGACTCTATTTTCTGATCTCTGTCAGGAATTTGGTCATTCCACTTGACAGATACATTCAAATCACTACCAATGTATCTGCACTTTCATGCATTTACTTAGTTGGTTATTTTTGGGATGGAAATAGTTAGGCCTATATGATGTAATTTCATTGGTCTTTTAGTCTTAATTTTAGCCTGGGTATTCTAATTTACAGCCCGTCCTCACTTACCGTAGTCAGCACTTATGTCATTACAAGAAGTAATACATTTGATTTAAATTTGATGTAACAGATGAACCATTTTATTCTTGACCTCCTTTTCATCGTACTGTGGTTGAGTGTCTCCCTCTGTGTTCTCTTTTATATTTATACATACATGGCTGGGAAAAAACCCAAAAACCCTCAACTTTTTGCTGTTTGTCTCAATTTAAAAGGTCTAATTCAGCTTTACTTTTGGCACTTATATCTACTTCTCTGTTTCCTGGCCTCTCAGGCATAGAATACTCCCTATCTCTTTAGGCGAACTGCCTATTTCTTCTGCCCTTTCAGAAGTGTTTATTTATCCAGTCAGCTCTGGAGCCATTCCCTACAAGATTTTCCCCTTGATTAAGATGCAAGTTCCAGATGGCTTTCACACCTTTGATTTAAAGATATTTCACGCCTTCTCCACATTAAAATCCCTGAGCTCTTTAATCCAGTTGACCTCATTAACTAGTTTCCTTAATGTTTCAAAGTTTATCTTTTTGAAATTGAGATCCTTTACAAGCTTGGTTGCAACTGTGTTGGTGGGGTTGGCAGCTGCATTGCAGGGAAGCTGCTGTGCTGAAACATTGATTGGTGCCCATGTCTCAACCTGTGGTACTAATGGGAAAGGATGCAGCACCCCCCACCCCCAAGCTACTGCTCTTCTGCTTAATTAAGCTGAATAAATTGATGATAATTTGATACTAGGTTATTTTCTACCAGCCCTTTCTTTATGCCCCCATTGCAAAAACCCAAGATATAGTTTGTTGCCTGGATGGAGACGACTCTGTCAGTATTTCTGGTAAGTTTTAGCCAACTGTATTACTTTGGTCATAACTGTAATGTTTTCATTCTCTTGGTTTTATCTTCAAAGACAGGTTTTACCCTGTGCTTTAAAGGACGGTTCAAGCACTGTCCACTTTCAAGAACACTTCCGTAGTTGATTCTGTACAGTCAGGAAAATTTCTTCCTCACCTGTGAAATTCGTTGTCTTATGACCCAAGTCACTGAGGGATTGTATTAGAAGCCTGTCCAAAGTGGAAGTTTTCACCAAAATAGTACAGTATTTGGAACTGAAAGGCAACTATTACTACTGACTTGCCATTCTACCTGCTAATACTGAGAAAGTATGCCATCTCCTCAAGAGCTGTTTGCTTACAAGATTCTTAAATCTAGAGATACACAAATAGGAGCTATTGTAAAGCTAGAAGATGGGGAAGGCTTATAATTGCACGTAGTTGATAATGATTCATTCTTATATGTTATCTACTTTCAAAACCTACATGTTGCAAGCAAAGGCACCATTGTTGTTTCTCTTTGGAGGCTACTCCATACCTTAGAAGGTTTCAGCAAGTACCACATTTTCACTGGCCTTTAGCAATATTTTTTCTTTCTTAACTTAGTCTCAGCCTTCCAACCATGGGCAAGAAGACATGACTTGAGCCTTCATGGACATACCTATACAACAATGGTAATAACAGAATGACATCACCTCACAAACTTCCCTTCCTCTTGACTAGTTTTTAAATGGTTCAGCCACTATGCGTATATGTTTGCTGGATCAGACTTGGGAACGGGAAATGTACACCATCCATTAACTGTCAGGCTCCTCTATGTTAGATACCAGCCTCAAGGGAATAACTAAAACATAGCAGAGCAAACTTAACAGCAAAATGAAATGCACTTGTGAACTTGCGTGTGAAGATGGGCACACAGTTCAGTGGGTATAGCCCTGTGTTGCAAAGAACAGGGTAGTGGCATATTATCTTTTATGTGGGGCAAGCAAACAAGAACATTTATGTGTTGGTGCTGCTCTGATTCTGTGAAGTATAATGAAAGATAAAAGTACACAAGGCAGAGGATGTGTCTCCCAGGCACAGTCATGCTGTGGAGAGAAGTAATTTATCCCTGCTGGGTACATCCATCATAATCCAGGGTCTGGAAATACCTGTTATTAGAGTGCATTCATTCCAGAGCTTACACTATGTATGCTTGCTATTTAAGCTGATCTGCTGCAATGGTGGTGTCAATTAGTTTCTGAGATCTCTTCCTATGATTTTGCCAGTAATGACCATGTTCACCTGTATAAAGTTAACAAACTATATCACAATATCGCAAATGTGGGCAAGTGTGAAAGTTGCCCCTGTGCTTCATCATAGCTTAGAGTTTGAGCCAAAAGAAAGAAAACTAGAAGAAAAATGGCTTCTAAGTTGGAGTTAATGCTCTCCTTGCCCGTAACCCCTAAAAATCCTTTTTGCATGATGAAACATATAAGTGAAGAGAAGAATTAAGTGCAAGTAACAACAGGGAAAAAACCAATTCTTCTCAGAATTCTGAATTCATAGAAGCTAATCAGGGCCAAAGGCTCCTCTCTGTGTCTCTCAGCATCATTTATGATGACATGCATTCAGAATTCTGCCAATCTTACCAGCAATCATTAGGAGTCTTGGGCAACTGAGTATTTTTAATTGAGAGCCTTGTGGGAAAAAAACATGTGCTAATATTTAATTCTTAATAATGAGTTACATTTGAAGACAGGAAAATTCATTTTCTCCTTTTTTTTTTAATACGTCTTGTTAAAACCAATTCTTCTCAGAATTCTGAATTCATAGAAGCTAATCAGGGCCAAAGGCTCCTCTCTGTGTCTCTCAGCAAAGAGGAAGGTGGTATTGAATTGAGACAGGGAAGTGCTGAGGAGGAAAAGGCTGGTTCTTGAGAGTGGTATTCCTTGGAGCTCCGAATTTGCAGGGCTCAGGGAATGAGTGATCTGCAGAACGGGTACAGTGTCAGCACTGGGAGCTACCAGTTGGGCATTATTCTCTCAAGAACGCTGTCCTCTTGTCTGCTCAACAAAACGAACCAATCAAAACCATAATTATTCTTTTCTCTTGGTTCCTGGGACTCAAAATACAGCCAACCTCTTCAGATCCATTCTAGCCAGTTATCCAGTGATTCAAACATCCAAACAGCAGAAGGCTTCTACCCAAATAGAAATGTCTTGAAAAATGCTGGTGTTTTCTTTGCTGTATAGCTGTGCTTTTATACTGACTCTGAGTAGAGAAGTATTCATGAAGCTAATGTTTTGATAACATGATTAATATTTTTGGTTTGACAGTGTAGGAGTAAGCATAGCCAATAGTTAAATAAAAATTGAAGCTCATTTATGCAGTATTCTACCACAGCTTTTAACTAATCATTAAATAAAACAGAGCTAGCACATTGCTGTGAGCAAACTAATCTTTCTAACATGACTCTTAAACAACTCAGTAAATCACTCTTCAGTAATTTCTTTATCTAACTGGCTCTGTATCCTTGATAGATCCTCGATAGCCCTAAGAAATATTTGATCAGTGGGTTGCCTATGTGTATAATCTCTACTCATTTGCTACACTAGTTTATCTCATTTTTTCCTAACTGAAATCCCATTTTATTATTTCATCGTGAAACATTTTCTCCATGCAGAGGGTGAATTTATTAGATGTCTTAGACTCCTTCAGCTCTCTGAAGGATTCAGTCTTCTGTGGTGATCATGTGACAAATTAGACAAGAGAAATACCTTTGCCTGGTACTGCGTAGTAGCTAAATAGCTACATAGTACAGAAGCACACATGAAGCCTAATCTTTGAATAAAAATGTTGCTTACACTCCCATTTACACAGTGAGGAGGAGGAGCTGGAGTGAGTGATATGTGGGTTATGGTGTTGTACAGTTTGCAAGTCAGGATGGCTGAAACCTTTTCATAGACATCAGTTTTTCAAAGAATTGCCTAGATGCAAACAAAAGTCCTTTGTGGCTAAAATTCCCAAATGTGTCTCAGCAGGTTAACTCTTTGAGTAATGTAAGATTCCCAGACACTAGAGATCAAATAAAAGGATAAGTCTGTGACTTTGTGTACCCCTGAAACTTTCTAATGACAACATTCTGATGCCTTAAAGGGGCTACCCTGGGCACATCTGTGTGCCAGGAAAAAGGTTACTGTTCCATGTAGTAGTTTCTGTCTTCTGTCATACTTAGCTGTTTACTCTCAATAAAACTAAACCAAATTGGCATCCAATCAATGGCCTGGGTTTCAGATGGCCTTTGGTACTTTGCTTGTATAAGAATTAAATTTAACTGCACTTTTAAATCTAATATATCATTGATCTGTGGTTCAGAGAGAAATTATTTGCTGGAAGGTTGTTTAAGATTAAGCTTAATTTGCAATATGTAGATAGTTTATTCTTAAAAATACAATATCTCTTCAAAATTATTTAGAGCTTTAAGTATTAAATTGCACACATGAAATACAATGATCCTGAAGAAATTCTGGCTTCTAAAACTCAGAAGACCAGAATAAGGAAATATGTGAATATTATATAACATTGTCCTGAACTCTTATGTCATTAAAAAGACCTCACTCTTAAAGTGCTGTGCTAGATTAGTGAATTTAGAAATTAAGGATCTGCACTCATGGTTTTGGTTATATTCTTGTACCAAACAGATGGAGACTGGACAGTGCAAAATCTGCTCTAAGGGGAATGTCATGTGCAAAATATAACTACAGTTTCAAGTAGAAAAATCTACATTTCTTCATTAATTACATAACTACCACTGTGAAGTTATTAATAATAAAAAATATTGGTTAGCCAAACATAAACAGGGTTATTTATCTTTAAAAAAATGTATGGATGCACAGGATTCAGTTAACTAAAAATCACTCATTCTTATCAGTAAATAGGTCTCTTGACATGAAAAGGAGTTCCTGGATGAGGGGGCTCTGTCCATTGTCTAAAATAAGATAAAACCACAAGCAAAACCTGAAACTTCTACTTCATTCTAATTTTAGTTCTAAGGTTTTTTTCTGATACATTTTGCTTCCAACAAAAGGAGAAATTAATGAAAATCCCAAGTTGTTAAGAAAGGAGCAACCCCCTTAATCAGGCATAGCTTTCCAAATGATGTTCTCAGTCTCAGAATGTTTTCTAGAGCTCCCACTGGGCAGATTTCAATATTGCATCATCTGAAGAACTCAACCCACAAAAAAAAAAAATTCTAAGGGAAATCCACAAAATTTGTCCTGCTATTTGCAGTGCTTTCAATTTTTTTTCAATTAATCCCAAATCTTGTGGCATTTGCTCCTTTTTCTTAAGACCTATGCTTCAGACATCATACTACATGTGTATTAATTTGTACTCAGAAAGGTAATTTTCCATGGTCTATTCCTTCTTTTCTTTGAAGAATAATCTGGAAAAAAGGAGCTACAAAGCCTCATGAATTGACTGCAAATAAAATACCCTTATATTAGAAAAAAGTATTAAATAAAAAGAAATAGCCAGTTCCTGATTTGGGGCTATCATTACTGCTTTTCCACCTCTTTTCTGTTGTGGACAGACAAGAAAAAACTATGCCTGTTTTCTCAGAGCTGTACCTGTTGGCTTAGTTTTCTGGCTGCAGACACTGATCCCCCTGTGAAGACATTTACTGCATGTCTGCAGCACCTCACATGTCCAAGAGATGTTATATTCATGGGAACTGCCAGGTGCAATTGCTGTGCAGGCTCTGGCTTGTTGAGCCTGACGTTTGCTGAAGGTAGAAAAGGAATCATAAAGGCTGAGGTACAGAAATGTCCGCAGATTGACAGAGCTGGCAGAGGCTGTGGAAGTGTGAGCACCCGAGCAGAATAAGAGTCATCCAAAAGTTCTTCTCCAATGGTGTCTGCAAGGAGTCAATGCTTGTGACTCTTAGTTCTCTCCTGCCACTTCAGTCCTACTTTGTCTGTCCTCCTTGGATTTCATGTCGTTCACATCTTTAAAAAGTTTAAAAAATTGATAAATCTTGAATCTGGACCACTGCTATTTTGTTTGACATTCATAGCAGTGGATTCTAACATAAATCAATTTCTGCTTTACACTGATTACTCTAAATGTATATCTCTCTATCTACAGAGAAATAGAAAACAGCAGAAAAACCCAACAAACAGACCTAATGAAGCTGATCTTCTACAACAATATAATACAACATCTTTAATAGCCACAATAATACAATAAAATCCATATTTCTCTTTCTTTCCTGATGATCAGATCATCATCATACCAAACATTTGTTTGGTTGTGGATGTGCTTATAAGCTTTTTCTGACATTAAGATCTTCAGAGATGTTACTTGGGCTTGTGTCAAAAAGACAAAGAAACACTAAACATGCTGTCTTTGGCAAAATGAGTTCCAGACTTTACAAATCTATTTCAGTTAGGATTTTCATTTCAAGGAAAAGATTTTAATTCTGACATGTAGAGACCTCATGCATCAGTACATTTACACTTGCATTTATTACTGCAAATCTATTCCCATTGCAATGCAATGACAAAGCACACTGCAACACTTCTAAACAACTACTACAACAAAATAGAGAGGGGTTATTTATCATTTGACACATCACGTTTTTTGCTTTAGTGCAGCTAAAATGAGGTTTTTTCCTAGTTGTGTGGTATGCAATCACTTACAATGTGATTGTAATGTGGTCTACAAATGTGGTCTACAAATACAAATCTCAGCTTAAAATACCCAGATCTTCTTACAGGATTGTAGGATGAAGCATAGAAATATCAACTATGTTAATTTTTAGCACAATTATACTTTCTCTGAAGAAAGTGCCCATTTTAAGATTATCCTGCCAGAAAACACCTGAATCTCCTAATGAGGTCTGAGCTATAATGTGGCTGTACCTTTTTTAGTGTCATTCTTAGTAGCTAAGATTTGCTCTTATTTGTTACTTTGTTCTTACTGTATATACCACAAACTATAGCCACTCCAGGTTTCTCAGTTGAAACTGCACTGAGAATCGTTGCCTGAAAAATTTTTAGAAGTGGCTGACTCTCTGAAAAACACAGTGATATTAAGTCTAGAAGGTTTAAATAAATTTCACTGTGTGGGTAAAAGCTCTTGAAGAAGCAGTGTAATAATGAGACCTATGATAAATTTTGCAGGCAAGATATCTCTTGTACATCTAAATACACCAGATAGGTCAGAGCATCCTCTTGGATGGGATGGTATTAGTTGACAGAGCACAGCAGTTTAATACAGCACCAGAAGCAAATAAATTCACAAGCAAAGGCCAGACTTTGAGGAAATGATAATGTATATTACTTTGTTTATTGCAGCTAACCAAATACGCTTGCAGTAGGAATTATAGTTTGTCAAAAAGATATACAATATCTGCCCTTTCATGTTTTCAGCCATTTAAAAATAACAAAATTCAGTGCCATTTACTTTTCAACAGAAAATAAATGAAATCTTAAGTTATGGGTGTTTTTCATTAGCTGTTAGATAGAGCAGCTGTGCCAGAAACCATTATCTAGTACATTTTGCTTTCCAGATAAAACTTTCAAATGCTTACATTTCATTGCACGTTGGTTGATTGGATAATTTGAACATCAAAGGAACCTTTCATTTAATTTAAGCCGAAAAGTTGTCTTTTGCTTTATTAACTTTCGATCAATAAACAAGCAATTTGGAAATGTAATCAGGAAATGCTTCCAATTGGCTGACAATGTATCAAAGCCAGTGCTTGAAGGCAAGAGCAAGCTGTAACAAGCAGTTTATTACCAGTAGCTGTTACTGACATTAGTCAAAACCAAGAAAGATAAAATGGAATAAGAAATGTAATGCTGGAAGAGCCTTGGGCGCTGTGTTCTCTTCTTCCTTTTGAAAACTGCAAGCCTGTCTTTGATATGATAACAAATATAAACTGTTTAAAAACACCAAATGCAGAAAAACTGAGACTAGCCTGTCATGGAGTTAATCCATTCTAGAGTGACATACAAATAGTGTAACATCCAGCGGATATATGTTATGGAAATATTTTGAATTGGATTTACATGTAGTGAGCAAATTGGAACTTTTGATTTTATGTGATATTGTAATGTACATGTTCTCATATTAACTGAGTGTAATCCTATTTGAAGATAATGAGTTCTCAATAGGCTCTCCAGTCTGCAAATGCATCAGAACATTTTGATTTTGGCTGGAAAAGGTCCAAATGGACTTAGAAAAAATCCTCAGACTTGGGGGTAACCCTCATTCCTGAGGGAAATTTGCATATTTTTTTGGCCAACACATCATCCGTAAAACTAACTGAGTGATGAGCTTTTCTAGTTTATTTTGACATTGTACTATTTGTTTTGCTGTGTGCTGTCTATAGCCCAAAGCAGAACTCTGGGCTGAATTTCAGCTCTGTTTTATTGAGCATGTCACTGAAAGCATCTTGTAGTTATTTCACAATCATCTGTACGTATTTTTAACTCAATTACCAATAAATACAAAAGAAAAAAAGGAAAATTTGTTTGACTGGAATGGATTTGAGAGGTGAGTAATGAGCATAGTGTAACAGATTTAATTTCCCTGTTCTACAATGAAACAAAGTCATGGAGACTTAATACAGAGGGATTCAGGAAAAGAACAAAGAGAGAAAATGTTTTGGCTGCTTTGTGAAAGTTCTGTATGTTGGCACACTGGGCATGCTGAGCACATCACAAGGCATGCTGACACACAAGTCACATATTTCATCACCTCAAAGGGAAGCAATATTCTTATGGTAGAGAATTATTTATCTAGTTCTTCCAGTTAACTGTTTTGCAGGTTTCATGAAAGTAGCTGCTCTATCTGGAACTATAACCGTAGATGTATACAAAAAATTAACAGGTCTTACTTTCATCTCATTAGTGCATTCCAGTAATGCCTTAAAATTCCCTTTTCCCTGGGACCTTGAAACCTGGACAGTGGTTACACGGATGATGTGTCAGCTGGCTGTGCTGCTAGTCCTTCCTCAGGCAGGGAGTGCAGTCACTCCTGTTAGGTCAGAGTTTCAGTCCTTGCTGGTCCCCAGTTTATATTCCGCACCACTTGATAACCTTGGCCATGACCAAGGATTTTCTTGAATTCCACCATGTTTGGCATATTTGACTTCAACCATTTTGGAGTACTGAGAAATTCCAAGTAGCTTTACCTTATATAGGTAGACCTCCTGTAAACTCTAGTAAGAGTAATGGCCACTTTTTAAAAGCTCAGAAACATTAAAACTGGCATGTTCTGAAAAGAAAAAAAAACCAACAACAAAAAGGCAAACAAAAAAAACCCCCCAAAATCATAAAAACACAGAAAACAGAAATTAAAATATTGTGTTTGAGAAAATGAACCAATGTAGGTTCACAGATGCTCATGATGTTATACCATTGTATGTCAGCTGAGATCCCATCTAAAGTTTCTTTGTAAAAGTTCTATTATTGTTCTTGTAATATTTTTAAACCCAAAATATCTAGTGCTGAAAGACAACCACCCACAGAATCCAGAGAGTAATTCTTGTGTCAAGCATGTGTACCTGTCTCTACACCAAAGTTTCATGTCATTGATCACATAAACTGAAATCATCATAGTGATGTGGTGACATGAAGAGATGTTTATGAGTGATTCCTCCTTCAACAGCTAAAATAAAAGAGAAGAAAAAGAAAACTCATCTATTTCACATTATCACATTTTTTTGCCCATCAAAAAGAATCCTAAAAATTAGCCAACCCTCACGTCCATCTGAAAACCTGGGGGAAATACTGCAATCACCCTGTTACATCATACCAAAAGTCATTTCAGTCTTTTCCTTAATGCCTTGCTAGTATTTAAAACCCCCAACAAACTACTGTTATAGGGATAACAAGAAGAGAACTTGTACCTGAAAGAAGCAAAAAAACCCCCCAAATTATAATATCTCTTCCTATCTAAGAAGATCACATAATTTTACCCCCATCTGTTTCTGCATGCTTAATAGCATATCTGGAAGAGAAGGGATTTGTTGTGAGACAGGAAACATTTGTGTTAACCTTATCTGCAAAACAAAGGGCAAGTTATACTATTCAGAGCAGTGGATACAAAAATTACTGGGTAGTGATCTCTGGTACTACAATTCCAGTCAGAAAGGAATCTTCTTTGGATTCATATATGTACTTTATTTTAGAAAAAGTTTATTTCATAACTTTATGCATCTGTATGCATCTATATTGATCATTATTGAATGATCAATAATTCACACAAGTCCTTCTTAGTAGTCTTAAAAAATATGCTCAGTAATTCCTCTGAACATAGATTGTCTTGTAGTTCTAAGTGTAGGTTTTGAATACTTTGTGGAATTTCCAATGGCACTGAATATCTATGAGAATCAAAACTAGCTCATCCCAATGCAGATATTTAGAGTTAAATTTGAATGTCTAAAGGCAAGCATCTAGTGTCTTTTTCTTTCTCTGGTTCAGCTAAAAGTAGTGCAGGTGTATCTGCATGAAGTCAAGACCATCCACATGTATCATTGCCTTGAGCTTTCACACTGGAGCTGGTTTGTGCTTAGTTTTTCAGTTTTGCCTATTTTCCAGTTTGGAAAATAGGCAAAACAAGTTTGTGACTTTCCGAAAAATACAAAGAGGATATGATCTGAGAAATACCCATAGAAAAAATTCTCTAAGTATTAAGTACCTAGCCCACAAATCCATCAAATATTTTTCTGTAGTTACATGGGGACTTTCTTAGTGAAATGAATTAGTTACCATTATATATATATATATATATAATATATATATATTATATATATATATTATACACACACACACACACACACACACACACACACACACACACACACGAGGCAGATGTTTACACTGAGCCAATATAAACATTCTACAGTTAATCAAAAGCTGTCTTAAAAACAGCTGTAAGAGCAATATTCATAGGCATATTTCAGTTCACCATTCCAATACGTAACTGTTTCATGGATAAGCTATGAACTAGGATAAGCTGTGGACAGCTGGTTCATTTAGAGCTATGCTATTTCTTGTCAATAAAGGTGACTGATGATTCCATTTAGTAGACTACAGGTTATTCCCAGTTTATGTCTTTAACTAGTAAAAAAAAAAAAGATGATTGAAAAATTATTGCAGCTCAGTTATACAACTTGTGGTGCAAAAGCCTATACTCTAATTACACCACACATGCCCAAAACCCTGTAACCACAGAACTAGGTATAAGGTGATGTTAACACAATTTGGAATGATACAGTGCTTTATTTTACCATTCTGCTTATTTCCACACAC
>OU383777.1:25520634-25540634 GCA_910950805.1 Acrocephalus scirpaceus scirpaceus
GTTCAAAAGAGGTAACCTTATGCATATTCATAGTAGATGGCTCATAATACATGAATCAAGAAAACTCTCAGAGCCTGAGCTGGTTCTTACTTCCTAAGCAAGTTTACTAACTGCTTTTACCTTCATAGCTTCTTATAACCACAATACAGCTGTATGTGCACTGGCCATAACAGCGACCTTTTAGACACTGGTGGCAAATTGCCAGGCCTCTCTTTGAATATGACACAAGAAAGGATCCCACACACACACACACACACACACACACATATATATATATTATAACATGAACGTCTGAAGACCACTATGAAACAGGACCCCTAGAGAATGGGACAATGAATCAGAAAATCAGTACCAATCGTACTACCACAATACCCTAAAAATAGTGTTTCTCTGTCACAGCTATAAATTACACACAGAGAGATTGAAAGGTTACAAGAAATATGTCATGCAGAGTTTTTTTGGAGAGGTTGGCTTACTTTTTCCATAGAACCTTTATGGAAAGCAATTATGCTTAACAGGAAAAGGCTGGAGCTCAATGGCCTCACTCCATGGCAGCCATGTATTTCAATTCAAAGTGTGCAGCATTCCCTGGCTGTTTGTCTGTGTTGCATTCACTTTATTAAAGATGCCATTCTGGGAAAGGCTGGCCCTTACTGTGTCATTATGAGAAAGGTAAACAATATTTCTTTTGAAAGAAGGGCTGCATGTAGCTACATGAAGGAAATATTTATTACTCTTCATGAAACATAAAAATGATGGTGTTGCTAGTTTGCTGCCATGAAAAGTGCTTAATTATTAAAATAATGAGACTCCATAAGGAAAAACTGCAAGGGCAAAGTAGAAAATGTCTTTGTACTTTATTTTGACAGAGAGGAGCATAATCTACTTTACCTATACGGCCAGCAGGACTTCTAATGAGAGATAAGCCCACGTAGTGACTTCAGTGTTTATTATTTTTAGAGAACATATATTGATTGCTAAATATAGTATAGTGGCATCATTAACTCAAAAAAAATAGATCAGGATTTCATATGTCTATAGATGCATATGTTTCTGACATGAAAGTATTGGATTACGGATCAGTGTCAGTGATCCAACAGATTTTTGCAATTTTCTTTCAGAACTGATGCACAAGGAAGTTATGTCTATAGGATTTCAAGAATTTTTTTCCTTCTTCTTTGGCTTTGTAAGATTTTATGTAGAAACTAATAATGAACCTCCTTTTTGTCATGCACTCACTACTTCATTTAGCAGAGACATTTCTGAACTGCTTTGGTTTAATATCTTTTTTCCAAAGGTGAGGAGGGAAGCTTACCTTTGTCCACAGCGGGTAATGGTAGCAAAGAGGGAAATGTGTCACCTGTTAACTAGCTTAGAAAGTAAGTGGTATTGCTGTGGTTTGTGTCAGTAACTTCCAGTATTAAGATTGATCTTTATGTGGGCAATATCTCACCCTAAAGATGATGTCCCAGGTGTTGCACCCAACCATTTCCCAAAGGCAAAATTCCTAATAAACCAAATCGGTGAGCCTTATAATGTGACCTGAAGGTAAACAACCTTGTGGTGGTGAGATCAGCAGAGAAGTGAATTAAGGATCCAATAAACAATCACTGAGAGCACATTGCTTCCTATTCCTCATGGCTTGAAACTTCAAGCTGTTAACAGAAAGTGTTCCAGCAAAAGCATTAACTACACATCCTACAACAGCTCTCCTGTGTCCTGTGAAATGTGCAAACACGCTTGGCTGTGCGACAGCTGTGGAGAAGGCTCAAACCACTTAGTTGTGTTCTGATCACTCTGCAAGGCAGAAGTGTGTGCAGCATCTGCCCAAGCATTTTGGTGTCTTGTTTTATTTGAACAACACTGAGGGTCCACAAGACTTCCTTTCTCTGCTATGTCACTTCAGACTTCAGAATTTGAAGATATGCAAATAGTTTGGACAAGCAAGCATGGTGCCAAAGCTGTATTCATAGCAAATCATGATGCAGAATATGAGTTACTGTTGCATCATGACAGATTTTCCAATGAAATAAGGATAAGCAGACTAAAATATACAAAAGCCAGCATCTCAAAGTATTTCACACTTAGTTTGCCAGTTTGTTAATAGGGAGAAGCCTCAAAGGCAAAACTACTCTGATCTAGAAATCCTGAGACTCTGCGTCCAAGTCAGCTAGGCACTGTGTGCAGGGTAATGTGCCCTGCTGGGGGGCTGATTAGGGCCACCTCCATATGCTGGAAGACAGGGCACGTTACATCAAATACAGTGCAGGGCAAAGACAGCTACATGGCTGCCAGCCTGGAGCTGGCTTCCATTCAGACAGCTTGGAGCATAAGAGAAGAATTTCAGGTTTGTATGCACCCATCTGTACAGATATCTTCCTAAATCGTCATTTACAAGTCAAGTCAGGAGTAAGACTCTTCTGGGTTTTGAAATTCTACTCTTTTTTCCAAATGGCCTCAGATATCTGAAAATACTGGCATTGGTCAGCTGTGACTGAGATAAAACACATTTTCCCTTCCTTTCCTCCAACATTTTGTGTTTTACTCAGGCAGGAATTGTAATTCCAAAAATTAATAAAATGGTAGTTTTGTTGGGGAATTCCAATAACAACAAAGTCTCTTAAGGAAAAATAAAGTATTAAAGGGAAAATAAAAAAACTACTGAGTTTCTCTGATTAAAAAACAAGCCCATAACTAATACTGTTAGGAAAGAAAACATACAAAGTATTAATATAAAATTGTAAACTGGAATCTGCACACCTCTCCAAATGTTCAGTTAAAAAAATGACAACTTTTCCTCCAAAATCTTCCATGGAAACAGCAAATTTCCTCCTCCAGGCTACATTTGTATGCTTTCATCCATTATGATGCTTACAATTGGCCTTTATAATCCTTCCACAACCAAAACATGTCTTTGGAACTGCCCATAGCAGTCTTCTCAGAGGGCCATCTTCACAACAAGACTTTTCTTCTGCTTAACAGAATAGGCCTCTGTCTGAAGGACATTCCCCAGGATCCCAAAATGCCTCTGTTATATTGGTGATCTCAGTTCTTCCTGTTAGCTGACTACTTAGCATTTACTTTCTATGAAAAGACACATTATTTTTTTTAATTGTTGTCTTTAATTTTTGCATTTTTCACTAACGTGTTTGGAGGAGAACTGGCTTTATTTTACTTCTGCTATTTTAAAACTTTTTAGTGTGACCACCATTCTGTTAATCTGTTTTCTATTTTAATATTCAGCTATAGTATTTTAATCAGGAAAGCACTAAGCTTAATTTTTAAGTTTTTATTGGTAATGAAAAACATTTAAAATAGCACAAATTAATTAGATTCCAGAAGTTCCATTAGTGTGATTATTTTAAATTTACATTTAAAAAA
Organism: Acrocephalus scirpaceus scirpaceus; assembly: GCA_910950805.1. Lineage (NCBI taxonomy): Eukaryota > Metazoa > Chordata > Aves > Passeriformes > Sylviidae > Acrocephalus > Acrocephalus scirpaceus. Next base: position 25,524,016 of record OU383777.1, read on the forward strand.
GCAAAAATATTTGATCACAGTGGATCAACTTCTGATATTCACTAGATGAAGTAAGATCAGATGATTTCAAAACCTGTGATACTACTTTGGTACCCACACTGCTCTACAGCCATTACTTAGACCAGACTTGAACAACTGTTGGTGTGGCAGAGGGAGGAACTCTGAAATGAGATTTTCCTTTTCTGGGGCAAACTTGGTGTATCATTAACCAAGAAAGTGGCAGTTGTCAGGATGGCTGCAAATGAACTAGATAGGCAGGAAGTGGGAGTGCTGTGACATGTGCTGCTTTTACGTCTTTCAACTGCGCCATGAGTTCACCACAAGAGAGCATCATCTCTAATTTAAAAATCAGGCTCAAACATCTATGCAGTATGTGCATGTGGTCCTTCATTTCTCAGACATTCCCTCCACAACATTTTTCCTTATAACTGAAAACTCTCAATTTACTTTTTGTTTTATAAAATGCTGCTGGAACATTGGGATTTTTCAGTGTCCCAGTGAATCCAAAGTGACTGCAGCAGAGGAGGAATTAACGGAGGCTTTTGCAGAACGGAGAACAAAAGATCATGCAGAATTCTTGTGCTCATAGCTTCAAATGCAGTTCAGCCATTAATTTGTTCACCCCTCAGACCCTTAAATACTCATTGGTGTGAATATGGGTCTTGGTGAAACCTGTTAGTTGTTCAGCAGGTTCAAGGCTAATTCTTTAAAAAGCAGGTATGGTTGAAACTAGCATTCCCTTTCGTCCAACACATTGATTCTTGATGACATTAATGTCTAGTTTGGCAGCTTGACAGCTTGAATCCTCCATAGTGTATTTTTTTAGCTAAAAGAAACTGTTGACTATATCTGTCTGCCTGCATAGATATAGAGCATGCCTAAAACGAATTTTGTGAACATAGGGAATTTTTATCTGTCAAGAGCTAGCCTAAGATTGCTTCATGCAGTTTGCACAGGTTGATGAATATGAACAGCTTATGGATACATAATATTCTTATGTGTGAATCTATAATGTATTCATAAACAATGTTCCATACTAAAAAAACAACGGTATTTATTTTTAGGGAAGTGTATGTTGAGAAAAAAGTTTTGCAGGACTATCTCTAAACAATACACTTACTGTTTCCACTTCCTCTCGTTTTCCAAAGGACCTCTTTATCCAACAGTGTTTAAGACTCAACTGTGGAGTTTTCTAGGAGAAAATATTTTTACTTGTTATTAAAAGATTTTATAAAAGTAGGATGACATTTCCAAGATGTGTAACTCTTATTCACAGAGAAATGCCACTTCATGCAAGTGTGAAATAAAGAATTGCAATTTCTGCAATAATCATTGTATCAGTAAGTAAACATTTTACACTGGACCAATAGCATTGATTAAAATTTTGATTTACAGTCCTTTTACATTTAATGTAAAATCTACTGAAAGAAATAGGTGAGGCAAGCTATTTTTCCCTGTGTCACAAAAATGTCTGTATTTCTTTTCCACAAATAATCATTTTTTTTGGGTCAATGTTTTATTTCTGTTGAAAGTTGTGGTTTGTTTTTGTTTGTTGTACAGTACAGTTTAGAAGATCCAAGTTAAGCATAATCTCTTTTGCACTAGGAATATTTAACATACATACTGGAAAAAAGATTTTACCAGTGGCATTTTGAAGTGCTGTCAGACTAGTACTCAAACTGGTGCCAAGAAGAGGTATGTTAGGCTTGGGAAGTGAGTTAAAAGGAGATTATATTTATCAAGGTTCTTACAAAGAGACATGCAAAACCACCCTTGAAGTGGCTCAGATACATACATGCAGAAAAAGCCCTGAACAAAGTTTACATGACTGACTGAGAATGGTGAGGGTAAGGAGAGACAGGGGCGGGATTTGCAAGAGAGCAACAAATGTTCATTGTCTCTTATGCACTGTACAGAAATCCCTTTGAGGCATCAGCCTCCTTTCATCATGGCCACAGCTTCTCTAATGAGTTCAGTGAAGAGTTTATGCACCTCAAATGCTTGTAGTTTTTTGGCCATTCCATTCTCTTATTAAAAATGGAATTTATTGCACATTACCCAGATCACATCCATACCCTGTGTACCTTTTAGTACACAGATAGCCTACTAAATAAACCCAGATTTGTTTACCTGTATAGAGTATGTTGATATATCTGCTTCCAGATAATGTAGGCTGTCCACTGGATGTCTGCTCCCAAGGGATACTTTGCAGTCCCTTCCCCACCATTACTATGAATAAATCAGTCTGTTGCTTCTGTTGGTCCTAGCCTGTTATTTGGTGTCTACGCATTATATATCTGATTCCCATACTCAGCTTCTTCATATACTTCTAATGGTGCCTTGCTCTCATGCAGGGGTTTCTTCCTAGGCTCATGTTGTTTCACAGTCTTCCCTCTTAGCCTTGAGGCCAACCAGGACAGTCAGAAGAAATGAGGTAAGGTAGTTTTCACTTGGCTGATTCATTGCACATCATTATCAGGTAAGAAAGTCCAACTCAATCTGATATTTCTCCAGAGGAAAAAAAAAGATAAAATCTTAGATGAGAATTGTCAAATTCACTCTGTATGGATGGATGTCTGAGTTATATTAAGAAGTGGAAAGTGTGTAGTCAGAACAATGAAGAAAACTACATTAGGCAAAAATGAATAAGGTGCCAAGGATCTTACATGAGGACAAATCATAACCAGTGCTCAAAGTGCAATGGGTCGGGGATATTGAGTAATAAGAAGATAAGGATCTAAATACAGGCATTTAACCTCTGAAGGCCTACAAGGGGCTTCTTCTGTAAAAGCTAGATTGTAGCTATAAAAGACTTAGACATAAATGAACTCTGACACTGCCAAAGAGTTTTCTCTTTTCTCTTTTCTCTTTTCTTTTCTTTTCTTTTCTTTTCTTTTCTTTTCTTTTCTTTTCTTTTCTTTTCTTTTCTTTTCTTTTCTTTTCTTTTCTTTTCTTTTCTTTTCTTTTCCCTTTCCTTTCCTTTCCTTTCCTTTCCTTTTCCTTTCCTTTCCTTTCCTTTCCTTTCCTTTCCTTTCCTTTCCTTTCCTTTCCTTTCCTTTCCTTTCCTTTCCTTTCCTTTCCTTTCCTTTCCTTTCCTTTCCTTTCCTTTCCTTTCCTTTCCTTTCCTTTCCTTTCCTTTCCTTTCCTTTCCTTTCCTTTCCTTTCCTTTCCTTTCCTTTCCTTTCCTTTCCTTTCCTTTCCTTTCCTTTCCTTTCCTTTCCTTTCCTTTCCTTTTCTCTTTTCTCTTTTCTCTTTTCTCTTTTCTCTTTTCTCTTTTCTCTTTTCTCTTTTCTCTTTTCTCTTTTCTCTTTTCTCTTTTCTCTTTTCTTCCCTTTTTTCCTTTTCTTTTCTTTCTTTATTTTCATTTTTTAAGGTTAAGTAATTTTTATGAATAGTGGTGAAAAATGAAGCCAGCTCAGGAATAATATGAAGTGAATGGAATGATGAGGTGGTCATCTTTCCAAGATCATTAGGAAAAAAAGCAATATTGACGTTAATTTCTTAAAAACTGAGGTTACAGTTATTCATAAGCAAGTCCAAGAACTCTTACAAATAAGCAGTTTTTGCCCTCCCAGAACTGTAAGATGCACTAAATATCCCAGATATTAAGCTAGTGACTTTGTACAGCATTTTTTCTCTACATATGTTTAGTTAGCTTTTATTATCACATAACTTCTTAGTGGCTCATTGACTATCATACAGCAGAAATAGCAGCCCTGTTAACAGTTTTGTGTACAGCTCTGCATGCAGACCACCCTCCTTTGGTTACACAAACTGAGTGAAGATACATGGATTTACTGGTGGTCTCCTGCAGAGCTAATTTGGACAAATTCAGATGGGATGCATCTTTCAAGATGTGATCAAGTTGTACAAGGGCTAAAAATGCTACAGCAGGTGCAGAAAACAACAAGGCATTGGGAAAAAGCAGAAAAAAAAAAAAGAATATGAGTACCTCAAGAAGAACTTTTAGTCCAAAAATTTGGATGCTAACAGCTCCAACTTTACAAGTACGAACAATATGAGATGTACATCATACAAGCCTCTTAGTTTACTCTATCCTTGTTTCTTGATATTTCTCTGTCGTAAAGCCTTAATCTATACTAGGTGTAATTTCTTTTCTCACAACAAAATTACTTCAACATAAGAAAACAGAAGTGCATCTAATTTTCTATTAAAAACTTGGGGTTTTTAATTATAAACCTAAGGATTCTAAACATGAAAAAGGTTTAAAAAAAGGTCAAACAAGCTTTTTGAAAAAAATTAAATCCAATTCCTATCGTTATTAATGAACAGGAATATAAATTTGTAGTTTTAATTCACAAGTTCACTTGCTTGAAAATATATAATGCAACTTCTTTGTGACAGTATTCCTATGCCAGTCAAAAATAAAAACATGGACATCATTTTCTTTATGGATAGCATACTGGGGTTGGAGATGAAGGGAATCTCTATAATTCTGCCTTGTGAATTCCCTTATGGTTGTAGACATTCTCCTGCTTTCCCTTAATTTATGCAAAGTGCTGTTTAACAAATTACTATATATGAATATAAGGTAGCATAATGCACTAATATTTTTATTGTGATTCTGAACATTACAGAAAGTAATGGTATAGCTAATATGTTATAATTTTTTAAATTAAATATAACTTGTAATTACAAATCGATATTCCCCATCCAATCTCTCTCATGATGATATTCCCTCATGTTTGATACCAAAATGCTATAAAAAATAATCTCCTTGACACTACCAATATTCTTATCTCCGGTGAGTTACATAAGAATATTTTGATGCTGAGTAATATGCATCTTGAGGAACATGTAATAAAATGTAAACTTAAAACATAAAAATTAGCATCTGAAAACAGCAAGTCAAAAATATGTAACATGTTTTGTGTCAAATGCATCAAAAATATCAATCCTAAAAAATGTTACAGATTTTTCTTCAAAAACTTGAATTTATAATGTTTAAGCAGAGATTCAAATCTAACTTCAAATGACCCTGTCAGAGCACAACAGAGTTTCTGAAGCAGAAATAAAGTTGAGCTCTCAGGCCTACTGAAGATTTAATGTTTGTGGCACTTGTGCTGCCCAGCCTCTCTGCTTTCCCAGACTGGTATGACTGAAGCAGAACTTTACTGTTAGCAGATACAGAGCTACATGGAGTGTGAGTTTACTTGGACATCCAACATTAACACCTGGGGGTTTAGTGCAGTGATCTGTGTTGCCTTCCCTCTTCCTTTAGATATGGGGAAAAGCCTCCTTTTACCTCTTTTTCCCTCACAGAAGAGGGGTAAAGGGTAAGATGGTCTTTGTAGTAGAAGTAATATTTTTAGGACAATGGAACTATAATGGATGGATTCATTTTTCACATTGGTTTGAGCTCTTACATATGAGACTTACAAAAATACATACAGAATTTCTGATATCAAAAGGCACTGCTTTTTGATCAGACATTTCACACATGTTCACATGGGTGTTCATTTTTGGAGCTTATATGTCAAACTTTCATGGAACTAGCAGTTAACAAGGTTTGTTTTTATCTCAGCATCATAATTACCTGTGGAGAACCTGATCTGGTAAAGCAGACGGTGATATACTTTAGAATGTGTCACCTTATAGGACTCAAATACAATTAAAAATAATGTCATATGAAAAGAGATTGGGTTTTTTTCTCTTTTTAGCTCATTTCAAGAAGTCATATGTATAAGCATGGTTTGCATAACGGTTTGATGATTTAGTAACTGTCTGAATAAGCAGGTGTACAGCTTGAAATGTAAGCATTGTGAAGATGAGCATGTATTTTGTTGGTCACACCTAAGGGAAACTGGTTTAGATTTGTGAGGCCTTTTTTAGCCCAGCCGTATGTAAACATTGACCAAGTGTCAATGACTATGCAAATATTGACTAAGTCTCACTTTTCTTTTTCTTCTGTCCTTGCCTGCTATCTTCTTTAGGGAGAATTTAAATGCTGTAAAACCCATCCCCAAACACATTCTTCCTCTGCCTGTATTGTCATCTTCATCAGCTGCCTCCCTGCTTCCTTATGAAGAGTTCCTCTCCTCCTATCATGTGCCTCACACCCTTCTGCACCTTTTGTACTGATCACTGCGTTCATATTCATGTACATTCCAAGTAAGGCCATCCTTGGCTTTCAATACTGTGGAGTCCTTAGCTGCAGAGTAAGAGGATCTTCCAGGGAGTGGGGAGAAAGCATGAATGGAGAGGCAGTTTGGGAAAAGACAGGAGACAGAGGGAGGGATGCTTGGCTCCTAGTGGGAGAAATAAAGAGACCACTAATATTAGTCTGAAGGCCTTCACTGCCACTGACTTAAACCAAAATACTAGAGAAAAGAAAGGTTTTTCACAGTGCTGGGAAAAACTGTGAATTAATTTGAGTAATGTTTATTAGTCAAAAAAAAAAAAAAAAAGAGGTAAAAGCCAACAATATGCTGGAAAAGTATAGATATGATTATTCAATAGAAATTTGAGGAAATTATCCTAGCACAGTCCAAGAGACTAATGAGTCCATATTAAGAAAATGGCACAGTGCAGGTCACCCTATTATAAAACAGGATATTACAGAAATGGAGAAGGTGCAGCTAAGGGCAAGCAGAGTGCCACAGCAATACAATGATCTTAGTTATTCAGAAAGGTTAGAGAAACAAGATCCATAAGCTAGGGAAAAGAATTAAAATTAAGATAGACCCTCAGCAAAGTCTGCCAGAGTATTTGTATGAAATAGGTATAACAGCTTTGAAAACAATACCTACCAGAGGATATTTGAACTACTATCACTACAAAGTAATGGCATTGTCATTTAGATTTGTTGCTTTGGTCAATGTATAGTAATACATAGAGTAAGAGTAATGATAAAATGGATTTACGTGACTTAAAATATAGACCAAATTATATAGATACTTCTAGAGGAATATCTGAACATTTTTATAATGCCCCTTGAAAGTCTTTTTAAAACATATGTGGCCTGATATATCTAGCTAAACTCACAGTCAAATTTGGCTTTAGGATAGGCCAAACAGTAAGACAGCAAATGTTGCATAAACACAGAGAGGAGTAAAGCAGACAGGCTTTATGATGATACTTGTGTAATTCAGCTCTCTATAAAATAAAAAAGCTGATCCTTTTTTTTTTAAATACTGTAGCAGACAATGGATTACTGCAAAAACATTACCCATGAATATAGATTTAGTTGAAAATATCCTGTAGCATTGAGTCAACAGTAAAAAAAACCTACTATATTGCTCCTTTACAAGGCATGAAAGGTAATTTTATTCACTAAAGGTACTCCTGGTTTCATGCATGACAACAATTGAGACTTTTATGAATATAAAAACTTTCACAGTGATTAGTCCAGATTATTGTCTATACCATTTAGAACATTTGTGTTGTTACACAAAGCAGGACACTTTTTGAACACATCTATACTTTGGAGCAATGGTCTTTGGAGCAATAGTCTTCACTCTATGGAGAATATGCATGAAGGACATAGATATGTAATCCTAGAAATACAGTGTCAGTCCAAAGAATAAAGAGCATTCAATAAGTAGTTTCAACACTGCCTTTTCAGCAAGCAAGTTACATTCTCTGTACATGCTAGATCTGTGATAATTGGTCTTGTCTATCTGTAATATGATCAAGCTACGGGGACTGAGTATGACCTCTGGTGTGGAGAGAATATATTTAATTTGGTATTAAATTTGTGAAATTTTACTAATATCATCACAGATAAAATGTTTATTCTAAAAATAATTTTTAAAAGATTGAACGAGATAGCATTGTATTTAGAGAAAAAAAAATATTAACTCATCTAGTAAGATGCTTCTGCAAAAACTATCATTGAAAAAAAGCAGATTAAGAAGAATTAAAATTTCATTGTGTGCTTGGGAATCAGGTACCAGAATGGTGTAGAAGTAGGTTTGAAAAAGAGCAAACCCATGTATTTGGGGAGAAAAAGTGATCACTTAAGAATCCATGGTGTGCATCTGAAAATCCCATTAGAGACTGTCAAGCTGCATTGGTCAGACAAAAAGAATATGAAATGGGGCCAATTAATACGATGCTGTTGAGTGCATGGCAATAGCTCCTAGTTCCTGATTTACAGAGGAGAATACAGTTGAATGGAAGTGATTTTGATACATTTGCATTTGTGGCTATAAGTCAAATTCTACATAAAGAGATCTAGCAACCAGTGAGAGGTGACAATAGCCCTAGACTCCCAGTCCAGAGCCTGGGATGATATTGCTGGTTCTGCAACTGATCTTTGTGATGACCTTGACCAGATCACTTCTCTTTGTGAATGTTTCATGTACTGAGTATTGTTACATCTTGTTCTATTAACATGCCTATATATGTTGATTGTAAGCCTTTAGAGTCTTCTGAAGAATGGCTTACTTACTGCGTTTGTACAGTCTGCAAGAGAATGAGCCCGTGATCTTCTCTGGGGAGAATTTAAATACCATAAAATCATGCAAGCAGCAGAAGGACCATGACAAAGAAAGGGAGAAAATCAATGGGATTTGGGGATCAGGGAATTTTAAACTAAAGGACTTTCAAATATATCATTTCCTCACATTGAAATAGCTCCTAATCTGATTCGAAATTTGATTTATTTGCTCAGCATGTTTCCATGTCCTTGAAACAATTCAATTGTGACAGTTACACATTTTCGCTGAATTTTCCCAAACACTGAATGGTAGGTCTCTAGTGCTACTAAAACCCCTGATATTTTTGATTCTTAATTGAGGAATAGTTAGTATTCTACCTAAACAGAAGCAGTCTCATCTTGAGAGCTGTGGAGTCTTCTGCCAAAAACATGGTTCAGAGGACCCTATCCTCAAACATCAGAAAAAAGATATTATGCATCTGTACTCTTCCAGGCTGTCGGGACCCTTCTTCACATCTTTTGTTCTCTTCATCATTTTTTATTATCCATTGTGGCCAATCATTTGATCAGTGTTGAAATTACCACTCTGCAAGTCTTAAGGGGCTATTCAGCCAAAGATTATGGAGCCACAGGCACTGTCTCCACATGTACAGTAATTCCATTGTACAATGCCTTCTGTTATTGTACTGTGGAGGAGAGAAGCATCAACTAGATAAAAATCTTGTTTTCACAGTAAGGTGCCAGACCAGTGGCTGGTATATTTAAACATGTTCTTCAACTGATTTCCAGGGAACAAGTTCTCCCAGGCACCCATCCCATTGAGATATGTGCCATTCTAGCTATAAGGCTGTCCCTCTTGGGCAGGCCTCCTGTTTTCCAGTATATAACTCTCAATCCTGCATGGGCACTGCTATGCAAAATTCCCATGTGGTGGCAGCTCAGCCTGGCAGAGCCAGACTGAGATTGAACCACATCACTTTCAAAGGGTTTAATTTTAGTAACAGATAAGGAGCCTTTTGCTAGGGCAACGTACCTCATTCCTTTCTTTTATCTTCTCTTTTGGAGGGTTAGTGGATGAGGAGGAGAATTGTATCCAGACTTTCATTCATTGGTGCATAAAGTGTTTTCTTATACACCATCATAAGTGTTCAGGGAGAGCAATCCAAAGGAATGAAAACCAGACTGCAAGCAGTGCTTTCCCAAAAGGCTTTCCCTCATTTTTATAGCTTCTTCTGTTGACTAGTAACTACAATATGACAAAAGATCATTTTGGTCCTAACTTATTAATAGAGAAGAAAAGGGATTTATATACTATCTGGTAAAAAAATGTTCTAGTATTTATCAGCCAGCAGCAACATTTAAATTCTCTGCTGAGAAACAGTTTAGTAGGCTGAATTTATCTGTTATTCAACACTAGAAGTAGACTAGGAGAGCCTAGAAGCAGCTAGAATATGTGAGGGAATAATTTTTGCATTAGTAGGTCTCAGATGATGATCAGACAGATAGTCTACAAGCACTTCATAAAGAGAAATGAAACTCTGACGACTATATGATCAGACATCATGCTCTTTCTGCTGGGCTAGTTAACATCCTATTTCCAGTGCATAAATTCTACATGGTACCCTTTAAAATGCACTCAAAAGCATGTAACATTCATTTTTCCCCCTTCTTCCCAAGTTTATAGACCAGCTTGTTGATTCTAAACAGTTCCTTCCAGCTGAAGTGAAACAAGATTAGTTTGGAAGAATGAAAAACACAAGGTGGTTCCAGTGGTTCACCATTTTATATGCCTCATTAATGAGCAGGGGTGTATTCTGGGTTCTGCCATCAGCATGAAGCTTTATGTTTTTCACACTCATTTCATAGCTACATGTTTTGATGCTCAGACTTAGAGTCTTGCTATTTCACTAAGTTTCTTCTATACATGTGAGAGCCCATTTACATTTCCGATAGGTGGCCCTTGTTTCTCTGGGTAAGTCAGCTGAAAAAAACCAATAAAAAAACATACCACATAATCCATAGTACTAAACCTCAAAGAGAGGCATCACAGTGTTTTCAGATGTACTCCCCTAATCTCATAAACAAGGCTCTGTCTTGCACTATTAAAGCAAAACAACAGTATGACTATGAGAACAAGTGTCCAGACTCAGATTGAGAACACCTGTGTTGGCACAACATGTGTTTTAAGCCTCATGGAACAGCAGGTTGGGTCCCTCCAAAATATCTATCTGTAGGGTGTCATTCTCCACTTCCTGCACACTTAATGAAGAAACAGGGTTTACTTTCCAAACAGTGTTCCTTTTGACTTTTAACTTTCTTTTCTAAGCAAAGGTTAATGGAAGATATTAATGTTAAGCCACTAACAAGTTAAAAATGTGACCATCATACCATAGTTATGAAAAACAGTGAAAAAGTACAATCCCAATAAAATAATCATAAAATAAATAAAAGAAAAAGCTATGTACAAAATAAATAAAAGGAAAACCCAAAGAGAATCAACCAAAACTAAAAAAGCCCAGACAAACTGCTACCTTATCACTACTTCATAATTTTATCTCCTGGTGTAAACTTCTCCCACATATGTGAATTTGTTTTCAACATCTGCAATTACATGATACTGATTTATTCTAACTGGTGGATCTAGATTAAGGTCTTCCTAATTATCTAATCACTAGGTATTTCCTGTGTGGACAGATATTGTCCCAATTGCACTGGATGTAAGGCCTGTAGAAAATAGTGCTTGGAGGTGAAAAATGACAGCCCTTGCCCACTCACTCTATTTGGCTTAATTTTGCCTTTCCTGCTATTCTCTTCTGCTTGGCTGTCATTTGGCCTTATTAACTGAAAAGCACTGGATTTAAAAAAAAAATCAATTATTTATTGCATTTTTAAGCAGTAAATATTTTAGTGAATAGAATTTCAGTTTGAATGAAAGGAAAGACGTTTCGATCTTACTGCACAAAGGAAGTTATATATAGAATGTGCATCTTAATGACTAGAAGGTGTTGATTAGCATCATACTTTTATTTCACACAAAGATGTGTGAACCTTTCATAACAAAACTTGTAAGAAAGCAGAACTTGCCTCATTTATGCATTTTTTTATAAAAGTGAAACAATCAGCAGTTTGCTTAAAGTCAAACAGAACATCTCACAGCCTTGCCGGACAGGGCAGATGAGTTTGGGATCACACCCTCCTCCTCCTCCTCCCCTCACCCCAGCCCTGCCTCCAGCCTGCCTGCTGATCATTACAGTACATATTTTGCTACCTATTAAAATAAGCTAACCCTTGGAATAAGCAGACTTCCCAGGTCTCCCTCAGCCCACTGGGGCACAGCTTGGCAAATGGTGCTGTTTCTCAGCAGCCAGAAAAAGCCTGAGCTGATAAATTGCTCTGGAACTGCCAGGGAGGAGACACATCGAAACAATTAAAGGAAATAAATAACTGGGTTGCTGAGGAAAAAAGAATGCCGTTGATATTCAGAAAGTATTTGATAAAGGTGGACTTTTGAAACAGTTCTCTTTGTTTTGCATAAAAGTAAAATTGCCATCTCAGCTCTACCTCATCCTCACTTTGTGACTGTCCAAGCCAAGTTTGTTTCTGTAATTGCAGGGAAAGGCTTTTCAGAGGCAAATCTGAGAGTCAGCTGGAGAAGCTGAGGAAAGGAATTCCTCTCCTTGAGCTTAAGTGGGCAACTGTGCCAGTAATGGGTATTTCAGACGAAATGTGTGGTTCTGCATGCTTGTTTATGCTGTGTTGAAGATCCTGTTATTGCTGTTGTTGGTGGGTAATTTCATTTGACAGTGTGCTGCAGATTCATCTTTATGTATGAATTTACAAGTACAGAGTGAAAAGCATAAAAAAATAATACAGAACTGCTCATGCAGAGTCACAGCACACAAATTAGAACATTCAGTAGTTCAAAAATGCCAGGATAGACAACTTTAATCTTTCATAGCAACTCTGTATTTGTAAAGCTTTAGCTTTTGTTCGTGATGATGAACATGCAGAAATCAAACTCACCAAATAAATGTAGTTTCAAAAACTTGGTTGCATGAGAAAGCAGAAAATATTGCCCACATTTAACCAGCATTCCTGTAAATGTGTAATGTATTATCAACATCTGCATTTTCTGTTCTAACTTTTACTATATGGTCAGGGAGTAAATGTAAGTCTTTCTGTAGTACCCACCTATGTCTGGGCTAAGTTAGTGTTTGTATGACAGGTGATGGGCCAGGGTGAAATGCTGCCACCTCCCAAACCCTTGATAGTACCCAATAAATTTTAAGATATATTGGTTAGTTTGGTTTAATAAGATGCTTTATGCTCTCTCTAGTTTTTGGAATGCATTGCACTTACCAGACACCTGAAGAAAAAAAGCATAATGAAAACATGAAAAGTTGTTTTTGGTTTTTTGGTTTTTGGGGTTTTTTTTGCGGGCGGGGGGCAGTGTTTGGTTTGGGTTTTTTTGTTTGTTTTTGTTTTTGTTTTTTTTTTTTAATTTAATTTAGAGACTCCAGTATTTCTTTCCTGAAACATTTTGATTAATATGATTATAACATCTGATGAAGGAACAGAGCAAATTCCCACAATGTGATTAGAATTTTTTTCCTCTTTTCTCTTTAGATTCTCAGGTAAATGAAATTTCTTCTGGTTCATTGTCTTAATTAATTTGTCCTACTGACTTTACTAATCTTCAAATGCCACTTCTGATTTTTCCATCCCATGGTCACTACTTGCTCTCAGCAATGTGAGAAACTGGACTTCATGGCTTTATTCTACTATCTGAAATTATTCAATCTGCTGTCTCTTCTCATCTGATTAATTTAACAAGTATCCCACCTCCGGAAAGGAGGAGGAGAGATATGTTGCTTCACATCATTCAGAATCAATGCTGCAACAAGGCATGCAGTTTTACAATAATTACTAGAAATCAACACACGTTGATTACACGTTTGTTACTCATTCCAGTAATCAATAAGGTGTTATTAAAATACTTATTTCCTTATAAAACATGGAAGTTGAAGTAAATTCTGAAAGGATTACTACATATTTTAACTAACATGTATCCACTTATCAACAAGTAAAATTACATTAACTGGCTGTCAAACATAAGAATTATCTAACAGTGGAATTTGGAGTAGCTTCTTAAGCTGCATAAAGATGGAAAACCAGAACAAGTTGCCAGCACAAGTCTTGAGGTAAAAATCTTACAAAATTTCAGGAATTGCTTTTTACTTCATATATAAATATTCTGGACTTTTTCTCATCTAAGAAACTATTTAAATAAACAAGATGGCAGAAATAAAATGAGTTTTCCACAAGAAGCAAACCTGTAGAGGAATGATGCCCTGAAGTTAAATGGAAAGTGTCACAGGTAGCTGGAGAACCTCTACCACAGCCCCAGTACTCCAGTTTGTCCAGATGGAAGTCCTGTAATTAGTGGACATAAATAAATACCCACAGATGGACTCCAGTATTTACTGAATATTAGTAATTACCATGTGTTTCTGTTGGATATGAAGCTTATCCCAAAGTTACAAATTGTGAACTCAGGTATAATGGTGATACGGCAATAAAATACCTGGGTTATTCCTGACATCAGAAAATAAAAATGGGACAAAAAGGTATTTATGACACAAATATTTAATTTCAGTGTCTGACACATATCCTTGTATAATAAAAAAATATCAATCCTGAAATAAAGTCCATAGATCTGACTGTTTCATGAAGTATAGGTTTCCTCAGTACACTGTACTGGATCTAACTATTCATTGTACAGGAGACAAGAAACATGACAAAGGAAGCAACAGAAAGACCTTGAAAATCTTAATCTATTTTTCCTTTCACAGGAAGAGATTTCTTTAAAGACAGGAAAGATGCTACTGAAATACAAAATGAACCATAAAGCAAGGCAGTGTTGCTTGATCTTGTTTTGACTCAGACTCAGACAAAATAAGTTATTGTGAAGCTACTTATATATTTATATGCACACATATATATAGATACAGTTATTAATGCTCACTGTATTAAAAAAATATAATGTTTGATAGGGACTAGGGAAAAATGAGATAACATGACAATGTTTATGTGGAAAATATGAGTTGATTTCTAATAAAAATAAAAAGCAAATAAAACACTATAGCACGACTTTATTTTTTTGTCAGACATTTGCTGTAGGAATGTGAAAACACATTGATGCTGCAGAATTTGGTAAATAGCACCCATCCTCAGTTGCCTCTAGACCTCAGTTTGGAAGCCATAAGAACCTGCTGAAAAACTGGTCGTGACACAACTCTTAACACAAAAAAATAAAATAAAAACTTACCTTTAGCTTTTATTTGTGCTTAAGCTTTGATATGACACAGGTGGAGAGAATCTAATGAGAATATCAGAATTTGATACAACAACTAAAGAATGTTCTTAACCTTTAGTAGTATTTTGTCCTTATTTTCTAAAAGAAATATTATTACCATTTGATTTCCTCATTCTGATCTAAGGTACTTTCTATCATTTTGCCCCAGACTATGTCTATGCCATGAGAGACAAACTTCCCTTTGATATATAAGTTGACATAATAGTTTATTTGCCTACATTCTCAAGGTTTTTTGCCTTCAGGCATCTTCAAAAATTTTACCTAAATAAAAAGTATTCACTGAAATAATTTATAGCCACTGTGTGCTTTTGATCTGCATGAATACTTTCCACAGATTTTACTGATGTTTCAGGCATAGAGTGTTAAATCGGACTGTAAAAATAAATGCATCCCCTTTCATTGATGCTTGACTACACAATAGACAAAAAAAAATTATAATTCTTAAAAGTTTAAACATTTTTTTCACACTAGCAGCTTTTCCTCTCCCTAACTTTCCTCCTCAATATGAATTTCTTACTCTGATTTTTTACTTCTGATTCATTCAGTCTTCAATAGCTTCAAATAGAAATGGCAAAACTTGCAATATAATATTTTAATTTATATTACTACTATTAGAAACTATTAGGATTGTCTAGCTTGTTTCCTGGCCCAGTCTTTACTCTGTTTAGAAGAAATACTGGAAAGGTGTTTGGCAGCATCTGACTAACATATAAAGCCCTTTCTGTATTAATTTTTGTTTGTGTTCTTCAATTTCAATGCAGGAGGTTTTGCTTCTCTTGATTCTCAGAGATGTAATTCAGAGATTTACACATCAATAATTTTGTACTCCATAATGTCTCAGGTATGTAATTAAAGTGAAAACACATCTTTTAAGAAATATGTTGTAAATTACTTTTGATAGTCTGCAAGGGGATATAGGTAACATTCTTCACACACATGGTTGTACAGAGGGCAAATGACTGAAACAGCCTGACATTCATCTAAAGTCACCATATTATTGTTATTTATGCACACTAATTATAAAAGCTTGAAGGAGGGTAGCTGTTGATTTTAGGGTCTTTCTCTTTAACTGTATTTGAAAGTATTTCAAATTGAAATATTTGAAAGTATTTAGGAACTCAAATAAGTCCCTTGAATATCATTCATTCTTCTAATGGGACATGTGACCAATTTTCCATTGATTTCCCCTGACTCTTCTGACCCATAAACATTATAAATCTGTAAATCTCAGGCCCAGGCTCTTCTGTCCAGTTTGCCACTACAGCAGGCCCAGAATGCAGTAAAATTACCATCTTCCATTATATAAATTTTTAGGAGAATATGAAACAACTGTCAAAGAAATTTTTACTCCCCTCCAGTGAGAGAAAACAGCTTTTTCGTCAGGACTGTGTGACAAGGCTGGAGATGCAACTGAAGATTGGCAAGATCTGAGAAACAGGTCTGTAATGCTGTATCCTCTGTCTGCATATTACACAGTGATTCTCACCAGATTGCTCAGACACAGAGTGGCTCATATGCTTGTTAGTGGCTGCTTGCAAATGCAGGTTTGTATGTAACACTCAGTCTCTGAAATACACATGCACACACGCCATAAATATAGATACACTTTATAAATAAGAAAAAAAGAAGCAAAAAAGATGTATTTTAAATGAATGCATGAACCTACAACAGGCTACATCCATTAGGAGCAAAAATCTTCATTTGCTCCATGAACAGCATAATTCAGTTTCTTAATAATTAGCATCATAGTTAGGATATGTCTTTATTTTTCTGCTTTGTAGAAATACTGAAGGTAAGCATTTTCTAGCATACAGATACAACTGCCATAATTACAATGAGCTA
>OU383777.1:25548134-25573134 GCA_910950805.1 Acrocephalus scirpaceus scirpaceus
AAATGACCATCAGGAATCTGCATTCTTCATTTAATATCAACATACATATTTCATTAACATCCACTGATTTTCTGGTTGTACACAAATGCACAGCTAAAGGTTTGCAGCAATTTCTCTTATCCTTTTACTTCTAGGAAATCATAACCTATTAGATGGATATTGGCACTGCTGAGGGCTGAAGAAAAAAGAAAAAAAAAGTTCTGTTTAACTTAATAAGAGGTCAATAAAAATCCAATACATTACCAAAACACAGAAATGTGTCTTACACTTGATGCAGCACAGCAAACTATGTCCTGCTAGGCTCAGTTCTATGTTTTAGCAATTATAAAGATGGTAGATGTACTTAAAAGAGAAGCTCTTTGCTTGTAAGAGCGATCACTGACAGTTTAGTTGCTTTTCAGAATTCTGTCAGTGAGCAAGACTTATTTGCCACTTCTCAAACCCTGACAAGAAAGCAGCACAACTGCTACACAACTGCGTTTGCTGACGGGGAAGAACTTAGTAATGGCATGTGAACACTGTGGTGAACTGGAATTTTATATAAACATCCCACTACAATTGACACTTCAAAACTCATGATGAAATAATAAAATGCAAGCTGCTTAGTACTCCAACTCCAATCCAGCTTTAGTGCAGCTCCAGCCTGGGTTAAACTCAGCGGTATTATTCACGGGCTTCACAAAAAAAAAGTGCTCAAATTTATTTCATGTACAGGGATACAATGTACACTATGTGCACAGTACTACAGGCCAAGCAGTATTATGGTTTGGAAACCTAGGAAATGAGCTACTATTAAAAATTATAAAGTATTTACAACTGTTGTCTTAAAAAAGCCTTATAATTCAAAACAAAGGGAATTGTGTTTTAAATGTGCAAACAGTATATATTAGGAATTAATAACAGTATCAGACATACTTCCTTGCTGGGTAAGGAATTTTGTAGAGTTTAGTATGACAAGATTCTGAAGTTTTAAAATGAATTTCAAGAACATCTGTGTATACATATTCACAGATGTATGGGTTAAAACGGAAAAAAGGAATGAACCCATCTGGATCAAATCCTGCTTTTGGTATCTACAGGATGTGCTAAGCGCATTTGATTTTTAGTTAAGCAGGCAAAGTATGGATCAGCTATCTTTAAATTCTGGACAAAACATTACTATTCTGTTCAATACCTTATTAGCACCTTTATTCCTGTGCTGGTTTTTTCTAAGTATTCCTTACAATTTACCTTGAATTAAAGCAGAACAGCTTTAATTAAAAAAACCAACCAACCAACCCCCAAAAAACAAAACAAAACAAACCCCAAACAAAATAATCCAACCCCCCTTCCCCAAAACCAAACCAAATCAAATCAAAACAAAACAACACCAAAAAAACCCCAACTTACAAATAAGATACAAAAACCAAGGGGTTTTTTTGTTTGTTTTTTGTTGAAAGACATAAATGAAGTAAAAATCTTAATTTACGAAATGAAATACGGCAACAACATGACTAGTCTCACTGTACATATATTCATCTATATACATGAATAGAGTATACAAGATATACTAAACAAATATTTAGCAGTCAGTTCCAACACATTACTTCCTTACAGCTAGTACACAATATAAAGTGTACTATCCAAGGATTACTGGATTTCTATCCAACGTGCCACTATATAGTAATGGATAAAAAAATAAACCCCAAGACATACTGCCTGATTCTCCTTGCAAAGTTAACCCTGCTGTAATGGTTAAAAAAAGAAATTGAACCTAATCTCCTATGTCTCTCTGTTGTGTTTCGTGCAGACACCCAAGATTTGAAAACACCACAAAGTGATCTGAAGTCATGCAGTACCTACTACGGTGTAGAACTTACTGAATTTGAAAACAGTGATTAGGACCCACAGGTGCTTCAGTCTCCATCTGAATTTAACTATATTTGTTCTTATTTGTGTGGTAGCTATGTTGCAGGGGAATGTCAGGTCATTTAGAAATTACTTTTATCACTGAAAAACGTTTGAACAGTGTCTTCTGAAAGAGGGAGAAAAACAATTCATCCCTTTTTAAGGCAATATAAGTAATTGTGTGCCTTGAGATTTAAGGTCCTTTCATGAGGTTTGTTTTTCACTTGGTATCTTTTCTCAAACATTTGTAAGTGTTGAAGAGAAGTTCTGGACTCCATTAAGCTTCAGATTTCAGGTATTTTCTTCAGAATTGTAAGTGACTAAGGTTTTGATGCAAGACTTCAGTGATTTTTAATCATGCTATATTACCATAATAATTTTATCCAGATGCTGTAACACTATTATCACAATATCTTGATCCCTTTTTTGCTCCCAACAAACTGCATTTTGTGCACCATATTACTTCATTGTTGGTGTTTTTTAATAATCTGTACTGGGACCAACACTATTTAGTATCTTCACCTGGACACACAGTGGGATTTGTTGAGTGCACCCTCGCAAGTTTGCCAGTAGCATAAAACTAAGTGGTGGTTGATTTATTGGAGAGACAGGATGCTATCCAGGGGCACCTTGACAGGTTTGAGGAGTGAGCCCACACGAACCTTAGGAAGTTCAGTAAAACCAAGCATGAGATCCTGGACCTGAATCAGAGCAATCTCCAGTATAAAACAGACTGGATCATAAATGGTTTGAGAGCAGCCCTGCAAAGAAGGACCTGGGGATAGTGGTGGATGAAAAAATGGACATGAGCTGGAAATGTGCTCTTGCCACCATAAAAGTCAATTTTGTCCTGGGCTGCATCAAAAGAAGCTTGCTTAGCAGGTTAGAGAAGTGATTTGCCTCCCCACCCTGCTCTGTACTGTGCTCTCATGAGGTCCTTCCTAGAGTTTGCATTCAGCTCTGGAGTCCTCAGTACAAGACAGACATGGACCTGTTAGAGCAAGTCCAGAGAAGGGCCACAAAAATAGTCAGAAGAATGGAACACCTCTCCTATGAAGAAAGGTTGATAGAGTTGGGAGTTTACAGTCTGGAGAAAAGAAGGCTCCAGGGAGACCTTTCAATACTTAAGGGGTTGTATAAGAAAGATAGGGACTTTCTACCAAGGCCTGCAGTGACAGACAAAGGAGCAACGTTTGTAACTTGAGGAGGGTAGGTTTACATCAGACATAAGGAAAAAATATTTTACGTGAGGATGGTGAGACACTGAAACAGTTTGCCCAAAGAAGTTGTGCGTGCCCATCCCTGAAAGTTTTCAAAATCAGGTTGGATGGGACTTTCATCAAATTATGAAGGATATCCCTGCTCATGGCAGGGAGGGTGGAGTAGATGATCTTTAAACGTCCATTCCATTCCAAACCATTTTATGATTTATTGCTATGCTTTTGTTTCCATACTTAAGAAGTTCTGACTACAGAACTTTTTTCCCAAATGAGTTCAATTCTTTTAAAGGTGGTGTCAAGGTTTCTTTTATTGCACTTCAGTAGTTGGACTGCAGCCACTGTATAAACAGAGAGGATAACAACAAATAGCCATTAAAAATGCACTACACATTAAGATATTAGCTCCTCTCGTATTGTAATTTTTTAGTATTGAAGACCGCATCTTTGCAAGGACAGTTCAAAGATTGTTTTGATGACTAATCCATGGAAGGATTAATATCTTAAAGGACTAATCACAATACATAATTTTCACTTTTTTCAACTATACTTTCTTACAGTGTAAAGTAAAGTAAAGTAAAGACTAAAAGTCAAGCAATTCAATTGTCTGCAAAAATATAAATTTCATAGGCTGTTTTGCCAGAGGCTTAAGAAAGCTTTCTAAGTTTTAGGAAACACTGCCATACAAGCATCTCTTTCTGGAAGTGTAAATATAAGGAATATCACACTGGCTCTTGAAACTAACATTTCTCTCAACTCTAGAGTTTGTTTTTCAAAATCAAAGGTTGAAAGGCAAAGTTCAGGCATGTTGGTTAGAGATGTAAAGGATCTTACATATATAATATTATATATGTTCTGAGGAAGCAAATATACAAGATATGCATGAAGAACAAAAACTTTTCTTTTTTGATTTGAAGATTTGTGTATATACAGATAGAAGTATATTTAAATGTGACTATTTGCAAAATTTTGCACTACTTCTTTTGTACAATAGGAGCACTGTGCTAATAACAAATTCCCATGTGAAGTACTGAGCACTTCAACATAAATTCTGAATGAATATTTCTCTATTCCATGACTTCTTACTAATAGATATGCTACTCAAGTCCTAAAACATGCCATAGCTTAGTGATTTCAGACTTGTGATCAGAACTTTCTGACCTACTATATAATTGGAATCTGTATTTTAAGAAAGTTTAGTATCATTTCTTGATGAACCAATCATATTCAGAACTAGTCAATACTTTTTATTAATGACAATGAAGATAGAATGAAAAACATTATTGTTAACAGATGTCAGCCACTTGAGAAAAGCCTTGCAGAGGATTAGGGAAAAAAACTGTTATATGATGAAAGGCTGAAAAATGGATGTCTTAGGTTATAGAAAGAGCAACTGGTCAGATGCTGGAGTTAAAAATTAGTACAGACAATGACACACTGAACCAGGATGCTGGAGGAGGCTTAGAGTCCCCATCTTTTGGGGCCTTTCCCAAATCATCCTTGGAGTTAGACACACATCTGTGTGAAGTATGTTACGTCCCTCCTACCTCTTTGGGATAATAAAGAGATGATGGAGACATCTCTTAGCAAGTACAACTGTGACACGGTGTCCAAATGTCCTCATCAAAATGCCTGTCTCCTTTGAATAAGTGCTGGCAAAATACACCTCCACCTGAGCTCAGGGTGACAATGCAACGTCACAAACAGAAAGAAAGGAGATGAACAGACACAGGGAAAAAAAAAAAAAACCAAACAAACTAAAAAACCACAACAAAAAAACAACCAGCTACGTTAAATTATTTCAAAGAACTTTTTGCTAAAGATATAAAAAAAATGAACATCCTCATTTCCATGGATAACCTTCTTCACAATTGATGGATTTACAATTATGAAGAAGACTTCATGTACCCCAGCACTCTGAAAATAATACTCTCTATTAGAGATGTTTTTAATATAAAAGAAAGATTCTAATATCTTGCAGATCTGCCTGCTCATCTCAATACATTGCTTTTTCTTTGCTCATAGATTGCAGAACATAAAGTTCCTCTTTCTCTGTGTCTGCCTCAAACATTCCCTCTTCTGCATGCTTTACAGTTTTACATGAAGATTTTTCTCTCACTGCTTGCAACTAACTGGCAAATTACAACTGCATACTGTATCCTTAAAGAAATCACCATTTATAACACTTAACTGGAATAACTGCCAGGAGAGAGTTAACAGTAGCTGGACACTTAAAAAGGCCTTATGAAGACTGTAGGCTTTTGGAGAAGATCTTTGTAGTTTCAGAGGAACAAGAAAGATACCAGGACAGGCAGCTGAGTGTTAAATATTTCCTAGGAAGGAATGTATAAAGTAACTTCCAAATATTTAGTGATGAAGCCAAATTCTCAAAGCCTGCAATAGCTCATCTGATACAAGGTGAACTTGTCTTCTGAATTTTCCAGAAGATAAGCCTAATCCTGCCTTGGGAAAATGTGTTTAGAATGATAGTTACTAAAATCCTGCTAAAATCTAGACAACAGCAACAAAACATGTGTTACATTCAACTTCTAAACATTAGAATGTGTGCTGTTTCTGACAAGAAAACAACCAGATCGTATAACCAAGTCATAATTTCTTAATTAAATTGAGTTGAGCTGGGGACAACAAGGAGAACATATATTTGATAGAATATTCTCAATTATGAATAGCACATTTTCTACAGTGGATGCACTTCACATCAACTTTAACGTAAGGAGATACCAAATAAAGCAAAACAGCAGAGAGAACTCAGGACAAGAAAATATAAATAATTGCAACAAGGTTTAGATTTGTTTAGTAAAGTAGTGCTCATTCTAAGCTTTGAATAAAAGATTGAACTTTTCTTTGGAAAACATATGAAGGCAGACAATGCCTTTTATAACTGTCAGCATTGTGTTACTACAGTAATCCTTTCCTTCTTCCAAACAAGAGATTTAACAATTTAAGTTTCCCTGTATATCATGCAATTCTATAGAAGGAAAAAAAAACCAAAAAAGGTTATTTAGTTCATTTCTCATTTGTATATGTGAAAAAGAAAAAAAAAATCCAAGAAGTTCAGTGATTAATTCTGAAAGCTGCCAGGAAAATTCTAGGATTCAATCGCTCTAAGATTCCCAGTGAACAAACTCCAAAGTTCAGATCTGGGTCGTCTAAACATTGTTGCCCATATCCACCAAAAATTTTTAATGTTCTGCTAAAATCATTTAAAAAAAAGTGCTTTGGGACATCATGGCAGAGAGACTGAGTCTCCCAGGCAGTTAAGTCAATGTAATGACTGGCAGGGAATATATTTTGCTTTTGTCTTTGTATTGAAGCAAAGATTCTGCTGGTGGTAGATGTTGAGAGAGAGAAGCTGCCTAGGTCAATGTGCTTACTGTGAGCTTTGTAGCCAAGAATATGATTTGCAAAATGTCATGTAATTCTTTTAAGCTCTTTTGGTGCCCTTTTATTCCACTCAGGGGTTGCAATAATCAGTTTAAAATCATGAAAGGATAATCTTTTTGCTGGGTTGCAGCTGAAAGTATTTTGCATTGCTATGGTGATTTAGGCACCTACTAACTCCAGGCAGTTTTTTGCTTTGTTTTTCAATGGTATGAAGGGCAATAAATTACATCATGTCTTGAAGTCACTCCCAAGCTTAGTTTGTATGAGACTTTAATTTTGAAACTATTGACTCACTATCTTTCCTAGTGATTTCATATAGAAGTGTATAAAGATGATGAATTTTCTAAAACTTAGATGAAGCAAGTTTTTGCAGGGGACTCTTTGGGACTGAAAATTTCTAAGCCATATGTGGAACGGCAACCTACACTGATTTTCTTTCAAGTTTATGTTTGCCTATTAAACAAATAAAGATTCTTAAGAGTTAAAAAAAAAAAAAAAGTGAACGAAATAATTAGGTCTCTCAAGCAACTTTAACTATTTCCCAAACCCAAGTGATGTTCCATTTGATCCATTCTTCCTCACAATTCTGTAGACAGCCTTAAGCCCACACACATTACTTCTTCAAAACCAATTGGTTAGTCTGCAGAAATTCCTTCAGCTATACTATCTATTCACTGTCTTTAGTTCATTACAATTACTGTGCTTCAGTATACAAAAAGAAAAAACCAAAACACTATCTTTGTGTAACACAGTATATTTTATAGAACTTCACATTTCCAGTGTAACTTTTAACATCAGACACCTGCATTTTTTATTTATGTTTTTGCTGATTACCAAGAGATGCCCTCAATTCTTTTATGTAGTGGGCATCCTGAACTACAAGTGAAATTTTGATTCAGCTACACAAAGTGTTCCAGTAAACGCTGGGAGAAGATCCACAGCTACACAGTTCTTCAAACTGCGAAAGCTTGAAAATGTCTGTGTCAAGCCAACCAGGTGAGCTTCTAAACTCAAGTAATACTGTGGCCAATATAATTTTTTTGTGTATGTTTTCATATTTCCACATGTGAAAAAAGTTTAAAATATTTATTTTTATCTGAAGCATTCTTGCTTTCTAATGACTTCTTTGTGTTAAGTATTTCCCAAGTTTAACCTGTTGAAACATATTATGTACAACTTATATTGCTGTCCTTTTTTCCCAATAGAGGTGAACTAGTATTTCTTCAGGAAGTGCTATATTATGTCTTGCCAATATAGCTCTAGATCTGCAGGATATTCCATGGCAATTTTGAAAGAAAAGCTTTCTTTTCCATTCCACTATTTGAGATTTAGAATTTTTATATTTATGCTTTGTTAGACAACTGGAGACAAATCCTCAAATCCTATAGTATTTTCATGTTATCTAATTTTTACTCTTTCTACAATTTTACACTATTATGAACAGCTTATTATTTCTTCTAAGCAGAAGTGAACTGTTTATTGACGTGAATATGTACAGCCACATAGGGAGATACTAATCCAAATATTGAGAAAGGGAAGAAAGTATTAGACGAGTAATTAAATATAAATTCAGTAATGCTACAACTGTCACAGAATCCATTATTATTTCTCCTTGAAGATCAGGAAACACTTCCCCCATGTATTTATCACATGAAATCACTGAAATGACAAAAAAAGTGGCATTATTTCTAGATAAAATATGCCTATATGCATAGGCATATGCATATAGATATAATGCCTATATGAAAATCTCTGGCTTTAAACAAGAAAGGGAGGAAGGTCCTGTTGTCACATATCCTTCTCCAGAAGCTGAGGGTGTGCTACCTTATTTCACTAAGGAGACAGTGAAACTAAAATATCCTGGTGGAAGAAGATGAGAAATATGATTCCTACAGAAGCACTGCTCTTCAGTGGGGGTGTTCATGGATGTGCTTTGTCAATCTGCCACTTTCAAATTACACCCTTACACCCTGGGCCCTCCAAGAGCCATTTTGAGAAAAAAATTGGAAGTAACAGCCTTTTATTTTCCAAATGCAACACGGAAGCACCAAATATACCTTTGAAATGTACTTATTTTCATATTTATGATTTTATCCATCACCAAGGATTTCAAGTCTATCATGGTGGAGTTGGAGTTGTGCTGACTCGGCAATGGAAAGCAGAGGCAATGAAGAGTCCTAGCTGGCAGGAAGTGCTGCAGAGGTTGATAGGAGAGAAAAGTTCACAGGAATAGTTAATTAGGCCACTAAAGTTTGTCTTTAGTTCTTCATTAGAAGAGATGGTATAAGATGGAGTTAGTCATCAATGGTCACAAAGTGCTTCTGGCGCATCAAGCAAGGTAGGAGCAAGAATGCATGAGTTTGTGTAAGTCAATTATTGCTTTTACAACCTCTAAACTAGACTTTCCTATTTATAATATCTGTTGATAAAATTTTAGCAGTCAGTGTAGAAGCAGTGTTCTTCATGCCCTCCCTCCAATTACACTAGAATAATAGGGAAGTGAGTCCCTGGGGCAGGGGTAAAGAAAAATAATAATCACAAACCCCAAAATTACCAATTGCACAAAACAGGTCTTGCAAGTACAACTTTTCTTTTGTAATAAATTAGAAAAGATGTAAACTCAGTTATTGTTGTTTCTAAGAATCATCCCTTCTGCAAGCACATGATATGACTTCACTAGTATCTGTAAAACTAAATCTTTCTCCTTAAGCCTGATGGCTAAAATTGCTACATTGCCTCTGCTCACTCTCTCAGTGGTTCTGTTTTAAAGAAAACACACTCTAGGATTACTGCATAATGCATGTGAAGGGGTCTAGACTATCTCTAGGTGAACCCACTGCCTAAAGAACGCACAGCTAGAAGGTCACAACAGATTGCTTGGGATTTTATCCAGTCAGGTTTTGAAAACCTTGGAGGATATGGACTATACAACTTGCTTGTCAACAGCCCCATCCACTACCTAACTGCCCCATGAGGAAAGAGGATATATATCCATATATCTTTATAGGCAGTCTGAAACCCTCATTTAAACTTACGCCCTCTGTCTCTCATTCTACCACCACAATAGACAGCCTGGTTCCATCATCTTGCTTATCTTCCTGTAAATACTGAGAGTCAGGTCCTCTCAAAGTCCCATCTTCTCCAGGCTGATTTAGTTCACTCTGGCTCTCCCCAGAGGGCAACTGCTTCTGCTTCTGACCATGTGGGTAGACTTTTGCTGAACTCACCCCAGTTTACTGCTGTAATTCTTAAATTTGAGGTGCCAAAACTGGACTTAGACTTCCTCAGTGTAGGGCATGGCATTTCATAAAGTTCCTCTCAGCCAAATCCTTCAGCCCATGCAGGTCCTCTGAATAGCCATCTTACCCTTATACATATTGACTGTTCCCTTAATTCGATATCATGTGCAAACCTAATGAGAAAGAGGTCCATCCTGCAGGACGTCAAATAAGATGTAAACCAGGACAGGTCCCAGCATATTCATGCATTCCAGAAGAAATCAGAGAATGACCCAGGTATTGCAAATATAAGACCCGAGTAAAAGTCAAGAATAATTAATAACTGGATGTGAAGATCTAGCATGAAAAAAAGAGTAGAGGAAAGCAATTCTGTATATGAGTGTCTATGTATGTCTAGTATCAAAGGGGAGTGGGACAGCAGGAAAATACTCATTATTACCTGAAAATCTGAACTAAGTGAACATATAGTGCTATTTTAAAGAGAAAAATATGCCACAAACTATAGGACGTCTGGAAAGGAAGTACTAAGAGGGCTGTTTAATGAAGAAAAATTAAGAAGAAAAAAAAGAAAAAAAGGGGTGATTTTATACCTTTTGGGTTTTAGGGGAATACAGATAGCAGAAAATATTAAGACATTACACTTACATTAGCAGGAAAAATAAAACTCAAGCCTTTTAAAAAAACACTTACAAACTTATTGGTTAACAGGGCATATCCAATTAGTCCTGGCAAAACTGAGAAAATATTTCTTTCTTGTATTTGCATGGATAAAACTGTTCTTGATTTCAACATTAGTGATTTTGCTATTGTTATAGACTAGTAAGAGTGCAAAAAGTTTTAAAGACCTAATAAAAATATTTCAGATCTGGGAGAGCTCCTTGTCTTATTTAGAAAAAAGTTTTAAAAAGCGAAAACAAAGATTAAAATTATTTGAGAAATTGAAATTGAGAAATGAGACTGTAAGAAGTTACAAGAAATATTAGATGGAGATTATGAATGACTTGGAGTGACTGAAGGCAGAATAAGAAATGAGGGAAAGCAAAAGACATGAAGACAAACAGTTTCCTTGGATGAACTCCAGATCTCATTTAAGTCAACGGCAAAATTCCCCTTGACTTCACTAGGGCCATGATTTCACTTCTGAAGTTTATTCACTGAAGATGTAAGTAAAGTATGTAATGCATCTGACAGAACGCTTGGGGAGAAGGGGAGATAACCATATTTTCCTACCAGATGAATGAGGTGGAATAGCAAGTATATGTAAGACCAGTAATTTTACTTGCTCTATGAGCCTTCTAAGAATAATGCTGCATTAAAGAAGGAGAGCAGATGGGCATATTTAAATTTGAAAATTCCTGTGAGAAACTTCCAAAAGTCTAACTCATACTAGAAGTAGACCCAAAGATATGTCAGTAATAAAAGTAATTAGACAAAGAACAAAAAATTGTATCACAACGTAGAGGTAGGTTAACAGCAAGTAGTCTAAGATCCTACATTTTATTTCTGTTTTGAATGTAACTATGAATAGCCCTGAAGATATTAACAGAGATATCATGATATATATAGATTAGTTATATGTGAATTTAACTGTGAAAAAACCCCAAAGTTGACAATTCATGGCAAAATCCATTTACTGCTGACAAATAAAAAAAAAGAAAATAAACTACCCATATACATCCATCTACTATAACCACTCGGAAAATATATTATGAATCCCTCAATGGTGCTTCTGCTTGAGGAGTAAAAACCCAGTATGTTAGACTAACTAGGAGGGAATAACAATGATGACAATTATATAAAACATATTTATGTATTTGTAAGTAGGCCCTCACTTCAATTTCTATATTCAGCGTACTTGACTATCCTTTAGCTAATACTCACTCATCCCAGAAACCATATAGAAGAATCTATGAAAGAACAACAAAGTGACCTATGACATGGAAAACATACCTGTGGGAGAAAACCTTGAATTGATTTAATTCAGCTGCCTCTGAAGTCAAAACAAGAGAAGAGGCTTGGAGATATAAGTAACAGTGAGATACTAATATGGAAACATGGAAAGTATAGGAAAAAAGGACATGGTCACCTTTGCCTTACTCATACTTAAGGGTCACCCAATTTAATATGGCAGATTTATAATAATTTTACCCTTAAAATTATCACACTACTAATCTATTATAAAAATAAAAAGGCATAATGCTACAGCAAAAGAGAAGTTTCCAAAATCCTCAGTATGTTACACAGTTAGTGAGCTCAGATTTTCAAAATTTTTATACATTTAAATACTATTAAAATATTAGGTATTCAATAATTCCAAAATGCCATCTATCATTAATCTACAGGAAAAATGTTTCAACACATATTGACCTTCCCACTGCAGAAGCCAGCTAGCCATTTATTCATGGACACTAGGCACAAACCTCTTGTTTTTCCTTTCTATAGCATATGCACTTCCCAACTCAGGGATAACTTATCTGCTTATCTCCAAAATATACAAATACATTTGATCATGAAGAGGCTGGAGTTGGTGTTTGGTGCTTCCTACCCTATCAGTTTGGGCCTGCCCAAGCACATACAAGTATCAACTGCTTCTCTTCAAATTAGGGACAGTTAAAACATAGAGTTTCTTTTCAAAGGAAAGTTGGAAATGGCCATTGGTATCATACCAAAATTAAAAGGAAAATATGCAAAACAAGTTTTTTGAAAAAATTCAGCTTTATAGTAAGTAGTCTGAGTGGAAAAAATGTTGAAAATAATAAAAAATGCCCCAGCAACAAAATATGTTCTCTTCTTCCATTGTAGCTTACTACAAAGAAGTGAGCATCGTATAGAAAAATTTCTAGAGTATAAATTGACAGATTTAATTTGACAATTTCATTTTCCTTTAACAAAATAAAATATTTTGTTGATAAAAAATGAGCAGTGAAAACATACGGAGGGTATTTTATATTATGAAACATAATTAAATTAAGCAGGTCTTGGTGTTTTGTCTATTGTTTGGGGTTCTATTTTTATTATTATTATTATTATTATTATTATTATTATTTTAAGACTTGGCAAGAAAAGGCAAAGACTATAAATATGGATACCCTCTTTGCACCAATATATTAAATTTTGAACATAGGTAAAGAATTTATCTTTCTGAAAAACTGGCATATTAAGAATACACTTTATTTAAATATCAAATGAGGCTTAAAGCTCACCTACAATTAGCCCTTCTTACAGGATCAAAATTTTTAAGAATCAAGTTCTGACTAAGAAGATGACATTACCATAGATTTTCTGATTCTAGCAGCTCTTACTAAAATTCCCAGCCTTGACATTTGCTTGCTCCCTTTGGTATCTAAATAAATGTATTTTCTCTGTGATAGAACCACAAGAAAGTAGAGACTTGACTAGAAATTAGCTTAGGGCACAGGCCTCTAAAATCTTTCAACCCGTCAACTGCATCTAGTTCAAATGTCTAAAGTTAACATGCTAAACAAAGAAAAGTATTCGGGAGAAAGAGCACAGAAGTTTTAAAGGCAAAATTTCAAAGCAAAATGACAAAGTACAAGAGATTTCAGTGTGAATATTTTTGGGGTTTTTGAAGAACCATAAAAAATAGCAAGCCCAGAAACAACAAAGTTCAAGACAAGAGGCTGTGGATCTGGCATGCTCTGTAGTGTCTAGTGGTTGGGAAGTTTTAAAAATTGTACGAGTTACACAGAAACTTAGCAGCAACAATTAGGTACCTCAGTGTTATTTGTGGCTTAGAGCCGATAAATATACTCTATGCAAAATCTGGAATCTTTTCAATGGTCCAGGAAAAGCGGAGGGAGAATTTGGACTGTGCTACATGAAGGCTTTGTACATTTTAATATAAATACATGCTATATACAATTGTTTTTCTATTTTTGTTGAAAACTTTTACATCAATAAACTCTTGAGAAACATAGAACTGATCAGATAAAGAGTATGGGACAATTCCCTCAAGGGAGTTGACAGCTCTTCCAAGTTTAGTGTCACTGGCAAACTCAGTACTCCTTCCAGTCCTGCATCCAAGTCATTTATGAAGATGATGAAGAGCACAGGGCAAGGATGGAGCCCTGTGGAACCCCACTAGTGACAGGTCACCAGTCTGATGTCACGCCATTCACTGTAACCCTTTGTGCCTGACTCATGAGCCGGTTGCTCACCCATCACATAAAGTGTTTATCCAGCTGAGTGCTGGACATTTGGTCCAGAAGGATCCTGTGAGAGACAATATTAAAAACTTTACTGAAGACCAAGAAGATCATATCTACTGGCTTTCCTGGATCAGCTAGGTGGGTTACCTTGTCGTAGAAGGAAAACAGGTTTGACAATCTGAACTTCCCACTCATGAAGCTCTATGCTGGCTGTGACTAGTGACTGTGTTGTCCTCTTTTTTTCTCAATACTTCCCTGAATAAGGTCTTCCATGATTTCCATGATTTTGCCAGACACTGAGTTGAGATCAGAAGGCCTATAGTTCCCAGGATCCTCCTTCTTGCATTTCTTGGAAACTGGGACAACGTTCGCCAGTTTGCAGACAGCTGGGACATCTCCAGATTCCCAAGACTGCTGGCCTAGCTGGACTAGCTTGGTCTGCTAAAACAAGCCTGGAAAAAGGCCAGCTCTTCAGTTGGGGTTTTTTTGCTGAATAGCTGATGGTAGCATTTAACAAATAGGACGACACATCACACTCAACACAGACAATTGGGTCAAGCTGACCTGTTAAGGGCTTTCTGTACTACCCTTGCCTACATTACTCATATTAGCTGAATTTTATGCTCACTATGTATTTCTCTGTGAGGGCAACTTTAAATTTGTCTTTAAAAATAAGAGTTCTTAAAAGTATTAAGCAATGATAGCTGTTCCAAATTACAAAATAAATGGATATGGACAATTCTGCTATCTTTGTAAAATGTGGCATACATGAAAAGGCCCCTACTTTTTCAAGATTTATCATATGAATCAAAAGAAACAGGGTTACAAGGGACTTCAAGGGACCATGAAGTCTCCTAATTTCCTTTCCCTACCCCACAGTAGGATCCTTTATACTTAAATCACTTTTGACCACTTTAGTTTATTCTTAGAAGCTTCCAGTATCAGTGGTTTCAAAGACTTTCTGTGCTGGTACATGTATCAGCACTTTATTATCCTAAAGTCAAAAAGGTGTGGATTTTTTTCTGGTGTTTTTCCTAACTGTTCTTGCCAAAATACCAATCAATTATTTCTTGTCCCATTCCAAATGGAAAAATTCTTTCCCATCTTCTCTGCACCATGTTCTAAAGGCTGTCATAATTTCCCATCTAGTTCCCCTCCTCTCAAAAAACCTAGTATTTTCAGTCTTTCCCCAGTCTTCAGAAAAGACCAATCAGAAGAATTGCATGGAAGATGGAGCTTACTTTTATGTACAACATTCCTATTAAGTTCGCTCTCAACAACCACATACCTTTGTCAGCACATATTTGTCACCAGCTTCTAGTATTAAGACTGTGTGTCCAGTGATTCTTTTTTCAGAACATTTCACCAAACTGTTAACATATGAATATTAATCATGCTTCCCATTTTTATACTATTGCAGATTTACTATTTAGATATGAAGAGCAACATGTGGATGAATATGCTATATCTGTATCAATTCTGCAAGAAAACACAAATACAGTCTGCCTGCAGACTGAGCTGATTAGTGTCGGAACCCAAGACATCCGTCTGGGTGCCCTGGGTGATCCGAGACCCTGGCAAGGGGTCCAGAGACAAGCCATGAGAGTTTGATTAGGATAGTATTAATTTATCACCAGGTGTAGATGTAGAATTTTGGGGTTTAATGGAGGTTCAAGAAGGCAAGATGGAGGAATCTGGGCGTGTCCCTGTCCTTCTGCTTCTCCTTCTTGCCCTCCATCTTCTGCTGTGGTAGTGGCACTTTTGGATTGGTTTAGTGTGAAAGTGCACAGTTTAATAAAGGTGATGGGTATTGGTATAATATTGAAAACAACTAGCACGTAACAATTGGTAGAAGAGATAGCGACTGCCCATGAGCGAGGCAGTTAGCCTTGGACAGCAGTGTAGGTAGCATCCGCGCTGGCTGAAAAGGAATGTATATAGATAAGGAAGAATAAACAACCTTGAGAAAGAAACCGACGCATCCTGACTCTCACTTCTGGCACAGGGCTTGGGAAAAAAAAGGACTTTATCCGCAGTCTCGGAAGGCTATCAGCCCAGGATCCGAGAATTAGGAAACATCTGAGATATCATAGAGCCTAGATTAACATATCCTGCCTCTTAGCCATATACTTTGGCCTGTGTTTAACACAGACTTCAGCTTCACAGAGCAGTCTACTCTTGCTGAATGAAATATATGCAGTGCAATACAACTGTCATCTGTATATATCTAGCTACAAAATATATATATATATGGCTTAATTGTACTTCTAGTAGCTTCAGATAGATACAAACACATAATAATTTCTTTCATAATGCTATGAAATAAAGGGCATGCATAGTAACAGAACACTGCTTAATGGGTACTCATCTCATGGTATGTCACTGCCACCAGGCATAGTCTGCCTTTGGGCTTTATGTACCCATGGGACAGTCAATGGCAACTAGCTTTGTGTCAAACCCTTCCCTAAATGAAGTTATGCTATTCTACAGGGGGACAGAAGTATAAGTAATATACACCTTCTATTCAAACTGCATCTGAAGGTCCTTCTCAAAACCCAAGTAATTCAATTACTACCTAAAGACTGCAAGAGGTTGGAGCACGGATTTGACAAACCTTTTTGTTTTGCCTTTGTACAGGACTTTCCACAGCAGGGCTCCCAACCCATCCGTAATAGTGCATATTAAAATAAACTGTAATAGTTTAGCTGAATAAGCTTTTTCCCCACAGGAACAGAGAAAAAAAGAAAAACATTATATACAAGCACATCTGGAATTCTTCAAAAACCTCTTAATACCTACCCACATAACTAATCCAAACTGAGTCTTTTTATGGAATGGCTTGTAGACAGAAGGAAAATGAAGAAAATGGACAGTCTGCTCTATCAAAAACAGTCTGGTCTACAAAACAGAGATTCAAATCTCTCTAGAATACATTTGAGAAACACGAGGAAGAGTGAAAAAGACTCTGTAAAATAAAACATATCAACGAAACTAAATTGGAATATATTTAATCTGGAAATTGGAATATGGCTTATAATCATCAAAGGAATGAAGTTTCACAATGTCTTTCAAATTTGAGATAGACTATGATAATTTTAGGAGAGGAATTGTAATATATGGTTGCCCAGAACATGACTTATTTCCTGTGTTCTTAGAGCAAGAGGATAGATAAAAGCTCAGAGGTCCTTTTTTCAGCTATGATGTCTGATAATGCCAAATTTGCAAGGAATGAAGAAAAGGACAGAAAACATGAAGATAAATAAGTATCAGTTTTGGGGGAAGTCTCTAATTATCCTGACTACTACTATCATAGCATAATACTGCATCAAATAAACATATTCCCTTATCCATCTCAATCAGAAGCTTATTAAATTCTTCAAAAAGCATCAGTGGAGTGGTCACAATCATACTAAGATTCTGCAACATCGTGAAATCCTTATTAATGGATACAGGGGAACAATGAACTTGGTAAAATCTTGGTATAGGAGGGAGATTACTGGATATGTTCAGCCTAATTTAAGATACACTTCCAATGTTGTTGCTTACTTGGAGAAAACAACCGGAATAACTGCAGTTATAACCCTAACAGAAATTACATCAGGGTTGTACCACACATATGCATTCCCAGAACTCATCTAAGTCAAAGGCTTTTGTTAGATGCAATTGTACTTTGCCAGAAGATTGGGAACCTTGCTTTTGCACATAGGCTTTACCAGGTATAATCACATCTTTAGCCGTTTTAAGATTTAGTAACTTTACTGTGACCTACACATGGGGTTTCACATGAGATGAAGCCTTTCTATAAAGCCTTTAGAAAAAACAACCCTGAACTGGAATTTTTAGTCTTTTAAAATGTTGGATTTAGGGATCATAATTAAAACTACTGATATAAGTGTTAACAATTGGATATAAGTGTATGTTTTTGTTCGACTTTTTATGTGATAAGTTTAAAGACACATTTTGAACACATGTATTTAGGAAATAGTATTTAGAGAGTCCACTTTCAAAAATTTTGGCTTATAATATTACAGTTACTTAAAAAACAAATGCAATCATCAATAGTGGATAAAATTTGTTACTGTCTCTGCAGTTTTAGAAATACACTTTAACAGCAGTGTCATCTCAGCTTTTGCATTGTGCAAAGACAGGACTCGCTTATGAACTAATTTTCGGAGTTACAAAACCACATTGCAGAGAGATTTAGTTGTGAAATGTCAAACAAATTTTTAACATTCACAACAAGTGAATGTTTATATGCTGCTTTTTCTTATACAGACCTTTTAGGTGAAAAGCAAAAGTATCTTATCCATAGATTGAGAATTCATGATAGCAGTAGCACAAAGTTTTCAGCAAGACAGTTTCCAAAAAGATTCTGTGAAACCCCACAGGAGCCTACCAACTTCTACAAGGCATGCTATGGGTATCTGACTCTTTTCAGCTGAAGGCGCTGTATCTCTGGAGTGATCTTTTTGTTAAGAGCATTGGGAATGTACTCTAGAAGTGCAGCAACTGGGGCTGGAATAATGTAAAAAAGAAATAGCAACTTCTGATCAAAAGTAAGACATGCAACATTCAAGAAGCTAGAGTCGAAATAAAAAACTGGACCATCAGTGTTGGAAAATAAGTAAATAGATGAACAGAAGCAAAGGTAGAGGACAAATGGACTGAGAAGTAAAGTAATGTAGAATAAAATTTAAAAAAGAAGAATATAAATATTTTGGGAAACATTCAAGTGAAAAGTTGTTTCAATGGGAATGGTGAAAAATATTATTAATCAAAACATCATTGCTTATTTTTCCTTTAGTGTCCACAGGTAAATGGCTCTGTACAAAAGTCAGAATTATTTCACTGCATATTCTCAACAGAACTTCCTTCAATGGGACTATGCTCAGGCAAAAGCTATAACCCTTAAGATCACATTTCCTAGCTGTTCCTCTTTTCATATAAAAATAAAAAGTTGTCACAAAGTCTCTTTGCCCATTATCATCCTTATGTTAGATTTATGAATAAAAATGTGTGAAATTAAATTATACAGGCATTAAAATATCATGTGATTAGGTGAAACGTTTTTGATGAACAAGGATACTCAGAAATACTGCAATTGCTACCACGTTCATCTGCTCAATTACACGCTTCTCACCTATTTAATAATGCTTGTTACATCCCTGTTAATTGATGTGTTTCGTGAGTTTATTTTCTTATACACTATGTCAAGTCTTATACAATGAACAAGAGACTTGGATCATAGCAGTCCCCTAGAACAGAACAAGCCTCCAAGGTAAATGCAAAGACATCATGAAATGGGACAATGAAATGATAAAAAAAAAAAAAAAAAAAAAAAAAAAAAAAAAAAAAAAAAAAAAAAAAGAAGAAGGAAAGACAGGGGATTGGAACATTATGAAGTTAAAGAAACAAGGGAATGAAAGGGATTAAAACTGGAATGATAGGTAACCTACTGTAAGTGGTGTGAAAGCTTAACAGTGGGGGACTGGAATAATCAGATATGGGAACGACCTGACAATGGAATGCTTTCAAACTGAAGCACCTCAAAAGTAAATGATCTTAGAGCAGAATAATCATATTTGCCTCTGGGAATAAAATTTAAAGATAAAAAAGTTTGAAAAAAAATAACAAGTTTGATGATTATGCAGATAGAATTGCAGAGAGAAATGATCCAGTCAGGGCAAGAGTGAGAAAAGGTAAAGGAGCAGGGTTGGGAATGACAGGAGAATAAAAAGAAAACGTGACTGAAACCAAAGATGCTTGGAACTCACTTTTTCCACACAAAATCGAAGACGAAGAACTACACTGGATAAGGTCTTTTTTTTCTTTTCTTTTTTTTTTTTCAGAGTGACTCTTACCCTTGCTCATTTGGACAAAAGTTATCCTTTCTCATAACAACTTACCATAACATTTTCTAGAAACAGCTTTAAATATCATGGAATATATATGTGTGTGTCTTGACATTTGGCTTCAAACAATTCCTGTATTAGGTAGTACAGCACTACAATAGCTGAACATAAAGACTCATATAGGAGATGATGTATGAACTCACTTTTTGAGAAGCACCTCCAAAACCTTATTTCTTGTTTTCACTTTTCTAAAAAAGCTGTCAACAACCAAAATTCTAGAAATAAGAGTGGTATTAACTTCCAGGATTCTGGATCTGCTGTTAGTGACTAGAT
Source organism: Acrocephalus scirpaceus scirpaceus (assembly GCA_910950805.1). Classification (NCBI taxonomy): domain Eukaryota; kingdom Metazoa; phylum Chordata; class Aves; order Passeriformes; family Sylviidae; genus Acrocephalus; species Acrocephalus scirpaceus. The sequence goes on from OU383777.1 coordinate 25,568,237, forward strand.
TATTTTGGTAAGTCAGTTGAGAATGAGTTTAGTTGCATTGTCCTTAGTCTATACTCTCACAGAGTGAGCAGGGAGACAACCATGATGACAAGCCCCTTCCTCAAAACCTCAGCAGAGGGGTATCTGTTTACCCTATCACCTTTTCTAAGTTCTTCCACTCCTTATTTAATGAGCTGCAATGAATTTTAATAGAATGGCATAATGACCCCATTGTATCCTACTGTAAGACTACATTTTCTCAGTCTGCCATTTTCCTTGTTTTCTCATGACCAATTTCTTTCAGTTTCCTCAATGTTTCTTCCTGCTATGAAGAGCTTTTCAGATTAAAATTGTACCTTTTCCCCCCCAGGATTATACAATGAAGTAAAGTGGTATTTTGCATGATACATTTGCCACGACCATGGGAACAAGTGATGTGCTAATTATACTGGTCTGTGCCAGTTGCAATAATCACTGAAGTGTAATCAGTTTAGTACAAATGCAGAGACAAACACCAGAAAAATAGTTGAACTTGGTTTCCATCCCTTATTTGCCATCCCCAAGAGTGAGAACTCTCGAATATATAATAGCGACAGGAAAAGTAACAGCACAAAGTTGATTTCATTACGATCCTGATGTTCGTTTAAAAATCTAAATTTATTAGTTCTGAAAGTACTGACCTTCAAATCCCACCAAAGCTCTTCAGTAGTATGCTGTCTATTACATACAGAAAAGAAGTTAGAAAGAAGTTGCATTTTCAGTAACGCATGAACTGTCATTACTATTCCTAAACATCATCTCATGTCTCATCCAATGCTGTTGTTTTTACAGGAATAATATAAGTTTTCTCCGATATTTCCCACAACCCAACTTTAACTGCACTTGCTTGAATTTGTTTTCTCTAGTTCAGAATTCTGAATTTATACTCCAAAGGAGCATACTGTGAAACTTACAGCTACATCCATGTACAATTGTTATGTAAGATTAGCAGCACCTAGTTTTACATAAATAATGAATCTTTGTGCATAAACTATCTTCAGTTCTGTTTGTTGCTTTGAAACCTGTTGCTTTATCAGCTCTAACTCACAGTAAGTTTGGAGAGGCAGTCCATGTTGAAATAATGAAAGAAAAAACAGTCCTAAGCATTTACTTAAAATATAATTGCCTGACACTCATTGTTGACAACTGATCTTAGAATAAATTTAAATTTTGAACAGAACATATCTGCCCACAATAAGTAACAGATTTTCTCACTTGAGATTTATGTCAAGGAAGCACTCAGTGCTTGCATACCACAAATCAGATTTGAAAGCCAGTCAAAGACAGAACTTGGATTTAATACAGTTAGATACAGTATTAATACAGAAAGAAAACCTAGGACTTAAGATTCCACTACTCATATGCTGCATCCTGGATCATGGAATTGCCACCTTTCATCAGATAGAGAAAGGAAACTGGGAGGCACACAATATAAAATTTCAGATGCTTTATGTAATAATTAATATAAGAATTACCCCTGCTACCAGGACATGGTTATACTGATCACCTACAACTTACTGTGATATTTTTAAGTATTCATCATAAGAAATGGAGCAGATTATATTTCATTACCTAAGACAAAATTTTACAGGTTTTAAAGTGCCCTAAATACACTGGCTGGGACTCACTGCACTAAACAAAACATTTAAGTGTGATACAGTTACCTGAAGTTATAGACCTCCTGTCTTTCTCTAGTCAATGAACAGAGACTATTTTCTAAGTTGATTGGTCTGGCTATGTTAAGATACCCGGTCACAGATGAGTAAATTAATGACTCTAACTGCTCTTACTACTGTGTTACGCAAAACCAGATGTGAAGTACTAGGTTCATATCCAAGAACTGAAACAATTTCCCCACTTTCTGACACTCAGTAGCTAGGGCACTGCAATAACTGAAATCAATGTCTCTGATGACATTCCAATGCTCAACCACAGATATTCTGACTTCTGCACACACACACACAAAATATGAAAAAAACATTAATATAATCATCCCAAAATTAGACAGTTTTGCTATCATATGGTTTTATATCTGACAAAATGACAGTCAGTACAATTCCAACAATCAAATGCCTAACTAAGATGCTTGACTTTGACACCACCACTGGGACTCTTTTCATATTTCCTGCTGAAATACCAAACAAATGCCTCTCTCTGGAAGCTTGTCTAGAATCCGAACTCTGCACCTTCCCAATTGAATGCTTTGATCTCTAAACTGTGCACAACCCCTTGCCTCTTTCCCTAATACCTTGCTCCATTGTTTCTGCATGTGTGCCACCTACAAGATGGCAGGCAACATTGCTCAGCATAGACCTGCTGCTGCGGCTAGTGCATTTTCCTGGGAATAAGGAGATGGAGGTTTAATGTACTTGGAGATTAAAGGAGCCTCCAAATTCATAGGTGAGTGCAATAACTATCACACCTCAAGAACCCTTCTCTAGGGGAGAAACATCCACACTTCCTGGGTGAACCTTTTCCAGAGACTAAAAGTAAGTAGGTGCTTGTGCCAGTAAAATACTTTTCTTTACCAGTTTATCAAGTATTTTTCAGTTTTAAAAAAAGAGAGATTATGTTATTTGTGTAGGCAATTCAAACTTTAAATTGTGTCATCATTGTTTTCCATATTCCTCACTTGTTTTACTTCTGTTTTGCTTTACCTATGTTATTTTCTCATTTACTTATGTAATGCCCTTTAACAAAAATGAGGGTCCCTGACCAATGTCATGGAGACAATGAAGAGGTCTCTTCTCTTCCTTGGTCCTCTGCCCCCCTTGCAAGCCTCTCCCTATACCCAGGCCTTTCCTTGCAGATGGCATTCATTCCCTTTTTCCCCTGCAAAGAACAGGAAAAAATGTCACAAGTGAGTGGGCTTGCATCCAGCTTGCATCTTTTGTCTGATGGCTCCTGGTCTCACAGAAACCCAGAATTCTTGCACTAAGTTTGGTGCCAGGGATGAATGTTCATAAATTCTTTCTCCAGTGCTGTCTCAGGGCATTTACATTCTGTTGCTTCAGTCTATCAAGAACTGAGCAAGACGTCCTCACAAATTTCAAAGGAATCAACATAGCAAGTCCCGAAAATGCCTATTTTGACAAATGACACATCATAAAAATGAGAGAGGAAGGCTGAATCTTGAGTTAGGGTGTAACTGAAGGTATTCTTGCCTTTGTTATAGGCAAGAATTACTTCAATATGCACTATTTTGGCTATAAACACAGCTATAAATGTAGCCATATCTACATAATCATATGCACAGATATCACAGTTTATCCAGCAGAATGGCAGACAGAGCATGGGATATGTAAACAGATCTGCCTAACACTTACAAAACAATTTTAATAGCAAGTGTCATTCTTTTCTGTAAAGTAGCTGTTTTTAACACACATGATCTAACTCTTGTTTGCTCTTTAAAGTTTTATTGTCTTGGCATTTTATACAGGAAGAGAGCATTAGCATACTCAGGAGAACTGCTAAAAGTAAAAGGCCTCAAGCTACCCACTGCATGGTTGATAGCATAAAGCATGGGATATAAAAACTTTTGTCTGATTGCTCACTTTACTTGTTTTAGAGTAGTGTTACTCTCAAGAGCATATATTCATGTTCTTTCTACTTCAAGTTTTATTACTTCTTTTGTATTATTTAATACATCTAAAGACACTTCCAAAAGACAAATTTTTCCATTTTGAAAAAGTAATGGTTTGGAACCTGATAAAATACATGAATGTTCACAGTGTATTATTTTCAAAGGCGAGTAGAATAAATGTGCAATAAAACAATTAAATGCATGACAATAAACATTTCTATGTGATCACAGAAATATTAATATGCCAAACAAAAGAAAAAATACCAGTAAAATATTTTCCCTAAAAAAAGGTCAGATCAAAATGGATTCTTCACACATCAGAGCATAAGTAAAAAAGGGAGTCTGGTCTCAACTACTGTTGCTGTTAAATATCCCACTCTAGCAATTAAAATGAACATTTAAAATGTGAAAGAGAAAATGGAATGAAAAAAGGCAAATGAGATCAGCTTTTTAAAACATAAAAAGAAAAAGACATCATAATTTTAGATACACTTAAAAAATTATCCTACAGTAAACTTAAAACTAAGTCTACTTACATATCACACTGCTAATTATTATATAAATAACCTGGGAAACAATACCTCCAAGATACATGTTTTACTATTTAGTAAACAAGAAACTGCCTTGTTTGACACCACTGATTAAGGCCAGGCATTTCTAAAGCTTCAGACACATTTCTGAAATCCACAATACATCAATTTTTAATACTTCCACTCTCTCAGCTCCATTAAAAAGATGGTAGGGGAAAGAATTTAGAGTAATTAATGATATAGTTAGCTGCTAAATATTAATAGGAATCGTAGTCTTGCATAAAATATAACATATAAACCTTGCCAATACAGACGCACCAGTAATTAAACTTGAATATGTAATTACACTGATTTATATGACAGGCAAAAAGTTACACTTTACTGGCTTCTATGTAAACTGTGGGCAACAGTTAAACTTTGCATTTTATGGTTTATATAAAAGGCCAATATCTCTACTACAGTTCATAAATGGTTTAGAGAGTCATAGTTAAAATTACAACTAATTCCAGTGTGAACATTCTGACTATACCTTACAAACCAGGCCCTGAAAATGACCACAGAGATGAGCCTCCCATTGCATTCAGAGCTTGCAAGGAAATTGATGAGGTTAAAAAAAAAAAAAGGCAAAAAAAAGCTTATAGCAATCGCTACAAAGTAAATGAAGATTCATCTATTTAAATGTTTTAATATAAATGTTTGGTTTCAAATATATAGCTCCAGATGTTTCACTTACCACCTTTCAAAGCTCTTTTGAGTAATATTGTGTC
>OU383777.1:25583134-25588134 GCA_910950805.1 Acrocephalus scirpaceus scirpaceus
TTCAAATCTTTCAAAGTGGATTTCCTTTTTACACCTCGAAACCTATCACAAAAAGATATTCTCTCTAGTTTCAGTCTAAAGGCAATGATTTGGACACTTATAGGTGTACTTTGTTTAGTGTCACCTATGGTGTAGATTGGATAGATTTTGCAAAAGATAGCATTACTTTTAAAGAAACATACAATTTGACAAGATATTGCATTTTACCTTCATTTTATTGCCATATTTTTCATCACATTCATTGTTTTCCAACTGTCACTAAATTGTTCATTTTCTTAGCCTGCTACATTTGTAGGCCTATTTACTGTTTATGAAGCAATATGCACTTACAGGTTTTGGAGATGGCTTGGGCTCCGAGGGTCGCATGTGCAAGTGGGTCATCATTGCTTGAAGACGTTCGCGTTCTTTAGAAAGCTGTTAAGAAAGAGTGGGATCAGAAGCATTTTAGAAATGACTGATACAGCTATTTCACTGCAGTGATACATCTTATCATTGAGCTTGTCTTGGTGTAATGATTCCTGCATATAAAAGTCTGTCTCAGTAGAAACTTATCTAAGAGGAAATGCAACTTTGGGGAAAGAAAGGAAGAAAGGAAGGAAGAAAGGAAGAAAGGGAGAAAGGGAGAAAGGGAGAAAGGGAGAAAGGGAGAAAGAGAGAAAGAAAAAAAAAAGAAAGAAAGAAAGAAAGAAAGAAAGAAAGAAAGAAAGAAAGAGAAAGAAAGGAAAAAATCAACAAAAACTTTTATAGCCTTTCATATGTTAAAAGGTCAGAGAAAACAAATAGCACTTCATCTTTTTGTCAATAAGAGAATTGAGGTCACAGTCGCCTCGCCAGTAACAAGTTACTAAGACCATAAATTAGAAGGTCCATAGTGTCTCTTTAAAGTCCTGTGGACACTGTTAGCAATGGACTAGTGCCAACAACTGTGAAGGGGTGAAGGGTCCTCAAAGCACAGTGCCTGCCAGGATTGACTACACACTTCATCCTTTCCCACTGAGGTCCAGTTAATGCCCCCTGCAATCTGCCATCATCAATCTAATTCAATAGAGTGACAGAGCCCAGGCAGTGTGAAACACTGAACTCTGCCATCAAGTCGGCATCGACACTGCACTGGGTCTCATTACAACTGATGGACCCTACTTCACTAGCAGTCAGACAAAGCAAAAAATGGCATAATTGGTCACACCACAAGCTAAATCTTCACTACAACTGTTAGATTACAGCCTAGTCTTTGTAAATGGTAAACAGTTCCTATGAAGTCTTTATGCTGCCTTTAAAAAATATCATGTTACTTAAATCTCTACTTTTTCTTAACAGATACCATTTTCTGATCATATATTATGTAAATATCTGAAGTTTCAGATTCAAACAAGGTACCAAATTAAAAGTAAAAAATGAAACAGGAGGAAGTGCTTGAAATATGCAACTTGTTGATAAGAAAAGCAGAATATAAAAGAGTAAAATGTATTTTACAACATGAAGAGTTTTTTTTTTCTTTTTTTCACAAACTAGCTTAGTAGAAGAAATGCTCAAAATTTCATTCTAGTGATTTGGCTCTGGCTACCTACAACATGATTTCAACATTAATTGCAATAAGAATTAAACTCGGTGTTTAATACTACCACTTTCCAAAGAGTTCTTGCTCTTACACCTGTAGACTGAGACTGCACAAAGGAAAACAACTTGTAAGTAATTTTAAGAGATGGAATTATCTTTAGTACTGCAGGTATTTAATTTGATCAGTGTATCTTAAACTAAAGAACATTTGAGGTAAGGGGTGGGAAGGTTTCTTCTTCATATTACCTGAAGCTTCGTACTACGTGTGTGAAGCTTCGTACTACGTGTGTGACATTTTAGTGACATAGCATTTGCCGTGACATAAATTTCTAACTTAGTTAACAAACAAATTAAGCTAACAGTATTGTGTAAATAACATAAAAGAAATAGCAGCTTTACCTGGGTTTAAAACTCATTCACTTTAAGGGAAATGACAACAATTTACATTATTGTATGCTCCTCTCATTGTTTTGGATTTCCAGCATAAAAGTAAAAAAGACTCAAAAAAGCCTTGGCTGAAAGAAGAATAAGTACTCTTATGTGAAAGAGAACTGTGAGACAATACTCCAAAAAGGTGAAAAAGGTGAGAGTTGTTAACCTTCTTTCTCTACATATGGCAAGAAACAGGAACAAAAATCTTAGTCCCTTGCTGCATCCCTTGAGCTCCTCTGAGCAGTCCCAAGAGAGCATGGGACTGCTGAGGCATGGCCCCTCCACTGACTGCTGTGTGGGCAGGAGGAGACAGTGTGGTGAAAATGTCCTGCTTGGTGACCCCTGAGGCTTGTGCCCAACCTCAGCAGCCTGGTAAGTGTAGTCACAATAGTGGGAAACCCCAGGGGTGCTCATTGCTCCCTGCATAAGCAGAAGGGAGCATTCACATACATGCAGTGACCTCTAATGGCTACAGCACGCACAGGGCGCTGCAGGCCTGCGGTCTGAGGCATGGCACTCCCTGGGGACCTCCCCGAGCGCGTCTGACATTCCACCTTCTTGCTTGCAGAAAAATGCCCTCCATCAGGCTGGGAGTCATTTTGGGTGGAGATATGCTCTGCTACTCTTTTATCCCACAGAACAACACAGACAAGCACTGGGTCAGAAGGGAAGAAGGAAGGGGGGTCCTGACCCAGCATTTTAAAAAGTAAAGATGGCTTGGATCCAGTCTTTGCTCCAGGGACTGCGTTTTTCATTCTTGATGAATAGCATTAGAGTCTTAGTTCAAGCAAAATACCGTAGACAATCTTGATGCTGGATAATTATTGCATAATTTATAATGTGAAAAATCTTTAAGTAAAAAACCCTCACTTTTTCATGAATATAAACAAATTTAATGTAAGAAACATATGCCTTTAAGCTAGAGTCACTAAGGCAAGTGTTTTTAGTTTAGGTTAAAAGTAAATAAGTAATAGGATAATGCATCCATATAACAAACCTGTATTTCTAACTGCTGAACCACTTGCATTTGCACCCGACACTGAGCAGTGCTTCTGTCATCCAATGCATGTTCATTGTTAAGGTGCCTAGAGAAGGAAGTAAGACAGTGTTAAGGTGAGGAAGATATCTTTATGAGTCCATTTTTCCCTCCTGCACATTTGGTTCCATTACTTCCACTTGGAGTCGTGCAGAAAAACCTAGTTCAGAGCATGCCGTACAGACAACAATACAAAATAACAAAACTGATTCTTTCATTTAGTTCTAAAAAATTTCCCAGTGAGGATTTTCAGATACTCAGTTTCTATCTCCCAGGTCACATATGCTATCTAACAGCTGATGTAACCAGATATGAATATTTGTTAGAATGACTGAACTGATTTCCACTCCCTGTTGCTGATGCAGATGAAGAGAATCACCTTAAAAATGAGTCACCAAAAGATATGACTGCTTTTAGGCTGCTTGAACTACTGAGAATTAATGTAGACTTTGTTAAGATTTCTCTATCTGCTCTTCTTTAATCATTAAGCAGCAAGAGAATACCGACCACACCTCCCCAAAAACAGAGCTGTAGGGGAACAGCCAAATTTCAATGCAGTTTCTAGAAGTAGATGGAGGATGATGGAAGTGATTACCCCCTCCCCCAGTATGAAGAAAAGTGTGTGAGGTAAAGGCAGGGGAAGGACCAGGTATATACCTTATTAATACAGCAAGCCTCCTGGGAAAGGTTCAGGCTACACACATGAGCTTAGCAAAACAAAAAACACACTCTGCATCAGGGATAGAGGACCTCAGTGAGCAGCTGCCTGAAACTGAAGCTCAGCCCAGACCCAAGTGGCTGTCCCCTAGACATTTCAATTGAGCGTAAATTTACAAAGATCAATTAATAATGCTTTTTTGAAGGACAGTGTGTTCATTTTCTTCTCTCTGTCTTCTGGGAGCAAAGAAGTCTCTTTTAGAGCTTTAATAGTAGACTTTCTGCTCCATGGAGAAGAAAACATAAGCATGAAGAAATGGAAGCAAAGGAGTTCTGCCTTTGAATGTCGATTTACTGGCTATTTCCACTGTAGGCATGAGGGGTAAGCTTTGCAAGGATTACAGTCACAGGTGGTCTCTCAGTTACAAGAACGGAGTTATCTACACCATGGAGGAAATGTATCTGCTCCTTCTTCTTTTCTAGCAGAATTAATCAAAGAACTATGCAGTCATTTGTTTGTTAATCTATGGTGAAAATGTATTTGTCAGAAATAATGGAAAAACAGAGTGATTGTATCACTTCTACTAACATTTGTGTCTTTTAAATCATGACTTCATAGGTTTAGGACCCTATGATAGAGTTTTCTGGTGAGCAGAATGTTCTGCTATTCTTGAAATAGGCATGTCTGAGGAAGAGATATAAGTAATGGTGAAAGGTTTTGTTCATTCTTTTAATATAGAATTCTTTAAGAATATACATATAACTTGCTTGGTAGTTTATGCTAAGTTCAAGTATCACCAAGGACACATTTCCTTTACGTGAGTCATAAAACCTATAATTTATTTATTTTGAAAGGAACTGACTTCATCGCCCCATTGATGCAAAAATGCACAATCAGTTTAAAATGCAGGTAATTGCTCAGAACATACCATTCACTTGTTTTCTGAAATTATTCAGAAGAATTTTACTCTCTCAATTACACAGGCATGATAGTGCATGGCCAGCTGATGTAATGGTTTAATATTTTCAGTTAATTGGGTACAAAATTGCCAGAAAAAAATCTGAAGACAGATTTTACCTTTGCGTCATTCCCACTGTCACCAGTACACACCAGTACAACGTGCTTCCACGTGCACATGTGCTCTCCTGTGTATGCTCACAGGTACATGTGGATAACATGACAGTAAGCAAGAGTACAGGTATAAAAGATCTCCCAGCCCAAGTTTTAGGCTACTGCATACTCATGATTATTTATTAGTTATTACAACACCATATGTTTGCATAACACCTTACAAAATAGATACAGACATAGTCCTTG
>OU383777.1:25593134-25600634 GCA_910950805.1 Acrocephalus scirpaceus scirpaceus
AAACTTCTTGAGCCATTCAGAATACCTGAAACGAATTGTAGCTAATTGGAATGTCCTCAAATTACCTTAAAAAAAAAAAAAAATTCCTATTGTATATATATACAAAAAAATTGATGGTGTAAATGGCTTTTTGTAGCTTTAAATCATTTATTGAAAGTTATTTTGTCATTTCACCCTAAATCATTTCCATGATTAGCCAGGTGAAGTCAAGCTAGTGTTTTCTGTCCTAATCCTCCTTGGAACCTCTGCTCATTTTTCTTTTTTTAGATCAAGCGGCTAGGTAAACCATTTTCTGAGCAGAAGTTGCAGTTCACTTCATAAACCAGGCACTCTTCAAAGTTGTCATAAGCATATTACAGAAATACAGACTACTAGGCTGGGGTAGAATACCTTATCAATATTTCATTTTGGTACAATATACTTGCATTAACTCTCTTAACACAGGTATCATATTGTTTCAAGTCACAGAACCTGAAACATCGCAACAGAGATTAGACTAAGAGCAAAGCCTTGAAAACTACAGCCATTAGTCCTGTCATCCCCTATAAAGTTAATGGGTTGGAAAAATGGTCAATCTTTGGACTAAAAGTTGATATTTAATTGAAAGAAAATGTTTTTTAATTGTAATGGGGATTTTGCATTAGTGTGAACATGAAAATGTACTAAAGAATCTAATGCAAGGTTATGTATTGATTTCCATCAACGCTAGTGTAAAATGAAAGAATATTTCTATTTCATAAACAAACTCTCCTATTCAGCATCATGACTTCTTATTTGTTTTAAGGGCACAGTAAACAGACTTGAATGAAAAGAAGAAATAATAAAATATTCTCTGATAGCTTCTGCTGATGTATAGGACAAAAAGCCATGACACTGCTGTAAACCCTGATTGCTTCTGCACCAGAATTATCAAGATGTTATGTGTCACTTTCATATTTTCCAGGGTTATGTGGTTCAGGAAAGCAAGAGCATCTGTAAACCTGGCACTACACTGCCTTAATCAAAATGGCTTTACTGATCATGGATTATAACAAGAGACCTGACATAATGGATGTGCAAAGTCTGCCCAAAGAATTAGCATCACTATAGGCTAGATGGATGGATGCATTCAGGAAATGTAGTTTTTCTTGAAAAGGAAAATGCTTAAGCTAAATGAGTTTAAATTCTTATTATTAATAATACTTAGAACACTATATTGAATTTGGGAGATTTCATTTTTCTTTCAATACAAACTTATGTAAATCAGGTTCTTTTAAATCCTATACAGTTTTCTTTAATAATAAGCCATTGTTTTGACATTCCACTTAAAGCACTAATAAACAAAAATTTGTCAGGATCGATACTTACATACAATTTGCAAGTCAGTGTAAGTTGCTTAATTTAAAATTGAAAGACAGAGTAAGTATTGCAAATACTTTATGAATAGTATTGCCATAATTCTATTATAAAGTAGTACGAAGTGATTATGGTCTGGTGTTAAGGTGCTTCTGTTATATATCCTGTAGTTTGCCATTTGTAAACACATCTTTTTGATGTTTCTGCCAACATCCTGGCAACAAAGCAGTGCAATTTCAAATGAGCTAATTAACTTAATTGTTGATGAAGCATGAAACAGTTCATTCACCCTGTTAGCTGCACCATGACAACATAAGAGTCTCAGCCCCTGAAGTTACTCATCTATATAAGCCTATCTGTAGCTTTCCATTAAGATCTATTGCATGCCAAATGAGTATGGCTCTTCTAACAAAGACCAGTCCATAATGTACATAGGTAGCAAATCAGTGCTGTTGTTGAAAATTCAAACAAACACAGAAATACTAGTAAATACTTTGAATTAAATAAAAATGAAAGATTGCAGAAATTCATTGCAGTTTCAAGCTGCAGATGAAAAGGAAAAGCTGTGTCACTTATTTCCTAAATGCTCTGATTTAGAAAATAGCTGGCTAAACCAAATGCTGAAAAAGCAATGACATCACTTTTCAGTCCTGAAAGGTGCAAACCCACCTGTACACTGTGGGGTTTTTTCTATGTATCTTGTGCACATGCAAGAACAAAAGCAAAAATAGATAAGCAAGTGAGAGTTAAATGGTCCTGCTTAGGCCTTTGTGCTTTTTTATTTATACTATACACAGTAATTCCCACTTCACACAAACTGTCAGAATTTAAAATGTGCTTTTTCATACTCCTACTATCCAATATAAAATCTAAAGCATCTCTTCAAATTTTCTGAGGCTCCATTTCAGTAAAGGATAATAAGAGGATTAAACACAGTGCTATTGAAAGGCCTGAAAAAGTGTTCGACATGAAAGAAAGGATAACAATTTGACCCTCTGCTGATAGCCTCGATTATCCAGTTGCTTGAAATACACACAAAAAAATCTCTGATATGGTTTACAGTAAAACTTTGTTTGCCGTCTTTCACCTTCCCTTGCCTTGAACAATTTTGTACCAATGAATAAAAATCCACCTACTTTAAAAATTGTCCAAAATCTTCACAAACGCTTTCACAGCCAGGCCATTTGCAAACTCCATGACCATAGAGAGTATGGGAGGCCCCAGTCTCCTCGTGTGACGAGCTGCAGCAAAAGAATAAGGCATCAGATTCATCTCAAAAGCCATAATCGTTGGAGGCTGCTAGCGCCTGTCAGGTTACGATCAGTGACAAACAGGTCAAAACAGGTCAATTTAGCTCAGAGCAGTCAGAAAAATTTAATCGTTCTATTGAATAGTTCAACTGCCAAGGCTAGATGATGTTCCAATTAGAGAAGAAATAGAGCCAAAGATGACTGTTAATAAAGGATGAAAAAATAAGATGACTGTATAATACCGTATGCTAATTATGCCATATGACCTTGGTGTAACATTTACCTATAAATAAAAAATACACTCAGAACTGATCAATTCTGAGTATAAATATTAAAGACTGACAGTCAGAATTTCTGAATATTGTGAATGTTAAAAAATATTTGAATTTTCTGCTCAATGTGTATAAAAATAAAGTTGCTTCCATTAATAAATGTTTTTGTTCAAAAGCATTGCTTTCATTAACTATGTAGCTTCATAAAATTCCCTAGCTGTACTCCATGCCTTTTTCTGGAACCTTCAAATAATTTTGCAATTATTTCATCCATGATGAGTTATCAAAGAAATTCAGGGAATTATTCCATGGATATGGGTGACATCTTGAAGCAAAGAACCATTCTGTGAGAAATAACCACAAAAGTAATACTAACTAAAAGTACTACCTATAAAGGTACTCAGATTTTTAAGTAATATAAAATAATGATAGAAAACTGTTCTCACAGTAATATGAAGATGAGAGACAGTTAAATCATAGTCTCATAAGTATTAAAATAATTACATGGAAAATTTATTTGAAAATAAAATTTCTTTATGATTTAGGTTATATAGATACAATTAAGTTTCATCTTATATTGAGATCATCTATATCTCACTACACTAATATATTTATTGGAAAGTGTTACAGATACTACATAGTCTTGTATTTAATCCATTACTTGAAATTAAGGAACAGTAAATAATATCTGGCAATGTGTCTGAAAAATGAATTTAACTTCATCCATATGGTGGAATTCCAATGTATTACACTAACAACACTGAAAATTTGTACAATATATGTCAACTTCATTACTGTCATGCATAAAACAGAAAATTTAGAGGTTTCTTTCACAAGAAACAAACAACATGAGAGCTGCCTTAATATACTGTTTTGAAATGCTTTTAACATAGAATCTCTGCACTGAATTACAGCCTTGACAACTCATATAGATGTACTTTGTCAATGAAACCAGGAGTGTGATTCTGCCTGACTGCCAGGTGTGTTAAACATGTTTTTGATTGGAAATCATGTGACTTAAGATGTTATACAACCGCTTCACGTCAAATGATAAGCACAGTTGAAATCTCGTCAGAATTACCTGTCTCGCCTTGCATTTAGAACTGAAGACTGTCCATTCACTATGGAATGATGAGTTATTGGTGGTGATGCTTTGGAAGTGGTGGAGGAGGTAGTAGAGGAGGAATTGTTAGTAGTGAGGTCTAGCCCTCCATGTTTAATGCCATTGTCTTCCATACTGTGAACTCCAGTCACTTCTTTCCATAACTGCTGAATCTCAGCAGGACTTAAGCCAGCTATAAAATGAAAGAGAGCCCCACTAATATAACAAAATAAAGAGTTTCATATAATGAGCTCAGTGTTATTAATGGATTAATGCCAACAATAAAGCTGATGCTGTTTTACCAGCACAATCAACATGTAGTAAAATATAAATTCATAAATCCATAAATTCATAAACAGAAAACAAAAAAGAGCTTAAACTTGCTCTCTACTCCACTTGCAGCCTGGAAACTTGTAGTTTCCAGGATTCATCCTAGGTCACAAAAAGCAATGTCTTGTTAAACGTATCTCTACATATATGTTAGGGTTGTTGGGCTCAAGTTTGCATGAAGTAATGGAAACCTTCAGTACAATATGCTTCTGCCTGAAGTAAAGACTACAAAACACAGGCAAGAGAAGGGCTGTGAGCATTCTCTTATCTTGCCACTGAACATGCAGCTAAGATAGGAAACCAGATTTTGAAAGATGAAGAGTTCATCAGAAATAAATACACCTTCTGTCACTGTTAGACCTTGTAAGTTTGACATATCACTTTTAAAAAATACTAGATTAAATGCAAAAAAGAATGTGAAGCCTAGAGATCTTGTGATTTCTTCAGCCTGACATGGTTTGTCCAGAGGTATCTTAAAATATTCTGTATTTCATCTCAACAACCGAAATTAGGTAACACATGGTCATGGTATCTAGATCTGCTGGAATGCAAAACATTCAAAATGCTGATGCCGTTTGAATCAAAATACTGTGCCTTTTTTTTTTTTTTTTTTAATGAAAGAGCTCACATTTCTGGTCTTGAAAAGTACTAGAAAGCATCTGTTCATTCAAAATTTTCATTGAGTATCTTTTTTTGGTTAATAAGATACAGTAGAAAGATGTAAAGACTTTCACTGTTTGACAAATCTATTTATTAGATAATTTTTATTTTGAGAACATGTAAACTCAAACTACTGAAAGAGATTCAAGAAAAAATTATGAAAAAGCACAGGAAGTTCCTTACTTCTCAGCAGCTATCTCGTCATAAAGTATTCAAAGCTATTAAAAATAGATTAGTAGTTATTTACAGAAATATTAATTTTTGGAGGAAGTATGGAAACAAAGTGGGTGGAGGAGATTTTTTTTTTTTTTTAAATTACGAAAGCAGCTCATTTTCAGACTACTGCTTTGATTCCTGCTTCATTACCTTAGATACCAACACCCATTGGCAAACTCAACTATGGAAAAAGTGAAAAAGAATTGATTACAAGTCCTAAAACTGGAGTTTATATCATATTTGTATAGCAAAAACCTAGGTCTTAAGGAAGCAAGTAAAGAAGCCAGGCTCTAATTTACTGCATTAGAGAGATGGGTAACGGGAGTGATGGTAATACTGGCTGTAATTGTTTAATGAAGGTAAGTAATTATTGCTGAGTTCATAAGGGATGCTCCAGCAACACTGCAAAAAACCCACTTTAGTGTTGTAAATAACAGTTACCTGCAAATGTAATCACAAATCAAAATGAAATAATGTATTCATTTTGATGCCTTAACCTTTAGCTTTTGTATTTTCAGATTCTGTGCTGCCTGGGGGTGTAGTTCTGAGCCTCATATTAAGTGCCAGTAAGCTCTTCACAGAGCAGGTAGACAAAACAAATCCTTTTATTGCTGAGGACCAAGGACAACTTTCAGCCCAACAGCATAAACAACGGTGGACTGAAGAGAGAAAACAGGAAGGATGAGACCTCACAACCTGAAGCTGTAATTGGACAATTAAACCCCAGTGTGCAAATGGACCAAAACTTATAAAAATGTAAAATATTGTGACTGGTCAGCCGTTTTTGAGACCATTCTTAGTCCACCCTGGGTGCGGCCTTGGTCGGGCTCCTGGTAGATCCGGGTAGGTAATCAGGTATCGCATTTCTAGTGAGAGGAATTTCATTTGAGATCATCAAACTTTGGGTCCTGTGTGAGCTGACAAGGAGCTTCCCCACAAGTTGAGTGAATGTAGGAGCGCTGGGAGCAGCTGCAGCAATGGTCTCTCCCATGGGCAGGGATATCCTGCCCGTCTGGGCAGCTGCTGGGTGGCCCTTTCCTCTGTGGATGGAGCTGTGCCTCCAGGCTCCCTACCTCACCTGGGTTTTTTTTTTTAAATCAGAAAGAAATTTCTTTCTAGGCTCAGGCTGGTTAATTTTATCACTTCTTCAGAGGACCCTGAGAGGGTGACTTTTAGGATGAAAGCATTGAGGACAGGTACTTAAAAGGTGTAAAGTTAATAAGCGAATTTGTAATTAATTGTAAATTATGGCAATTTTGTGGTTTCTGTGTGTAAAAAACAACTCTCTTTTTACTAAAGGCTTGTGAAATGGCTGAGAGACATTTCAGTCTGGATGTAAAAGTAGGGTAAGTTTTAAAGTTTCATAGGCAGTGACAACCCTTAAAATACCCTTCCCACAATATATTAAAGGGGAAAGGATCAAAAAGAGCACCAAGAGTGGAATAAAAATTACGGACTATATTAAAAAGGTCAAATACTGATTTCCTATGAAATTCACAAGATTGTCAAGATTTTGGGGATTTTAGTAATACTTTCTTAACTCTTTTAACCTCTATCTACTCTATTTTTATGCTTCAATAAATGTTTAATAAAACCATCACTTATAAAAACCATCCATGCAACTTTTTTTCCTTTTCCAACATGGACTGATCAAGCATATTTAGTGGTTTTTTGTTTGTTTAGTTTGTTTAGGGTTTTCTACTGCTGTGATTTACAGTTCTTTGCATTTAACTAGCATCAATGCAGCAATACATAGAAGTAACTCACAGCAAATCACTGGTTTTGGATACAGCATAGTGAAGACCTGGTCACAAAATAGATGCTAAAACACCTATTGCATCTTATTTGTGATGCCTGACCGTCAAGAAAATATGGGAAACATTACTGTTCTCTAAAGGCAGACATTATACTTGAAGAGAATACTGTTTATATATGCAAATCTCACAGCTGTACTTCTATGATACATCTTTTCACACTATCAAATGTGAATTACCCTTTGCCAATAATAATTTGTGGTTTACAGGACCCTTTATGACCAAAAACTTACAAACATAAATACCCTGTTCTACCTTCAGTTCTAGCTATCCATGTAACTGAGGAAACAATGGATGCATGTAAAATATTTGTGTTACACATGCAAATCCTTCTGCATAACTATCTCACAGCACAGTAGAAGCAGAAAACCATATTTTTTACCACATCTAATGTGTATTACCCTAATTCAATTCTGAAGGTTTAATTTAAAAATGGAAGAAACAAATACTTGTATGTAATTCATTATTATGAAAAAACATCAAGGCAAAAGCAAAAAAGATATTAATTTACTTCAATAATA
>OU383777.1:25605634-25610634 GCA_910950805.1 Acrocephalus scirpaceus scirpaceus
ATTTATCACTGTAAAGTTCCAGTTTCAGTCAGAATCTGTTATTTTAAGGCCACAGTACTGTGGCACTCTATTTCCAGAGGCATCAGTTTCAATAAGACTCAAGCTTTATGTTCTGCATCTCTTATGTATTCCTGCAAGAAATTTAAGCATTGGCTAGTACAAATGTGTATTTAAAAATAAATGATCACATGGCAGGGCTCTCAACATTTCATAATCAATCATCTTATCAAGTGTCATAATGTTACGAATAGAAAAATCTATTGAGACTGTTTCAAAGGATATGATTAAGGCAGACAGCAAAATAAGTACCTTTAAGCAGTAAATGTTTTCCACAATAAAGACACTTAGCCTAAAAAAAATTTTGCATAATACATCACTTCAGTAGAAGAAGAACTTTCTTGTTCGGCTAGTCTTTTAAGAAGGTCTGATTTATACAGGAATATGGACCTATCAGAGTGCACAGCAAGGACTGCCAACCTCAGTCACCTGGACTCTGCAGAGAGAACCATGTTCTCAGCATTCCTAACTGAAAAGTGAAAGTTGGGAAAACTTGGCATTAGATTATTAATTTTTCCACTAAACTCTAAGAATGCATTTTTGTGTAGGTGCTGTTTTGGACACGGCTTTATATTCCACTTGTTTCACAGTGAGATCAAGTGTTGGCAATTGCATAAACACCCACATACACACGTGTTCTCAGGAATATATGTGTGAGTTGGAAAGACACAGCAAGTATGTTTTGTTGTGTATGTAGGAGAGAAAAGTCCAATGAAAGAAGCTGGGGTATTTGTGGCAGGCACACAATGTGAGAGCACTGCTCCAGCTACTCAGGACACGATCACGCAGCTGTCAGCAAGCCAGGCTTTCCACCCATGAAAAAGCAGCCACTTGCTTGTTTAGCAAAATTCAAATGTCTTTTCTGTGTATAATAGCAAGTTGGCATATAAATACTGCTTTGTGAGACATTGTGGGACATTCCAGTCTTCTGTAAATCAGCAAAGATAATATTATTACTAATAAATTAAATCATGAGCCTATTTTAGGAGGAAAAACTCTTCTAGTGTTTCTATTACTTGAATCTATCCTGAAAGACTTTGTATAAATGAAACAGAGGAAAAAAGAAACACAAGTCCACTGAAACTTACTTTTAGAAGAAATTACCTCATATAATATTACACAGAATACCACTTTTCACACAATTCATCACAGCAAAAACTTAAAATACAGACTAATTAAGAGTCTGAACATAAACATACCAGCCTTTACTAAAAAGTCTGGTAATCTTTTGGTAAACATCAAATGAATTTTAAGAATAAAAATTCTGAAGGTTTTACTCTAAAATACAAATGGAAAAGACAAACCAGATTTCCACTCAAAAACTTGTGGGGAGGAATTTAAGCTCATCTATCCCTGTACTCCTTCCATTATCAACATAACAAAGAAATCCTGAGCAAAGTATATCTGATTTAGTTTAGGGATTTATTTTAACATGGAACTAAGCCCACACTGTGAATGTGCCTGTCTCTCTCCACGGAGTGCAGAGTAGACACCTAAAAGTGACAGAGTCACTTTGAGTAGACACCTAAATTTCAGATGATTAATTCTGTTTGTTATAATTTGTAACATCTAGTTTTGTAGCACTAGAAACACCACATATCTATACAATAATGTTTTATTTTAAGTTTAGCAAGTACTACAGGTAAGACCAACAGGTTTTTACTATTTTGAGATGCATGAGCAAAGAATAAAATTCACTGACTAGAGTCACTGTTCAATTCCCTCTGAAGTCACCAAGACTTTCCTCTGTATGCTTGAGATCTGAATTTGCCTTCTTGTAACAATTTTATCTCAGTGATGCTATTCAACTACCACAGGTAACACAGATACGGGAAGGCAGAGATGAAGATGGACACTTTCACAATTAAACTATTACCTTTAACCTTTAAACCTTCCAAGAACTTTCCTAACACTTACATGCTTACTATTATAAAACATACCAAAGTATGAATATTTTGATCTAAACTGAGTCAAAATCTACCTAACTCTGTAACTGGCACTGATTTGTTCATACTCTGTGCTAAAGACTCCAGCCTGTAAGACGTTTAGCAAGACTCATGGTACCACAAGGGTCTTCTATTCCTCAGTCTGAAATACAAATTCCCCTCCACCAGGCATATTTTTGTTAGCTTTTGTAGTATCTGCTCTGAATCTCCCTGTGTATATGCTCTCATATGGAGACACACCTGCTTTGCAAGAGACACAACAGTTTTTCTGACAAAATTTGGTTTTTGTGTAGTTTTCAACAGTTCAACTGTATGAGCCAGAGAACTAATATACCTGTTTTTCAGTATGATAGACAGAAGCATGAAAAAATCTGGCAGTCAAGATCATTAGTAAAAAGACAGATTTATGTAGATAATATTTCCTTTATGAGAATTTTATGTAATGATACATATGTGTGTATCATACCTGATACATATATTCTTTCCCACACATAAAGGACAAGGCATTTTCAAAACTGCTTGAAATTTACATTAGCAGAACACATTAAGCAAAGAGATTTCTCTAACTGTCATTAGGTAACATAAATTGGTACATTTCACAGCCTTCAGTGATACACCAGACTGTACTTTATTTCCTACTGGCATAGTGCTACTGTGCTATCTGGGTTGGAAGACTACCTGAAACCTGCTATTTTATGGCCAATTATATGCATTAGGTATATTTCTTTGATTTAATGTCTGTGTTTTCCAAGATTTCCAATATGATTTTACAAAAATGTAGCAGAGAGGCAATCTCTGACTTTTCTTCATAAAAATCTCTCAATGTGTCTAGAATCAGTTGAGGCAGAGCGAGCCAGTGGAAAGATAGGATCGCTCCTCTGAGCAGGCCACAAGCTCCCCAAAATTCTTAGTTAAACATTTAATGAAAAACTGAACTGACAAAGTGAAACATGATTTATAACTGCATCCTATTTGTTGTATGGCATCCTCAAAGACATGTAACTCCTGACTCTGCCATGAAGATAACTTAGTATGATGCAGTCCTACAAAACACAGCCCCTGAAGAACACACAAATCTATTGGCCCCAGGAGAGATCCAGATGGAGACTTCATCATATTTTGAAGTTTCTCATGTTTTTGTTGCAGGCTATCCTCCATTTTTTTGGATTAGCTTATAAATCCTACTAAATAAAATTCCAGATAATTAAACAAACAATTTTTAACATATCTAAATGGTATTTCAGGCAAGAACAACTGTAAATTGTTTTTATACTGCATATGAATGTACAAATTAAAGAAAAGCTATGACTCAGAATGAAAACATTGATATTGGAAATTAGATAGATAAACATGGATGCAAAAATGAAAACAGAACTCTTTGAAGAATAAAAATCTGGATTTATCCCAGATCAATTTAATAGAGAAATACTGAAGACTAAGGCTGTGCATTTAACACCACTCTTTTGTTGTAAATTAAAAATTCAGCTTTAGCTGTAAAGAAGCTTGCCAGGTAAACACTAATCTATTGTTCCTATGAACTAATCGATAATAGGAATCAGACAAATTTATATTTTTACATGTCACCTATAAAAATCATATTTTTAATGGCCAAAAGGATAGTTATCCTATACCTGCAAGAAGCTTTTGCATTTTTTGGAAGCCTTGGAAAACTGCACACATATTTTTAAGAAGTGTTGACCAATCTCACAAAGCACAACCAGCGAAGACACTATTTGTATTCCAAGTTACTTTTATTTTGAAAGTCAGGTACTGAGAATGATTTTGAGGAGAATCACAAAATCACATATTAGTGATATTCAGAGCTGGTTTAAGGTAGGTAGGAATTATTTCTTTGTTACAGACAGAAGAAACAAGTCACCACCTTTAAGTAATTAATCCAAAATCACATCATATTTTAAGTGACAGATCTGAGAATGGAACTGTTCCATAAGACAAGTCTCTCTGGCTTATTGAAAGATGTGTAATTGAACATTTAATGGAGAATCTTTCTGTGGGATCCTCCTTTCAAAAATAAATGTAGGTGTGAAACCACACACAGTACAGGATCAGGCTTTTCAGCATGAAAGAATTATTTTAAATGATAAAACTACTGCATCCTTCTCTTCCTACTTTGGTATACATGTAAAGTGTCTACCACAATAATAACCTTTTGAATCTTCCTGGTTCTATGATACTAAAAAGAGCTGAGAATAAACTGAGTGGTATTTGTAAACTGTTCATAACTAGAGAGCAAGAATACATAATGATGCCTGTACACTGACAATATACACTGACCAATTTTATGCAGTTTAGATAAGGTTATATGCTTATGAAAATATAAATTTTGATACAAATTACTAAAGTTTATCATAGGAGGCATTCAACGGGAAAAATAACAAAGTAACAAAGATATAACTATTGTGTTCAGGACTCCTGTTTTCCCTGTTTACAGTGGAATTTAATTTATTATTATTAATCTATCTACATTTTAATCAATTTAATATACTAGAGTGTGCTTTATTGTGTAATTCTAGTTTATAGAACCTTCTCTTTACAGCTTTTTTTTTGTTATCAGACACTTCTCCAATTACATGTAAACATTTTAGGGAAGATTAAAGTAATTTCTATTTACGGTTAGTGGAAAACAAGCTGTCCATATTCCTGCTGTAGTAGAGATTATAGGTGATATATAATATGCTACACCATATGTTTAAAGGCCAATAATGCAACTTCTAATCTCACTCTGGCTAATCAAGCTGCTCAGATTATTTTACATACATCTTTGGTTTAGGCCTTGACATGCCCTTGTTTTTCTTTCTTCTCAAAGCTAAAGTTCCCCTCTTTGATTAGCTGAAACATTTGCATGGTCACTACACATTTTTCATTTTATAAATCATTATGCATTAGCAGTCTTGATCGCCTAGCTTGACTAATCCTGATGAACTGAAATCACAGCTGAAGGTCAAACTCCATCCCACTGCACATTCATATTCAAAC